>CM028358.1:45600392-46160593 GCA_016618105.1 Dendrobium huoshanense | reverse complement strand
GGCCATTGATACTTAAGAGTAATACTACACTTGTCAACTAAATTTACATTAAAAATGAAATATTCTTGTTCCTTTTATGATCACTAATTTATACAACTAAAAAAAGGTGATTCTTACATATATATATTAGATTTAGGATTCATTTGGGATGACCATTTTATTGCTTCTTAAGGCATCTTTTTAATACAAAAATAAATATATTTATAGTAGAAAGTTGTTTTAAGAAGCAACAATAAAGTCATCTTTTTCTAAAGGAGCTTTCTAATGCAAAATCTATTTTACTAAAAAAATTTGTGTTAAAAAGATGCTTTAGAAAGCATTAAGAAAGCCACTCGGCCACTTCTTCTGGGATAGATTTTTTATTGCTCTTTAAAGATGCTGCTTTATAAAGCAGTAAGTAAGTTGTTTCAAACGAAACCTTTGAACACTATATTTAAATAAATATATTTTTTGTGTAATTCATTTGAGGAATACAATATTAGTATTTCTAAATTAGAAGAAAGCTTATGAATTTAAGTTGTTAACGAGCCTAATAATTTAGCTTTATTATAATGATAGAGTGATATTAAAATCAGCTACGGATTATGCTTCATACCTTTAATAACTGCATCATAATTCCAAAGTAGAAGCATGAATTTTGTGACAAGCTGGTGCTATTAATTAGTCAGCTCTATGGTTATGGAACTCAATGTTATGTTTTTTTTTGTAAAATGTTTTAATATTAATATATAGTCTTAAAGTAAGCATATGATAACAGCAATATTAATGATGAAGAAGATAAATAAAAATATCAAAAAATTGCTCAAAGTCATGAATGAATGTAACTCTTCCATTATTTTCATGAAATGAAAATTAACTCTTCAATGTTGTTATGGAAGGATGCAACTCTTTATTAGTAGCAAAAATTTGAATGAAATAATGTAACTCATTGTTCAATGATTTTCATGAAAAATTAAACTTATTTCTTCATCCGAAATATTTTCATTAAAAAGTTCTATGATAAATAGTGAGATAATATATTTTTGTTTCAGAGAAGTGTTATAAAAAAGCATAAAAAAAGAGAAGAAATTTGATGTAAAAAAAATAATCAATAATTTGTATGCTCATTCCAATGAAAGATTATTATGTGTGGAGTCCTGACATAGCTTTCACACTTGCATTTTCTCTCTTATATATGGGGTGTACATAAGAGAGAAAAAAATTCAAATGTGATCAAATATCTTCACATGATTGGAGGCTAGATGGCATATGGACTCCGCACGTACCAGTTTTTGCATTTTAACATAACTTTTTCATTTTATGGATAATTTTCTTTTATCTGCATGCAGATTATACGAAGTAAATATCTCCAATAAAAGGCATTTAATTTAATTTTTCCATCCAATACACAGTACCCTAGCAGTCTAGCATAATATCGCAAAGGCACAGATTCTATCCTTCCTGTAGTTCTCCTTATCTACTCTTCTAATACAACTTGGCATGGCATTATTTCAACAGCAAGCCTTTCAACAGATTCTCCATGCACAACGAGCAGTCTCAATGCATAGCTTCTCCGGTTTGTAAAGCTTTAAGAAGGAACAATTCTATCCTTTTACCAACCAAATTTGAAAGCTGCGTATTTAAATGTGGCAACCTGTAGCAGAAGCTATAGCCACCAACTCCCGAAGTGTGCTTATTGAAGAAGGAGAATTTAATCATCAAAGCGATAAGAATGGCATCTCACTACCTCTACGCATAAGAGGGGTTTGGTACCTCTTACAGTAGAGGTCATAAGCATCACTTTTTTTTTTTTTTTTTTGGTTAAAACTCACATAGGGGCCTACGTGTTAATTTCAAAAAACCGGTTACAAGGTCCTTAAAAGGATCCTCTAGCTCAGTACTGCTCAGAAGAGCTACAGAAGAAAAGAAAATAAAACCTAAGAGCCAGAGAATCCTTATCCTAAGATTACAAAAAGAACAAGTAAAAAAACACAGGCTGTAAGGAGGCAGCACCCAAAAAAGGAAGCTTAGGTGGAAAACGTTCAGCTCATACTTCCTTGATTATTTTTTGGTTATTATGGACTAATAGGAATAATATAAGCATCAAGATATTAAAATGCCTTCTGAAAAAATTCTTTTTAGCCTTAAATTCAGAATTCATCAAATGCTTGATGCTAATTACTTCTTCCTAAGCTTTTCAAAGGTGTTTTATCTTGGGCTAATGTTCTCCATATTAAATTTGAAGAAGGTTGTACTAGACACCTTTTTAATATGGTCTATTGGCTAAAACCATCCTTAAATTAATTTAAATTAAATAATTATGGTTCTCTTAGTAAGGATGGGACTGGTTGTGGGGTATTGATAGAAATAATGATGGTGATATGATTTTTACCTTTTTCTGCTCAAGTTTCTAGTGACAATATTCTTTTTGCTGAAGCTACTGCTCTATTACTTGGGCTTACGTTTTGTTCTCAGTTTACTATCCATAATATTTGGATTGAATCATATTCTTTACTTTTGGTTAATTTTGTCAAGAACAATTTTTGCAATAACTATATTTTGTTCTACATCTTTAGACATATTGCTAATTATTTAAAGAAAGTGGAGTTAAATATTTATCATATCCCTTCCCTAGATATGGTAATTCATGTGCTGACTAGTTGGCTAGGAAGGGTGGTTATGTTCAAAATATTAAACTCTATACTAATCTAACTAATTTTAATGAGTTGAAAGGGATGATTAGATTGAACAAACTTGATTTTCCTTCTTTGAAACACAAATGAGTATTGGTGCAACTATTGGATATATTTTCTTCAGTTCTCCTCTTCTATTATTGTGTCATATTCAAGTGGTTGTATTTTCCTTATGTGATGTTTTTGTGGTGGTTTCAGTTTATTTATTGCTTTTTCTTATGATGAATTCCTATTGGTTGCTATTTTTTGTGTTGCTGATCAGTTTATCTTTATACCCCTGTTCTGCCTGTTCTTTATCCTATGTTCCTCCTTATGGTAATCGATCTTTCTCTGTGTTATGTTTTGTCGGTGAATTTTTGCCATTTGGAGTTGTTGCTTTTCCTTTGTTTGGAGCCTCTTGCCTTTCCTCAGTTTATTGCAGGTTTTTTGGATCCTTTGTGGGATCAGATGCTGCTTTGTTGATTTATCTTTTCGAGGCTTTTTTGCTTTTCCTCAATTTCTTGCAGGTCATTTTGATCCTTTGCGGTATCGATTGCTGTTTTGTTGAGCAGTTCGTATGTGCAAACATATGTTGTGCTCTCTTTTTTTGGATTGGTACCTCGATTGAATGTGCTACATGATAAATTCAATATTCCTGTTGGTGGCTTGGTATTTTCTCTTCTATGTTGAACTCCTATTCCATCTTGGGGCTGCTTTTGGGTTTGACTTCTTGCTGGCCTCCATTTTTCCTCTTAGTTTTTATTGTTTATTTTGTAATAGATAGGGTTCTTAGGTCTTCTTTTGATTTTTCGATTGTAGCTACTTGAACATTCATGAGCTATTGGATCCTCTATGGACTTGTAATCCTTTCTTTTAATCAATGCGCGCGCACGCGCGTGTGTGTGTGTGTGTGTGTGTATATATATATATAAGATGAAAGTGTATTTGCGAATCGATCGTATAATGAGATGCATGTTTTTATTTTTTTTGGGACATTTGGGTCAATTAATGCAAACTCACACACACATCGCATACGTAAGACTTGAACTCTAGACCTCTTGCTTGGTAGCCAAAGCTCCCAACTGACAATCCAAGTTAAGTGACGTAGATGCATGTTTTTATAACTATTGTTATTGGAAGAATTATTGTCATATATTGGGAGTTAACTTTTCTTATTTCTTTTTGTCTAAGCGGTCATTTGAGATGATTGTAATCTTTTAAATATGATTATAAAATTATTGTAGGAAAAATATATTTTCTTAAGTTACTATAAAAAGAAAATTTTAAGCTTAAATATTTTTTAAACAACGAAAATATAATAGACAAATAAAAATTATGATTGCAATTTAAAAAATAAAACAATAAGAAAGTTATACTAAACCCCAAGCTTAAAACAAAATATTTCAAAGCATAATGGCTTGAGATCATGAGGACTTTTAGTTTGTATCTTTTAATTTTCTTAGGTGATAAGAGAGAAACAAAGTGATGTTTTTTTGGGGATATTTGAATAATTAAGGCAAACTCATACTCACATCATATGAGCAAGTTTCAAAATCAAAAGCTCTTGATTAGTAGTCAAAGTTCCCAACCAACATATCAAGGAGAGCAGCGAATAAAGTTATGGCTTAACTCATTAAAGATGGTGCAATATCTAAATTAGGAGAGTAATAAGTGCGGTGTCCGGACATAGATGTACGTCCGAACTCTCTTGTACACACATTGTGTATATTTGTATAATATGTATAAATGTGTGTACATACTGTGTATAAATGAATACAGTATATATATATAAGAGAGTCCATATATAATTTTATATCCGAACTCCGCACTTAATAATTCCTTTCAAACTATACATTTATATTGAATTGGTGAAACCGAAAAATAATTTTTTAATTTTCGGCCAACCAAAACCGATATGAATAATCCGCTTCGCTTCTTCCTTTCACGAATGTTTCAACAAAAGCTTTTGGTTAACAACTAAACTCTATTAGTCACTATCCAACAAAGAATGGCTGAAGAGGAAGCATGAAGGAATAACCTCATCTACTTTAATATCTTGTTGGAACACATTTAATTACTCCAACCAAACAGAACTTTGTTGACTAACGAAGGATGACAGAACATATTCCCGATTACAACAAGGATGGAGCTCAGCCATCACACGTGCGACTCCTGGACACACACGTGTTTATCTCACCCGTGTCAATGACGCTCCCTCTTTCATACCTATATAAACAAACTCCACAGCCTGCAAACACCATTGCCAATATCCTCTCTCTCTCTCTCTCTCTACCTTCATCCATTCTTCCTGCAGGGTTATTGAACAGAAAGGTAAATGAGGTTGAGCGATTCCATAATCTGAATATTTGATTTATAGGCTTATTACATAATACGCATTACTATTGATGAAGCAACATCATCACTTTTAAGCAGCTTTGTGAATAAATTTTATTTTTTATTAGATCACTAAATATTAAAAAATGAATCATTCAAAGCATAAGAAATTTCTTACGCAATACTCATTTAAGAATTTCTTGTTTTTTGGCTATCAAATTTGAATAAGTTTATAGAGAGACAGAGGGAGAGAGAGAGGAAGAAATGTTGAATAAAACAAAGTCATAATCCACATTCTTCATCTCAACAGCTCTCTCTATTTCGTCATCAATATGAGAACAATTGAATGTTTCTTTCCACTTCCCTCCTTTATGCTCTGTTCTACTCTGTTCCAACGTTCTTCTTCTTTTTCTCTTCTCAGCACACGAAAACAACAAAAAAAATGGGAGCAGAAGGAGCAACCAAGGATCAGAATAATGAACCAGTCTCCGCCATGGACGTCTCCCTTGAGCTTGGATACAAACAGCTAGACTCCAATTCCTTGGACGACGATGGCCGTCCTAGAAGAACTGGTAACTCCTTTTCTCAAGTTGCCCAATCTACTTCCCCCCTGCTTCTCCTTCTTCAGCCTAACGCATATTTGTAATCATGACTAGGAACCACGTGGACGGCGAGCGCTCATATCATCACGGCGGTGATCGGCTCCGGCGTTCTATCCCTGGCTTGGTCCATCGCCCAGCTCGGCTGGATAGCCGGACCCGTCGTTATGATTATCTTCGCATTTGTTATATATTACACCTCCTCCCTCCTCGCCGACAGCTACCGCTCCGGCGACCCCGTCACCGGCAAGCGTAACTATACTTACATGGAGGTCGTCCAGGCCAATCTGGGTCAGTTCTCAAACTCAGATCCTCTATCTGCTTATCTCGACACAATCGTTTAACTCGTATAAATTTTTGTATAACAGGCGGGATTAAGGTTAAGCTCTGCGGCTATATTCAGTATATAAATCTCTTTGGTGTTGCGATTGGATACACCATCGCCGCATCCACTAGCATGACGTGAGTACTTAAAACTTTTCTCCTCACATTGTTTTTTGAAAAAATGTTTCGAATGTTAAAAATAAAATTTAAATAAATAATTAACTTTTTCTACATATAAATATATTTTTACGTTGTAAAAATGATTATTCTATTTATTTAGTAAAATAGAATTAGTTTCTAAAAAACAGGCAGATCCTCATTAGAAAAATATCCCAAACTATTTACATCATCAGTATTAAAATAATTATCCTAAGCCTTATTTCAATCATTATAGAAAAAAATTTATTCACTATGCAAAACACTTTTATTTCAACTTTGAATCTTTTACAAAAAAAAAAAAAATCATTTTAATTTTATTTGACAAAGACAAAAATTGATAATATTTTTTTTGGAAGATAAATATGATTTATTATAAATATTCATTAATAACTTAAAAAGGTGTCCCGAAATGTCTTGATAAAAAAAAAAATGCAAAAGTAGGCTTTAAATCTTTTGATTTACTTTAACATAAATGTAATAAATAAATAATATGTATTGTACTTATTTTAATATAAATTTAATTACTTTAAACTTTTTTTTTGGGACATTTAGGTCATTTAAGGCAAACTCACACACACAACGCATATACAAAGACTCGAACCCTGGACCTCTTAGTTGGAAGCCTAAGCTCTCAACCAATAGTCCAAAGAGAGTTGTGTAATTACTTTAAACTCAGTTAAATCAAAATTTTTTTATTATATATATATATATGACATGCATTTAAATATAACTTTTATGTATAAATTTAAATTGTGTGAACCTAAGGTTTTATTTGGGATAAATTTTAGGTGTAGTAAAATTAGAAAACAAAAATAAAGTTCACTTGGATGATAGTTAATTTTTATAAATTTTTAAAATTTTACTTTATTTTTTTTTTAAATATACTTAAAACTGTGATTAGAAAAAAATTAATCACAATAAATTTATCACTTGGATGAACTTTGATTGATGAAAACAGGGCCATAAAGAGATCAAACTGCTTCCACGACAAGGGCGACAACAGCCCGTGCCACACTTCCAGCAACCCTTTCATGATTATCTTCGGCGTCACGCAAATTATCTTCTCCCAAATTCCCGACTTCGACCAAATCTGGTGGCTTTCCATCGTCGCCGCCGTCATGTCCTTCACCTACTCCTCCATTGGCCTCGCCCTCGGCATCTCCGAAACCATCCGTCACGGCCACTTCAAAGGCAGCCTGACCGGCGTCACCGTTTCCTCCGTCTCCCAAACCCAAAAGATCTGGCACAGCCTTCAAGCATTCGGCGACATAGCCTTCGCCTATTCCTACTCCAACATTCTCATCGAAATCCAAGACACTATCAAATCGCCACCCCCTTCCGAAGCACAGGTAATGAAAAAAGCTAACTTTTTCAGCGTCGCCATTACCACCGTCTTCTACACGCTTTGCGGAAGCATGGGCTACGCCGCCTTCGGCGACTCCGCGCCGGGGAACCTCCTCACCGGCTTCGGTTTCTACAACCCTTACTGGTTGCTAGACATCGCTAATGCCGCCATAGTCGTCCATTTGGTTGGGGCTTACCAAGTTTTCAGCCAACCGTTATTCGCTTTTGTGGAGAAGTCGGCGAGGGAGAGGTGGCCGGATTCCAGGTTTATTAACAGAGAGGTGGTTGTGTCGATCTCGAAGGGTAGGAAGTTTAAGTTGAATATATTCAGGATGTTATGGAGATCATCTTATGTGATCATTACGACGGTGTTGTCGATGATGTTGCCGTTCTTTAATGATATTGTTGGGTTGATGGGAGCGTTGGGGTTTTGGCCATTGACGGTTTATTTCCCGGTGGAGATTTATATTGTGCAGCAGAAGTTGGAGAGGTGGAGCACCAAATGGGTTTGTTTGCAGCTGCTGAGTCTCGGATGTCTGATTATATCGGTGGCGGCGGCGGTCGGCTCGGTCGCAAGCATCGTTGATGATCTCAAGGTGTTTAAGCCGTTTAGGAACAATTACTGATGAGGTGGCTGTGGTTACCCTGCTATTGTTTTTATTCTTGTGCTCTGAAAAAGGCTATTTTTGTTCTATCTTCTTTTTTAGCTGTTTTTTTTTTTTTTAATGAATGAAATTGTATCTGTAATGTAACATGCACACTTGCGGAAAGCGGGTATATTTTGGATTAATGTTTATTTTCGGAAAAAATTATTCTATGCGGAGGAGCAAATATTTAATAAATATACAGTAAATCAACAAATACTTAGCGAATACTCAAAAAATACTAAACGAATATTCATAACTGAATATTTGTTGAGTATTTACTGAGAAATTACAAATACGCAGCAAATACTTAGTAATTACGCAGCAAATCCGAACGGTTCTGCACTCCGCACATAATAAGAAAAAGGCTTGGCTTAACTTGAGGAGATGAGGATATTATTTTGCTATTTTTCTTCCTTTTGAATTAACATATTGTATTATAATTTAATAAATGCACAGTTACAAAGAAAAACATAAAGTAATATAAATGGGATGTATTGAGATCATAAATTTATATCATGATTGTGACAACATCAACGAAAATAACAACTCAAACCTTCTTTCTCTATTTTGTACTATTTTTATTCAAATCTAATAAATAAAGATGATTGCTAATATTTTCTAATCAAATTGTTTTAGATATTTCTCTATTTTTCTTAATCAATTCTTCTTAGGTCTATCTCTATCTTTTCTATCTAATGTGTCTACTTTTCTAATCGGATCATTGAAAGACTACTATTTAGTGCAATCAAATTATCTAAAATGATTATCTCTAATTTTATATGTTACTGGAGTTATTCCAACCTTACAATATGATTATGACATGGGTTTAATTATATACTCCTTTGATTTGTCCACATTTTTATAAAAGGTATAGACATGATTAACTAACACTTTGCAAGTATGATTCATGTCACAAGATGCCCCTTTTTTAAAAAAGTAATGTTTCATTTATTCCAATCAATAAAAGGCAATTATGGCAAAGGCCCAAAAACAAACAAACAAACCCAAAATACAACAGTAAAAGAAAAGGTAAAACATTCTCTACCGAATGGAAAACCAATGACGAAGGCAAAAGAGCCAACTAATTAGACTCAGTAAATGGCAAGATGCTCCCTACACTAACCCAAAGCCAGGCAAGGACCATCCAATAGTGATAGCAACCCACAAAACACAAGCAACATCCCACAAGCCACACAAGCACCCGTCAAGCACGAATGCATGGCCACCAAGGTTGCCAACAAGCCAAGACCAATAAGGTGGTGAATAGAGAGCAGCCTCATTATCGTTCAGAACACCAATCAATTCTACACAATTGAATCGCACAACATCAAATAAGAGAGGGTCAACCAAAAGGACTATTTCGTCTTAATTTTACTTCTACGCCTTTTGCTACCGCCACTTGATTCTACTTGATTAACAACGCATCGCACCATGACACTATACATATCATGAGACTCATATACATGCTCATCAAAATCATCATTTGCACCCCCACAAACTGTGGTATGTCCAACCAAGCAGCTTGATCCAAACTCGAGTTATTCAACAACGTAGACATATGGGCTTTCAAATCCTCATTGGACATAACCGAAATTGGAATATCAATAAAAGCCATCTTTCCTTCGATACATTAATAATAGGATACAAGGCTGGCCCTAATGAAGTCAACAGTGAGTCAAGAGAATAGGATGACTAATTCAAAATAACCTTATTAACTTCAAATACATCTAATTTTAGGCCATCCACATCTGGACAGGAAACATGAGTTGTTTTAACATTCAAAACTGTATTAGCATCAGAGTTACCAACATCAATGGAAGACACATCCATTCCAATAGCTACTAGAGACGAGTTGACAGGGGGATCTGAAGCATCTTGAACATTCACATCAGCCTCCTCCTCAACAATAATATTCGCATCATCATCTAGAAACTCAACATAAGGGATTATTTTCAGTTGATTAGCCTCTAAATAAACATTACCCTGGATCACTTCTTGCATGGGAGTGACGAATTCAAATGTAGGATTAACATCATCAAGTATCACATTTCCCGAACGACCCTCGTCACCTACAACCTCCATTTCATGTAATGGTAGACCAACATTGCCATGAGAATCTCAAACACCCACATTTTCCCTTAAATGAAGATAAAGAGAGACACATTCTTTTCTAGTATGACCTAAATCTTTGTAATGATGACAAAATGAATGAAATTCATCCATCAACAACGGTTGAATATAACCAAAATTTTTAGGACCCAACCACACCTTATCACGATACCATTTTGTAATATCTAGTTCAACCAAAAATTTAGCAATTAACGGTCGAGATCCCTCTGCTGTAGCATTATTAGTTCGAAGAGGACGTCCAAAAAGAGCCCTGGGGCCATATAAAATCTATGGAGAGAAGAAACGCGAAAGAAAAGTTAGAAAGGAGACCCAAATTGGGACAATGGGGCATTCCTCATAAATGTCCACAAATGGGGACCACTTAGTTAATTTCATAAAACAGTTATTATTAAAGTAGGATTAGTGAGCAAAGACACAATAATAATCCATATCACAATGCAATTTAATCAGAACATGGTGTGAATCCAAAAAGGTGACAAAACATTCCCAGAAAGTTTTAAGTTGAAGAAGAACTTCCTAATTGCATCCAAGGATGGCCAATGGTTAGGGAAATAACTTATAAGAGGGAAAGAAAAGGGGACTGCAAGAGAAAAAACCTCTTCCTCCGAAACCCATAGAGAAGGTAAACCCCAAAACAAAGTCGGCTTAAGGTCAGCAAAGGTCACAGATGAGGAAGACCCATTAGGGCATCTATAAAAGGAGACTTGGATTTATCATCCAAAAATCATGGGTTATCTAACCAAACAAGGTTAGGTGCCATAACAAAGCACAAAATAGAGAAAATCCAAGCCATCAACCAACAAGTAAGCCAAGAAAAAAATTCTAACAAAATGAGAAACTTCTCTGATCGAACAGAAGAGATAGTGATCAGCACAAACCCGCTCCAGGTCGAAAGCAGGAGGAGAGCAGGAGAATCCCTATGTCAACTCCAGGTGTGATAATAGGCGATGGGAGGTGGCTAGGGCGAAGCGCCCCAGGCTTATCGGGGAGAGAGAAGCAATTTTTTTTTAAATGAATTTTATGAATGCTAGTCTCATTAAAAAACAAATCATAAAATGATCTATCCCAATTTAATTTATGACCATATAAAGCAGTCACAATTATAATTATTACAATCAGTTGAAGTTTCAAAAAATTGCCCTTTAAATTCCTCTCAAAATTATACTGACTACATATATGTTATTAAACAATTTTCTGAATCGCTATGTAAATATGAATAAGAAGCTTCCAAAATTTAATTTGGGACCATCTAAACTTTGATTTTAGCAAACTTATTGCCAAATTAAATATCTTAGAGAGTCAAACCCAATAACACCAAATTCAGTCTGATCCGAGCCCAAATCAAATGTTTAAAACATATTGAAAAGCTTCAAAATATCAATTGGATGACTAAATGATATCTAAATATGACATGATTATAAAAGAATCGAGCAGTTCGATGATTTTAATCCAACAAGAAGATTACCAAATTCTAGCATCATTATGACATATAACTATTTGAAAAAAATTCCATGATCAAGGGGAAATATACTAGTCGTCCAATAGATTTCTTTAAATTTACCTAGATCTTCTCTATATTCAATAGACATACCAGTCCCTAAAAATTCTAAATAGATACTCATTCTTAACATGAGGGAGGGGAAAGAGAGAGGAGAAAACTAGGGAGCTCACTTGCATTCTCTAGTCAACATTGTCGCTGAATCTCTTCCTAACAACCGACCATCACCAAACATTGATCCACCTACTAGTTGGCCTCCGCCAGATCTATTCCAACTACTGAACTTTACTTCACTTCCACCTATTTTTTCTATGTTTCTAGAACTCTTTTTGACCATCGACCGTCATTGTACTTCCACTTATTTATTGGTTGTTGCAAGATCTTTTTCTAATTGCCAACTGTTACTGGACTTTCACTTATTCATTAGCTGTCATATCTTTTCCTGACTGCCGAATATCGTCGGGCTTCCACCTATTTGTTAGCTATCATCGGATCTCTTCCCAAACACTGAATTTCTTCACACTTCTATCTGATTGATGGCCATCACTGGATCTCTTCCCTACCACCAACCATCATCGGACATCTACCCTTATGTTATTTATCATCAGATCTCGTATCATCATCGAACCTCTACTATACCTCTCTTGATTATTGACACCAAATTTCTAATATCTACAACTCAATCAAGATAAATAAAAATTTAGGAGTGCTTGTCTAACAATTAGCCAATTTTCAGATATATTGTATTCTTAGTGTTATCCAGTTGAGAGAAGGGGCAACTTTTGTAACTTGCTCAAATATAGTGGAATCTTTTCATCTGGGCAAGGCCTCATAATTATTCGCTCTTTGGGGTTTCCACATAATTTTTTTGGTATTTCTTTATTAATTCAATTATCTATTTGTGTGTTCAATTTTCATGCATTACAAATACATAAAACCCTATCACTTTATCACCACAAATCTCTTAGCTGCAATAGTTTGGTCCTGTCTATGGGAAACATTCCAAATGTTTCTTCTTTAATTTCCATTGAAAGTGTTACTAATAATAGATTCTCACATTCCTACACTCACCAAACTCAAAACTTATCAATCAATCATGGACATAATAATCATTTAAGGGTAGAACCTCAAACTTTAGAAACTTGAATTTGAAGGATGTAAGAACACCACACAAGAATCCTACAACTATTGAAATAAGCTAGACAATAATGGACATCTTAAAAAAATGATGATCCCCTCCCATATCATCATCAACAAAAAAAGATGCTCATCATCATGTTAATACTCCTCCTCGATAGTTTGATCTGAAAAAAAAATGACGTTGTAAGTTCAACACATCCTCCTCCTAAAGCACATCAATTAAAAAAATTTCAACCCATTATGGATACGCCTTGTGATATTATATGAGATAAGTTACAATGTATTTCTCAAGATAATTCTAGATAAAGGCATAAACCAATTTAATCCCCAACACAGTTTCCAAGATCCATTTCATTTAACATAAGAAATTCTCCAACACCCTATTTTAATAGGATTTAAGTTACTTACCATTGATCCTTATGATAAATCATCTTATCCTTATGAGAATTTTGAACATTATAGAACTATCATACATATACAAAGAGCTTCAGACACACTTATTTGCCAAGTTTTTTTTTGCTACACTTGGGGACATGCTCGTCCGAGATTTTACGCTCTTATGAGAAATATAATTCATATTTCATTCATTTGGCAAGACTTTTTGCCAACCAGTTTATTGCTAATAGAAGAATTAATAAAGATTCCTTACATCTCTTTAAAATCCACTAAAATGAAGAAGAATTATTAAAAGATTATTTTTAAAGATTTTTTTTTCTAAAGCTTGCCAAATTCTGGGAGTGGATCTTGAGCTACTATGAGGCATTTTTCTTGGAGGATTACATACCAAACCATTCTACTCTTCATTAATATGAGAGACCATCCATTCTCATGCTGATCTTATTCACGAAATTGAAGCACAAATTACCACTGATGAGGCTATCAATGCTCATAAAAAAATAATTTAAGAAACATTCTAATAAAAGAAAGAATGGGCATAAGGGTGGAGCCCAAAAATCTCAAACAAAAAAAATCAAGATCTTTCACATCGACAATCTCAACAAAATCATGAATATAAGCTTAAGAAGGAATATAAACCTTTAAATACATCATATATTAATATTTTTATTGCTATTCAAAATGAAGAAAATGTTAAATGGCCCAATCTGTTAAAGCTAAATAATGGTAATAGGATTATAAATTTCATTGAAGCTGAGGACATACTACTAAAGCTTGTAAAAAATTGAAGGAAGATATTGAAAGGATAATTCAATAAGGATATCTTCATTAATTTACTTAAAACATACTTTCTTGAGATAAAATAATCAAATTGAGGGCCATAATCAATAACAATAATGACAATACAAAGCTAACCGTCAAATGGCTTGAGAAATTAAAATCATTACTGGAGGACCCCTAATGCCTTCTCAGATTCTCCTCACTAATCCATAAGAATAAACATTGAAGAAATCATGAGATGATCATTCCATCATATTTAATGATACTAGCATGGAAGGGATCCATATTCTCCACCAAGACCCACTTGTCATCATGCTAGTATTAGAGATCCATATTATAATGTCAAAATATTTTAATTGATAATGAAAAATTGATGTATATTTTGTTATACTCAACCTTCTTTAGTATAGGTCAAGTTAAAGAGAAACTTTAATCTTCTACTAGACTATTGTATCAATTTGATACTCTACCAATGTGGGTAAAGGGGATAATTACCCCCTGTTATAGTAGGAGAGTTCCCTCGGTAGGCTTCTCACTTAATTTAATTCATTATAATTAAGTTAGAATCAACATACAATATTATTTTTAGGAGATCTTTATATTCAATTTTTGGAGCTATCGATTTAGTGAGGCATCTAAAGATACAATTTTAAACTTCGGCTAGGATAGGTGAGGTATGGGAAAATGAACAAGTGGCACAATCATGCTACCTCAGACAAGATCAACCTCGCCCATCTATAACCTTAAGCATTGAAAACTCTAATCTTTAGAATGAAGACATCCATCAAAAAGCTTCCCCTATGGAAGACTTAACTTGCGTTTTCATATTAGAAGAATATCATTTAAGAACAATACAAATTAGATCTCTTTTTTTTAAGGTGAGGAAAATGAAATATATAAATTTTTTACACATAGAGCAAGAAATTGCACCGGATCATCAAATGATATGCCTAGAGTTGACTCATATAATCTTCATTCTCTCAAAATAACCATACATACTAACTGGTTATCCAAAAAGAAATTGCACCGGATCATCAAAAAGTAATAAAGTATAAAGTAGACAAACTTTTAGAAGCTGGGTTCATATGGGAAGTGTTATTAGCAGAATATTGCAATTATGTGAAATCACTTCTCACCTATATAGACAAGTATAACATCATCCATATACTTTGGGAGCAGAATGCTCAAGCAAACGAGAAATTATTATGTGCGGATGATGAATATAGCTCTACATCCAGAGACCAACTAGAATGAGCCCTGTTAGAAATACCAAGAGGCAGTATCGAGTAGTACCGAGCCGCGGTATAGAGCGATCCTAAGCCATGGCATCAATGTGGCTCATTCTGGTTGGTCTCCAGGTGGCGTTCGGTGTCAGCATAATATAATTTCTCCAAGTATACGACCTTTCAAAACTTGCTACATTGGCAACCGAAGATCTTTTCAAGAGAAAAGAAATTGAGGAAATACACTTCCCTAGCATTGAAGGATGTTGGGTGATACAATCAATCGACAAGTAAATAAACCCCTCTTAGATTGATCCTTCTTACAAGATTGGGTATTACTTGAAGGCCTGATAATTATAATATGACTTTGAATAAAAGAAACAAGCTTCACCATTATCGATGAAAAGTTTAATAAATGAGTCTTTATTGGACCATACCTCAAGTGTTTTTTACACTCAGAAGATGATTATGCGCAATATGAAGTTAATTTATTCAGACATATATGGATAACACTTAGGGCGAATGATATTGGCTTTCACAATTATGAGATAGTGATTCTATAGGCCCACAATGAAATAAGAGGAGCTAGAGTTTACACATAAATGTAATATTTTTTCAACTACATTCCAATCTCACCCATTCATCTGCTAAAGAACTCTCATTACTCCAAAGTCTATGGACTTTTGCCCAACAGAAAATTTATATAATGGGACCTTTTCATGTGGCTAGCATACAATAAAATTTATTATATTAATTGTATACTATTTCATTAAATGGATAAAGATTGAACCCCTAGAAAAAATCATCACTACAAGAAAATGGGTCAATAGCGACAAAAAAAATAGAGACAAAAATAAATTGGTCGCTAAAGATATCTTTTAGCGACCAAAAATTAGTAAGGCCTCTAAATAATAAGAAGTTTGGTATTAGCCACCAAAACAAAAAATTGGCCGCTAATTTTGTCGCTAAAATCCAGAGAATCTTTTCTCATATATATACATGTTATTGTAGTGACTAATTATTCTTTTTAATTGTGTACATAATCGTATACTTCGCAGATATGTCAGGGGTCCAAAAGGATAGCATATCCTAACGGGGTTCGACCTGCCCGGTCAGGTCGCGGGGTCAAGGGGCAGCGCCCCTGCGGGGGTTTTCGGGGGCAGCGCCCCCGGAAATTTTTTTTTTATGCAATAATATTTTTAAAATTCAAATTAATAAATAAAATAATTA
Source organism: Dendrobium huoshanense (assembly GCA_016618105.1). NCBI lineage: Eukaryota > Viridiplantae > Streptophyta > Magnoliopsida > Asparagales > Orchidaceae > Dendrobium > Dendrobium huoshanense. The sequence goes on along the minus strand of CM028358.1, from coordinate 46,144,138 downwards.
ATTTAATTTAATATTTATATTTTTATGATGATAAATCTAATAATTTATTGATGAAATAAATTACAATATATATTATTTAAATTTTATCAATTACTTATTTAAATAAAATTATACATTATACCAGATACTCTCGCGATCGACTCAGTCTCACGCACGCACTTCTTTTTTCGCTATTTGCCCTAGATACCTCAGCGACGAAGACATCAAACTGCGCCGACTACACAATCGCCAACTGCAAATCGACGGTTTTCACGGCCACGACCTCTTTTATTCTCGGCGTTGATATGAGTTTCTTCACTCACAGTTCTTCAGAAAATACCGCAAACTCGCCTCCGCCGGTTCCTCCTCCTCAGGTTTTTCTAATGGCATTCTTCCTATTTTAATTTCAAAATTTTATGATCTTAGAGATGCTCTGTGTTAAGTTTAAATAAATTCCCTCTTGCTGATCTTGGTCGTTCTTTGGATTGACATCCATTCAGAAATGATCCACAAATTGCATTGTTAAGATTCATCTCCTCATCTTGATAGAAGGAGGTCGAAATCAAAAAGGCAATCAATTTTATTACATATCGTTAAGTATGAGTCCCTTATACACCGAATAATGATTATGGAGTTCCTTCTTAAAGCTGAACTTGTTATTCAAATTCGAAGGTCCCTTCGCGATGTCTAAATCAATTACAGCAGGCGAGAAAGCAACATACAGCGGGCTGCTCTGCAAGATGCATAGCATGTTATATGTATTTGATAAGTTTGGACTGAAATCCATCCGTTTTGGTGATTTTGGATTAATATTAACTAAAGTTTTAGGTAAATTTTATTGAATTTTATTTCAATTATGACTGACTTGGATCAATTTTGAATTAAAACGATAAAAATAGTTAAGATTGACGAAACTTAGGAATATGCTTTTTAAAATAGCTTTCTAGTAAAAAAAAATTAATTAACTTATGGACAAAATGTTTGGAATCTAAAAATGGTTACCACATCAACTGCACTAGTCTTCAATAAAAATCATTTAGTAAACAATAAATTAAGGATGAAAAAATCTATTGAGGAATCATCAATCATTAGTGAATATACTCCTGTAGATCATCACAATGTAGTATGGAAATCCATGAAAGAGATGATGGATCACTTAATGGAGAGTATTAGATAAATGAAGAATAAGAGGCTATAAATAATGTGGAAAAAATTTTGTAAGATAAAGAAATCGCTGAGAGTGTATCTATATAAAAATATAAGAAGAAAATGAAAATGAATATGAGAAAGAGTGAGAATAGCGAAGAAGAAAATGGTGATAATGAAGAGTATGTTTCTAATTTGACTTGCGGTCTTTTAGATTAGTTAAGTTAGAAAGATAAATAAATAGCTTGGATGATAAAGGAGATGGAAGCGTTAACTACTTCTATTGCAACCCTCTAAATTAATAAGGCTCCTTCAATTAAGGCTCAGATAAATTCTATTCAGTTGAATCTGTTATGTATTATAATATATCCAAAGAGAAAAAAAAACAAAAATAAAACTAAAATTAAAATGAGAATAGTAAAAACAATATACATCAAATAAATTATAGAATAACCAGCCACAGAGGATTTAGCATAGCCTATTGGTATGACATAATTGATATTTGTTTGTTATGCAAATATTGCCATAACTAATGTGCTTTCTGTAAAGTAATCAATGGATCATCAAAAGAAACTATAGCAATTAAAATATTGATAATATTAAATGTTAATATGGATATAAAAAAAAACAAAGGGATAAGCAAGAAACTAAAAAGAGAATATGACATTTTATTTTATATTCTTTAACTTAAGAGTTGTTTCATTAGATGAGAAATTAGTGTTAATGATTTTAATTATAAAAATATTTAAAATTTTGATGTTTGTTTTTATAGACTTTTTCCTTTTTATAATTGACACTGATTCCCAAAATATTATTATATTATCAAAATTTTATATGCAATACATAGATTATCAGCATTCATAGCAATGAACTTTTAATATTTTCTTCAAACTTCATGTCTTTCCATTAACATTGAATTTTGTATTGTCTTCATAAAAAAATTTTCAAATGAGAAATGATTTGAAGCATATTATTTATGAATATTTTCCTAAATTTAAATAATTTTTGAAAAGGGGTATAAGATTAATAGTCATGCAATAATTATTTTTTCTTCATAATTTTATCAGGCAAAAGCAATGGATAAAAGTTGGATTAATCTCAACGACAGACGTTTGCGACAATATAAAGATGGAGTCACTGCATTTATTAAATTTGCCCATGAAAATAATCCTCAAAAGGAGAAGATTCGGTGCCCATGTCGATACTGTGCAAATGTCTTTTTTCAGACTTATAGTATCGTAGAGAATCATTTATTAATTAATGGAATGCAAACATCATACATTGAGTGGACATGTCATGGGGAAACATCTCAAGCTTTCAGTGATGCAGATTTAGGCAGAAGAGATGTGAATGATCTTAATAATACAAATGAACAGGTTGATGAGATTCAAGAAATCTTAGAGGATATACACAGGGGAACTTTTATGAACACTACTCCCAACAATTCACCAGATGAGGAATGTGATAATATTATCGACAAAGATGAAACAACTATATTTGATAAATTACTGAAGGATGCACAACGTGATTTATACCCTGGTTCAGATTTATCAATGTTGTCTGCTCTTGTAAAGTTACTACACATTAAAGTTCTTAATCGTTGGACAAATAAATCATTCAACATGATCCTTGAATTCATAAAATCTATCTTGCCAAAGGGTGAAACACTTCCATCTTCATATTATGAATCAAGGAAGATTTTATCAGACCTCGGATTAGGCTGTGAAAAGATTCATGCTTGTAAAAATGATTGTGCTTTATTTTGGAAAGATTATGAGGATAAAGAAGAATGCCCTGAGTGCATGGAATCAAGATGGAAAGTTAATGATGGAAAAGGAAAGAAAATTCCTCATAAAATTCTACGCTATTTTCCCATTACATCTCGATTACAACGGCTATTTATGTCAAGAAAAACTGCTCATGAAATGAGGTGGCATAAGGAAAATCAGTTTGTGGATGAAAATTTATTAAGGCATCCTGTTGATTCTAAAGTTTGGAAGGATTTTGATATTAGCTTTCCTTGGTTTGCAGAAGATTCTCGTAATGTACGCCTTGCATTAGCTTCAGATGGATTCAATCCTTTTGGTAATATGAGCACTTCTTATAGCATGTGGCCCGTCATTCTTATACCATATAATTTACCTCCTTGGAACTGTATGTCTTCTGAGTTTATGTTTATGACACTATTAATTCCTGGTCCAGTTGCTCCTGGGAAAGAATTAGATGTATATTTAAATCCCCTTATTGAAGAATTAAATGACTTATGGGTGAATGGTATCAAAACTTATGATTCTGTTATGTAAGAATACCTTTCAAATGCATGCTGTTCTTCTATGGACTATAAATGATTTTCCAGCTTATGGTATATTGTCAGGTCATAAAGTATATGGTTATAAAGCTTGCCCAATATGTGACAATGAAACTACTTCACAATATTTACGAAACAAAATTTGTTACATGGGTCACAGACGTTTCTTGCCTAAGGAGCACAAATGGAGAAAAAGTAGAAAATTTAATGGAAAACATGAAGTTAGAGTGAGACCTCAAATTTTATCAGGAGATGAAATATTATCAGAAATGGAATCATTAAAGGATTTGAAGTTTGGAAAGCATCCTAGCTGCAAAAAAGAAAACGTAATCTTCATGAATCAACTTGGACAAAAAAAAGTGTATTTTTTGAGTTGCCTTATTGGAGAAGTCTCGCGTTACGTCATAATCTTGATGTAATGCACATTGAAAAGAATATTTGTGACATCATTCTGGGGACCTTATTAAATATAGAAGGAAAGACAAAAGATACAGAGAAAGCTCGTTTGGATCTACAAGATATGGGCATAAGGCATGAGCTACATTTGCAAAAACAAGGTGAGAAGTATCTTAAACCTCGAGCCTCTTACACACTTACTCCAAAAGAGATAGAAGGGTTTCTCAACTTTGTTAGATCAATAAAGTTTCCAGACGGTTACGCAGCAAATATATCTAGATCAGTTCATATTCGAAATGGCAAGCTTATGGGATTAAAAAGTCATGATTGCCATGTGTTGTTACAACGAATCCTTCCTTTAGGATTGCGTGGATATTTAAATAAAGATGTGCATAATGCTATAAGTGTTTTGTCAAGATTTTTCAGGATATTATGTGCTAAGACATTGAGATTGGATGTGTTGGAGAAATTAGAAGATATGATCGTTAATACAATTTGTCAGTTTGAAATGATATTTCCACCTGCTTTCTTTGACATAATGGTTCACTTGGATGTTCATTTGCCGCGCGAGGCTAGGCTTGCTGGACCTGTTCAGTATAGGTGGATGTATCCAATTGAAAGGTTACTTCTTGTACTAGTAACATTTACTTTTTACATATATTTTATTCATTATTTGCATAAATTTTTATTAAAATTTGTTTATATGCTAGAAATCTAAGTGTTCATAAAGGGAATGTTAGGAACAAAGCTCGCCCAGAAGGATCAATTGCAGAAGCTTATGTTGTTAATGAGGCATTAACATTTTGTTCTAGATACCTCCGTGGCATGAATAGTAAAAATAATCAAGATGAAGAATATAATGATGATGTTCATTTGCATGAAAATCAACTTTCAATTTTCTCTAGAAGAATTCATCCTTTTGGTCAACCACATTTCACTACATTATCTTGGAGTGAGTACAATTTAGTTCGATGGTATGTTCTGAACAATTGTGAAGAGTTAAAGCCATACCTCAGGTATGTAATTAACTAAATTGCTGATGATATTAAACTTATTTACAAATAATATATTACTCTATGATTAAATCTTATAAAAATTATGTATCAGTGAACATGAGAATGAGTTAAGAAAAGAAGATTTATTTATTCAAGATGTGGCAACAAAGCAAAAAGATCAGTTTCCATTATGGTTTGAACAAAGAGTAAGATACTCAATTCTTAATTTTATTTGTTATTTATATTTTCTAAATTTTTTTCTAATGTTAACAATTTCACAAAACTTTGATTTTTTTCTATCTTATAGATGAAGAGCTTGAATCTTCATAAATCACTAGAAGGTAACGAAGATCTTTATTCTTTAGCAATGGGTCCAGATATTCGTGTTAATGTATATTCAGGGTGCATTGTTAATGGAGTTAAGTTTCTAGTCAACCAACGTGACATTCGAAGGGTAACCCAGAATAGTGGTGTATTAGTTCAGGGTTCTCATAGAGATGAAAGTATTGATTTCTATGGGGTTTTTAACTGATGTTGTTGATTTAAGCTATATTGATGGAAATCATGTAGTATTGTTCAAGTGCAAATGGTTTGATCTTGAGCATAAAAAGCCCATTGTAATTGATGATGATTTCACATCTATAAATATGAGTAAAACTTGGTATGATAATGATCCTTATGTATTAGCAGGTCAAGTTACTCAAGTATTTTATGTTCAAGATACAAAGTTAAGAGGTGATTGGCATGTTGTACAGAAAGTGCAACATAGGCATTTATTTGATCCCACCCTCTTGAATTACTTGAATGAAAATCAACTTAACACTGATCAGCTAACAGAAAATATAACATATCAAGAAGATGAGCAAAATGATATAAACTTCCAAGATGATTTTGGTGAGATTGGTCTCTTACATAGAGAAGATGTAGAGCCACAAATTTTGGAATCTATACAAAATGTGCATTTACAACCAACTCAGACTACTGATTTTCTATGTGATGAAGATGAAGAAGAGGAATATGATGCAACATTAGCTGAATATTTTAGTGAAGATGATGTTGATGTACATATCAACATTGATATTGATAAAGACTAGGTTGTTCTTTATGACTTATTTGTTTCATATATTATAATAACTTGATATATTTGCTTTTCAGTAATGTATTTTTTGTTTCATTTTGCAGTTTATTAAGTCATGGCTCCAGGAAAACGGATAAGCGCTCGAATAATTGCAAATTACTCACATTTGTTTGCACCATCAACAAGTAATAATGTGCATTCTTCCTTAAAAAATGATGCTTCACATGTCGTATCAACTGTTAATAATGGTAAGTTGGTATTTTTTTATCTCATTAGGTTAAATTATTTTTAATGTTTTTTTTTTCTCTTTCAGGCTTAAATACTATCCTTTGATAAATATAATTTCTTTTGTACATTAGTAGCTCTTACTCTTAACTGTTTGTATGTATCAATTGAAGGAGGTTTGCCTATAGGAGAAGCATCTCCAATAGCTGATAGACCAAGTTTACCTCATCCGTCAGTACTAGAGACTGAGACAACTATCATTGGTATTATTACTCATGGCTTCTTCAAATTTAATAATAATGATAAATATAAATGACTTTCTTATTTACTTTTTTTTTCAGCTTCAAGTTCTAATAAAAAAAGAGGTCCTAATAGAGGTGTAGCATTAGAGGAGCATTACAGAACAAAAGGTAAGGTATCAATAATCATTCCAGAGGGCTTGAATAGGCCAGTTGGAGAGCATCACCCAAAGTTGTCTAGAGAAGCGGGTATTATAATTAGAAACTTTGCACCCATGCAAGTCGAAAGATGGGATCAAGTTAGTGATGCTGATAAAGAAATACTTTTAAAAAAATTGATGGTAATAAATTTAAAGATTTTCTTAGTTATTTTTTATCAAAAATTCAATTCCGTTTATGAATATCATATATCTTTATGTTTTACCTTTTGTTACTTTCGACATAGAAGCTAAAAAATTGATGGTAATAACTATTGTGCTTTTCTTCGACTTTTACATAGCACTCTTTTTTTTTAGAGACAAAAATTGATGGTAATAACTATCGTGCAGCTTTTTAGTACAAGAAAGCCGTCCCAAACGAAGTCTTAATCTCAGTAATTCATATATAACAACATGTTTTATTTACAACTGTTAGATACATTTATGTTTACTGTTTGTGATGTATTTATAATAGTAGTATACAGCTGCTGTAATGTGTGATGGATACAATGGTTGTCTTTTACCTCATAGATTTGTATTATTTTATCTTCTTTCAATATCAATAAAACCTGCTTCTACAATTGTAACTTTAGATGCCCATAAGAGTATCTAGCTGCTGTTGTTGCCTGGAAGTATCCTATATGTCTTATTATAAGAGTCTAAATCAGAATTTTTAGACTCTTTTACAGCATCCAATAAATTGTTGAGGTTCGACCAAACCTGTTGTGCTTTAGTCCAATTTTGCTTAGTCAAAACTAGTCTCGTTATGTTTATCATTAAATTGACATTTAGTTTTCTTCACCAGGAATTTGGAGCTGATTTATGAGTTTGACTTGTTGTTTTACATTCATCTTATCAATGCATATTATGATTTCCAAATTAATTTAGTTGCTCTATCTCATAATATGATTTGATACAATATTTCTGGGCTTTTCAAATCAAATAAGCATGACAGAGTTAATGAACTCATGGCTGACATGCTTGCAAAAGAATTGACTCCCAACGTTGTGACGTATGGAGCTTTAATATCTGGTTGGTCTGACAAAGGAATGATAAACAAAGCTTTTGATTGTTATTTGCAAATGACTAGGAAGGGCCTGAGACCAAATTTGTTTATTTGTAGCACCCTTGTAAGTTGCTTGTACATGCAAGATAAAATCAATGAGGCCAATTCATTGCTGCAGAAACTTGTAGATTTCAACATACCCTCAAAGTGTGATTTTTTTCAGAGGTCTTATAATCTTTATTCGAATAATCTTTCTGTGAACAAAAATACAGATTTCTTTCATGAGGTTTCAATTAGCATTGAACCTAATCACGTCATTTTTAATACATATATGCAATAATGTCGCTATTGGTTTCTTTTTATGGAATGCAAGTTGCAAGTCGGGTGGGGTAGAAGATGCAAAAAGTTTCATCTCCTTCTTGTCTAATAGAGGCTTCTTGCCCAATAAATTTACTTATTCCAGCTTAATTCATGGATATTCATCACGTGGCAATGTAAATGATGCTTTTTTACTGCGTGATGAGATGCTTAAAAAAGGTTTCCTTCCTAGCATTGTGACATATAATGCACTCATCAATGGCATGTGTAAGTTTGGCAATTTGGAGCGAGTTGTGAGGCTTTTTAATAAGCTTCCTGAAAAGGGTTTAGATCCTAATGCTATTACATTCAACACAATGATTGATGGTTATTGCAGAGCTGGTGACCTTACAAAAGCCTTTAAATTTAAACAGAAATCCTATCTTTCTTTTCAGTGCACACGATGAGCAATAGTTTTTCTCTTTTCAGTGCACAGAACTTTGCATCTATGAGTCTCTTTTTTTTTTGAAGGCAAAGATTAATTTGTCCATTGAAGAATCACATGTAAAAGATTGTGTGATGCACACGATGAGCAAGATATATTCTGATTTTTGCTCAAAGGCTTATGTACATTATAAAAAACATGGAGGTGGAATGTTAGCAAGACAAAAGCCTTACAAAGAACTTATTGACAGACCAGATGATTGGATTTGGTTATGTAATTTTTTTGACTCGGAAACATTTAAGGTATATCTTTAATTCAAAAAAAAAACTATGGGTTTGCTAATTTACTTATATTGCTATTAGTGATTGATGAAACTTTTTATTATGTTATGATTTTGTGGGGAAAAAATTGAGTATTAAAGATAATATAACAAAAATTGAGAGGAACATATATATAAAAGACATCCATATTAAAATGTTTAAATTTCAAGCATATGAAGATCAAATTTTCTCGCTACTTTTTTTATATTATGTTTTATCAAAATTTTTATACAGAAAAAATCGGAAACAAACTGCCGAAATCGTTCAATGTTGAAGGTCATTCACCGAATGGGCACAAAGTCCCTCGTAGCTCATTTATATGATCAGGTATTTATCATTTTTTAGTTGCTTAAATTTTGAAAACTATTAATGTGTGATATATATTTTATTATGGTGTAGAAATTAAGCAGGATTGAGTTATATAAGGAGGAGTTTACAAACAAAGAAAAAAAATGGGTTTCTGAAGATTGTCAGGCAAAATATGTTAGTATAAATTTATTTTTTTAGAATTGATTTATTAGTAAATTTTTTTATTTTTTTGTGTTGATTTTTCTTAAAACATGCAGGACAAGATGATGGAAATTCGTGAGAAAATTATTGACGATGGAGGAATACTTGACGAGACAATCATTTGTGTTGAAGTTTTAGGTGAAACATCGTCATATATTTGTGGCCTTGGTTATGGGCCAAAGCCGATAAAGAAAACTAAAATTGCCAGATCAAATGCATCGTCCGAGAGAGAGATTGAGCTTGAAACCAGTTTAAAAGTTATACAAGAGAAATATGAGGAACAGAGTAAGATCATTAAATCTCAACAAAAAACTATAGATTGGTTAAAAATGATAGCAGAAAAAATGGGCATGCAACCCCCTAATGATGATGGTAAGTATTTAAAATATGCACATTAAGCTTGACTTAATAAAATTGAAATTTTTGTTTAATTAATATTATAAATTTCTTCTTGTAGGTCCAGACTTCTCAAATGAAGAAAATGATGATTAGAGATCTGATTTATTTCTTTTTTTTTGAAACTATAATGTTAATAATTCGCTTTCAATTTAGCTTTTGAACTAACATATTTTATTGTATCAATTTTCATCTTTTTTAACACATGGTTGTTTTCTCTATTTATAATATATTCTCGTAGTAGCAATTTGAACGTTGTTAGAAACATAATTTTGACATGGAAACTTTTTGTTTTAATTTATTCTAAGGTTGAGAATTTTTTGTTCTTGCTGAAATCCAAGTTTCCTGAATTTAAACTTATACTGTGAGCCTTTGACTTGTGGAAATATAAGTCTATTGTGGTATAGGGAGCAGGTTCACAGTGTCTTCTCAAACTTATATACTTAGAACCACGGTAATTCCTTGTTTACAGATGTCTTTGTTTCTCATGTTAGTATGTTTATGTCAGTGATATGGTTATTGTCGCTGGACTCTCTTCTCTCGTCTCTCAGTGTCTCTCGCTCTCGTTGGTGTAGAAGGCAAGGTGAACAGCTAGCATGATAAATTTTTTACTTAAATTCTATTGTCTGCCATATTATCATGCTGGTTCAAGTCTTAGACTTATCCAGGACTGTCCGGTCTTCTCAAAAGAAAATTTTACTTTTAAATGAACCCAAAACATGTGTCAAACACTTGTCGGGATGTGTTGGAGTCGTGTATGTCTCTAACACAGACACAAAGGACATTTAGAAGTATATGTGCTTCCTATATGTGTCTTTTAAAAGCATTAATTTCTATCTAATTTCCTCTATTTTTCTAGGTTCTGATTGCTCCATATGGCGACTTGGTATCATGCATGGAGATTGCAAAGGCATGTACTGTAGTTTGAAATTACCATGTTTGTTGCTTCTTTTACTTTTTGTGAAGGCTTCTTATATTACGATTTAATTGAGTGCTATTTCCAATTCAGGTTGCCGATTTAATTGCTTTTATAGTATCAGTCAACTCCTTAAATGATGGCTGTGAAACTGGCTTCATTGATTCGTTTGGAATACAGTGCCTTTCTGTTTTCAGAGCCATTGGCTTTCCCAGTACAACTGTCCTAATTCGTGTTAGCCACAGTTGATTCATATCAACTTCCTTGTATTTTATTAGTAAGCAGTTAGAGGATTGATATTGTCATCACTACTGTAGGATCTTCCTGCTGGTATGAGAGAGAAACAAAATGTGAAGAAGAATGCCATTTGATGTCTTGGTTCTGAGTTGCCTGAAGATTGTCGTTTTTATCCAGCAGATATGAAGGAAGAATTGCACAAGGTGGTACCATGAAGTAGTTGTTTTCTAAATGGAAAAGTTGTGCAATACATGGCTCAAGAGCTAGTTCTAATTTTTTGTATGCTCAATCTTGATTCTCATTCAAGTTGTTCATTGTTATTTCGCCAATCTTCTTCTGCAGTTCATGTGGATTTTCAAGGATCAACACCTTTCTGCTCCACATTGGCGAAGCCATCGGCCTTACCTTGTGTCCCAGGAGGTAATATTGTTGTATTAAGCATATGATTAATGTGAACTGATTACTTCTAGTTCTAGTGTTCCTGTGGCTTACTAATCTATGTTGAATTGGATGCTTGAAAGACATTCATCTACGTTGTACAACAATGGAATCCAGCTTCTTTCTATAAGTTTCTTTGCGACTCGTCTTTTAACTGAATTTTTTGAGTTGTTTAAATTTTTTAGACTAAAATTAAAAAAAAAAAAAATTTGAAGGTTATAAATTCTTAATTCATTATACAATTGAATTCTATCCTTAGCGTTAGATTATGTATTTCCATGGCTGATATATCGTGATCCATTATTTCAGAATTGTGTATGAGCTTCTTAAGCATATTAGGTATGAGGCTTCAGATGTTAATACGCTTTTTTACATGGTTCGATTTTATTTTCCAACTAGTGAGTGCCTTATTTGATTTTAGCATTCTAATATCTATAAACCTGTACGGCTGCACCTGTGGTATATTTTCTTTGAAGATTTCAATTATTCTGTTACTTATCAACTCTATATTCAGCTCTTTCATGCATAAGTTTTGTTATCAAATCGAACCATATTCACTTGGTTGATTTGCAGTTGGATCCTTCTGACATTTCATTGTTTCGTTGGTTATTTGGAAATATGCTGTAGAGAATTATTGTTCGTAGGCTTGTATTTGTCTTAATAATGACTATTTGCTTGTATTTGTATTAATGACTAAATAGTGAAATAATGGTATATTATTTTCTATCCGAAATCTTACTTCTGCATGAGAATATCATGATATTTTTTGTTAGAAATAAGCTTGAACATAAAAACTGGAGAGCATTTCAGATTAAGAAATTATTGGCCTTATCCTTATGTGAAGTCATCATCAAAGCAACTGAAAAATAGAAAGTATAAAAAGTGCTCAGGTTCAGAATAGTGTGCTAAGATTTAATAAAAATCAACCAGTACTTGTTCTTTAGGTTTTGCAGCGCTTTGCAGTGATACTTTCATAAACAAAAGCTTTTTAATATATTTACATGATGTCATTTTACGTAACCTTGCCCGTCTAGATGAATTTTTGGATTTGTTCAGCATCACTAATTTTTTTTTTTTTGGGTTTTAATTGTTAGGTTGGTCTGGAGCTTGACAATAACAAACCTGGTAAATGCACTTTACTTCTATCAGGCTATGTGAGAGCTCATAATCTTTCAGTGAACCAGCTTGTGAGATGCTCATCCTTATTTTATATGTGTTATTTAGTTTTAACTAATTTTGTTGGCAATGATCAGCATCCTCAAGATAACATGATTGGCATTGATGAAGAGGCTTTAGAAAGTAGAAGATACCAACGTCTTCATGCTAAAAAGCCAAATTCTTTGCATAAGAAGTTGTTAATCAAACATGAACATTTGAAGATGGTAATGGGCATGCAGGGTTGTTCATGGCGTTGTAGCTAGAGATTACAACATGTGTGAATAAGGCATCAACTTTTACTATGGGAGTGAGATTCCTTGTCGGACAAGCTGTTAATGTGACAACCTTCATAGTTGATGACCTTTGCAATGTTCAACTATAGAAGTTATAGTTGATTATTTTGTAAACATTAAAATTTTAGAATTGATATTTCAAAGATTATATTTTGTTTTTTTAATTGATGAATGTATTTTTAAAAGTATATGAATGAATACAATTTTCATTTTCTTCTAGCAAATTCTTGTTTACTACATTGAAGAATGATTTTTTTTTTTAATTCATTACTTGTTATTTTTGTTACCTCAATGTAATAAAATTAGTGTTTTTTATTTAATATGTATTTTATATGTCTAATTAATGAGAAGTAATTAGATGTGATAATATCAAAGAGTGATTGATTAATCTTAAATGTTTTAGAAAATGTATAATAATTAAATAATAAATAAATTTTACTAAATATGACCAAAATTGATATGCATTAAGAACCACATTTCATGAAATTAAAGGGGCTTGTGATTTACTTTGTTGATTTTTTTGGTGACCAATTTTTATTTTGGTCGCTATTAACAAATGTGATAAATAAAATTAATAATTAAAATATTAAATAGCATCCAAATAATTAATCATTAGCGTAAAAAAAAAATGGTTGCTAAAATGTACCATTTCAGCGACCAATTTAATTGGTGGTCACTAATTTAGCAACCAAAAGAAATTTTGGCCGCTAAAAGGCTCAGCGACGGGGCTACTGCTACAAGCCAGCGACCCAAAATTTTTTGGTCGCTATTTGTTTTAGCGACCAAATTATCTTTATTAGCGACCAATTTTGATGGTCGCTAATAACCTTTTTTCTTGTAGTGTAATGTTATCAAATTCTTTCAAGTTGTTATGAATAAGGTTGATGTTAAGAACGTACCTAGATCCCAAGGATATAGAATTTCTTTATCATATGAAGCAAGTTTTATTTCTTTATTCTAGTAGAAATTGTAATAAGTTAGCGAATTTATGTGCTAACTTAGCTCTTTTTTCAGATTTTTTTTTGGGATGATGTTAGCTCTAATAAGATTCCTCCTCCTTTCATTAAATTGTTGAAGGAGGAATTTGATTGTTTGTAGTTCTTTTTAATAAAATTTGCTATCTGCATTTTCCTCAAAAAAAAACAAAAAAAACTAAGAGTTGTTTGGCTGTAAATATTTAAAATTTATGTGTATTTTAAATATAATACTAAATAAATTTAATGCAATGAAAATTTTAGGTTATTTAATCAATTATAAATTATATTCAAAGACCAATTTTGTATGTTTAATTACCTAAAAAAGAAATACATAAATCTAGTATCGCAAGGCAACCTATCTAGATAGTGGGGATGGTGGTGACTGTTGGGTTGGATAAATTTGGGCTAAGTATTGCTTTGAGTTGGGTTGCAGTCACATATAGAGCTGGGGCTCAGGTTGTAGGTTACGAGTTGTTCTATGTGCCAGAACATTCTCAGCAATAAAGAAAAAATAGTTTAATATTTTAATTTTTCTACAAATATCCAATACATATATATATAAGAGAGAGGGGTGCAAAAGACTTATAATATTCAAATATAGATTGTTAGATTTCTCTCATCAAGTTGTTTGATTCAACTATAAGCATAACATATTTAGATATCATTTGATCATCTAATTAATATTTTAAAGCTTTTAAATATGTGTTGGTCGCTTGATTTGGGCTAATTTGAATGTGGATAAGACTAATTTTGATGTTGTTGATTCGATACCTCAAGACGTTCAGTTTAACTGACAAGTTCGTTGAGATTGGATTTTGAACGGTACCAATTTAATTTTGGAAATTGCCAACTTAAATATGCCTCAAGATTTGTGCTTGATTAAGGTGATTTTTATGATGTATCACGAGGTAAGTGGAGTGCTAGGACACTCACATTACATATGTAGAGATTGAGTTTAATATTTTATTTCTATGATGAGTTGAAATAAAATGAAACAATTTAGTATAAATAGAGTCATGGTCTCTCTCTATAATCCGGCTTTAAATGTGAAAGATAAAAAACCTCAACTTTATATTTCAATTGATTCATATAAAAAATTGTTATAATTCTTGATAATTCAATATGAAACATGAGTGCGATCAAATAACTTTTCATCTTTAATTATTTTCAACAAGTGTTATAACAGCTTAGTTCTCATATCAAATCAACTAGAAATAATTTCTATAAAATTTCTTTGATTATTTTAGAATTTTTATCAAATATAAAAAAAATGGTGATAATTTTCTCGAGAACCTTTGGATTTAGAGTATAAAGAATAGACGCATACACAACTCAGGGATTTTTTTTTTCTTTTGGTGCAATATAACATTAAAATACATTAATTTTAAGGCCAAATTTAAAGGAGCTAACAAATAATAAAAAATTGGTTCAGGAGCTTAAATGAATAATAATTTGAGAAGGTGTATGTAAATATTATCTACTTCATGACCTATTTAAGAGATTTTGACTATAACAAATAAATGCTTGAATGTTCTAATTTGTGAGCTAAGTATTTCTGGTATAATGATTTAATGAATGAGCATACTAATTACTTATATGAGATTTACATTGCACAACTTAAATTCAATCAAAATTTGAGCTGAAAGAACTCAAGATGGAAAACTTGAAGATTTTTATATTATAGTAGGAGTATGTTAGTGGTTAATTAATACTTACTTCTATGGTTTGATTTATTCACGATCTAAATATCTACTAAAATAATTTATATATTAATCTTGATATAGAAATATATAAGATTTCTTTATTGAATAAATCTTATAAGCTTCATTGATTACATAATTGTTATCAAATATGAAAAGATATATAATTAGGGAAATTAAAAGTAATAAGCTTTTGTGGTATAATTTTTATTATATATTCATTTTAAATTATTTTGCTTCACATCAATTTACTGATGTATGATTAATTTTATCTAAATTACATTATATTATTATATGAATATTCAATATATCCTTAAATATTTAAAAACAAGCATAAGTATTCATGTTGCTGAATATAAGATGATTTTGAAAGAAACGTGGTTTAATTTTTATTTCGAAAGATTTCTTGGATTCTTTAGATAGAAATTGATAGGTTGTATAACCCATTTGAATCTCATTTGATTTTATAATGAATTTATAAATGTTATCTGATTTTAATATAGTTTGATGCGTAGTCATTTTTTCTCCTTTTTTTTTGATGTATATGATGACTTTTTGACTTTCCCATGTGACTAGCCATTTTATAGCTATTTCAAATTTATACTTATTTAATAAAAATGAATTGTTGAACAATTATAATATTATTAGTTGCTAAATTTAGATTAACAGTTTTATTCAAATTTGACTTTACTTACCCTTTCCCCATTAAATACCCATCTTATTCTTCATATGAGGGTTGCATAACACACAAAATATGTTTATATTGGTTCGATTAAAATAACCAATGACCACTCCCCAAAGGTCCTCCTCTTTGGGTATTGTATTAAACATGCCTCTTCTTCAGCACACAACTAGGTGGAGAAAGACATTTACAAACTCTTTAGAACTTACAAAATCTCCCTCCTCTCACCTCCTAGCTTAGTGTAGATGTCGTCCCTTCTTTTACCTCCATAGCCCATCAAAAATGTTGATCCCTCCTTTCACTTCAAATTCTAGTGGAGATGTCATCCCTTCTTAAGGTCCTCACTCAAGTGGAGATTTTGATGCCTCCTTTCACTTTCTAGCCCAATAAAGATGTTAATCCCTAACTTCCTAGGCTAGTGAGAGTCTTTCACTCCAAAGCCTCTCCTTTCTAGATTTTAGCTTCACATAAACACCACTTGAGGACCCAAGGTGCGAGCAAGATAAACCAAGCATGTGACCCCTCTCATACCCCTTGACTCTCTCAAGGAATTCTCCCTCTCTTAATGCCACCTCCTCTCTCCCCTTTATGTTGGGGACTATCTCCAACCCCTTTCACAAAATATAAACATCTCTGAAACTCTCAAACTCTTTCACTCATGTTGTATCAAGAGTTTATGAAGTGGGCTCTAAAAAACCCCTAATTTTCAATTTAATTTCTCTAATCATAAAGTACAATCTACATATCATATAGTATGATTAGTTCAATTTCAATTTCTTGAGCCTGATTAGATTTTAATAGAAGTTTTATAATATGATCAGCACAATTTTTAAAATTCATATTTGTCTAATTTAAGTAACAAAGATTTGATAACGAGGTTTTTCAAAATAGCTTATTATCATATAGTTTAGTGTAAATTATGTATTATTTATTATGTTAAAATTCAATAAAAATGTATTATTTTAATTTTATTTGTGCATGAAATATTTATGAGAAGGAAAAAATTCGTAAATATTGAACGAGTGTCACAGCACCTATAAATTTAGTGTCGCAACTTTGTCATCTATAATGTCATAACACATTATTCAAGATGACCTTCAAAGAATTTAAGGAAAAATTAAAGCACCGGTGGATCCAAGGTCAGTGTTGTGGTGCTCCGTGGTGCCGCAGAGTTAGAAATCTAGGACGCAGTACTTGAGTATTAGGAATTTGAATATCTGAGCACCAATCATCACATTGCCACAAAGCTTAAATTTTTTAGTCCCGCAGTGGAGTAGTCATCAAAATTCGGAGCTACGCTAACTTAGCTAAAAGATGCATCGATTCAACCATTAACTATGTCCTGTTAGCACAATACCGTAGTGGAATAAGTTTTATAGCACTGAGGTGCTAGTTTAATTTATAATGTCGCAACGATAACATTTTTAGTGCCACCACGCCTGAGGCCATTTTTTATTATTATAAATAATTTTTTAGTTCCTTTATTTAGAAGAGAGTTAGTGATGTTAGGGTTCTGACATTCTTAGTGGAGTCTTGTAAAACTAAGTGTCTTTCTCTAGTTTTATCTTAAAGTAAAGTTTAAGGAAGGCTAGGGAAGGATAAGATACTTGTATTTAGAGATCTTAGCCAATATTATGTAAGAAAATTATGTTGTTGGAGGAAGAACGAATGTGAAGAATATCAATTGATCCTTCTTGGTGATATTTCTCCTATATCTTTTTCTTATATGAATGAAATGAACATGAGTTTGCTTTTTGTGTTATCCATGTTTTCCTAAATTTCTAAGTTTTGGTTGATAATATAAATGCATAACAAGTACATCTATAAACTCTTATGCCTTCAAATAGTTTATAGATATTTTTAATAACTCTTGTTCTTAATTTAATACATATAATGACCATGCCTGTTGCTAAAATATAGTGTGATATATTACCATGATGGATGAATATTGGAACAAATAGGAGCATTGAAATGGAATGTTGGCATACCTAGACATAAGATGAAAAACTTTTTAGTTTCTGTGGAGAAATTATAATTGTAGGAAGGCCATAAATCTCTCTTTTTCCCATATGTTCTAGACAGAGATCTAGGGATTCCTATGCTCTGATTTACTTCTAAAAATTTAGTATCATTAGGAAAATTATATATATATATATATATATATATATATATATATATATATATATATATATATATATATATATATATATATATATATATATATATATATATATATATATATTACATTCATTAGTCAAAAATATTTTATTTATATTTGAACCTTTTTATCTTTCAAGTCTCCATTAATTCAAAAAAACTCAAAAATAATCATTTTTATTAAGTAGGATATCTTGTTTATCTATGATAGATAGTAGTAATTTAATTATAAAAAAGTATAATATTTTCTCGTGGGATCGACAATCTTCTCTATCATTTTATTACATAATCGACATGTATACTTATGTAACTAATGGGCTTTTATTATTATTATTTACATCAAAGAAAATCTAAGAATATTCATATCACGCCACACACGAGCCCATACACACCCATCAATATACGATTGGAGGTCATATATTATGATTAATTACAACCTAATTTTAATTATGCTCATTTGATTAAATATTTAAATTACTTTTTTATTTAACCTAATTGAACAATATGATTTGGATCATACAATACGATTAACAAAAAAATTTAAATATTTCATTTTATGCCCCCTTGTGTATGTGTGATGGTTGCTAAGCCAATATTCACTAATATAAAAAATGACTAAAAAATTAAAAAGTAAAAGCTCTATAAAACACAAACAAACTTATACGCTAATGCTACATTATTGTTGAGACTTGTTTCTTCAATGCTTCCAAATGTATGTTGTACCTTAAAAGGTTAATGAAACACAAGAAAAATATTCGATATATAATATAGGAATATGAAACTAAACATCTAGTAACATTTGTAATCATCAAAATACAAGGTTGGGCTCCTAAATTGCTATACTATACTTTTACAATTAGATTCTCTATTACCCCTTAAGGATAAGTAAATAAATGGTCTGCTAATTGAAGGCTAATAGTGATAACCTGCACTTCTCTTGTAGCGCATCTTTTGAATATGAACAAGGCAATAAATTGATGTTGGCTTCTAAATCACATATTGCTCTACTATAAAATATATCCCCTTTAGCCATAGAATTTATAAAACTACCAGGGTCCTTCAGCTATCGAGAAAGTTTCTTCTGTAGAACTATACTACACTACTTATTCGATGCTACGGTCTCAAAATCTCCAAATCTTGAGAAAGTTTCTTCTTTTCTTGCTAAGAATTTCTTTCATGAATTTAGCATATGTGGGCATGTTTTCTATATTTTTTACAAATGGAATATGAATAGTTAATTTTTTTAAGATTTTTACAAACCTTGAAAACTGCTTATCCAAATGCTATTTTAACAATTTTAAAAAAATGGTGGTGGCGGCCTTTTAACTAGCTCCTTAAATATGTTTTTCTACTTCATTTTTAGCTTGAAATGGTTTCTTAGGTATGTGTACTTCTACTAATTCTTTTACAATTCCCTTCTCCTTAGATTGATCGTCCATTCTAATCAAACACTCTTTCTCTTTCCCATTCCTCAGTTAAATAGCCTTGTGTTATTGTTTATCTTTTCTTTAGTGATAATTTCAGTTTTACTAGGTAAAGTTCATTGGGGTCTATCAGTTAAAGATCCAGCTAACTGTCCGATTCTTTTATAATATTCATAATAGTAGTAGTTTGACTTAACAATTATGTACCCATTTTCAAAACTAATTTCTCTAATGAAAACTTCTTATCCTTTGGTTGGCTATTAGAATTAAATCAAAAGGGATAAGAAGGCCTAAAGTTCGCATAATTTTGAGGTTGTTTGTTCAAGTTACCTAATTGATTTGCCTAGTGAGATTTTCAATTAGTGTTATAATTTTTATTATTATTCCAACTAAAATGTGTATAATTTCTCTATCCAAGATTATAGTATTGGATTTGGGATTATTTGCTCTATTATTTATTAAATTAATTGATTCTACTCATGTGGTATGAGGATCACTAGAAACTCTACAAATTTGTTTTTCTAAGCTCACATATGAATTTTGAGATGAATTAAATCTAAGGTTTTCTAATTTTCTCGAAATAGCTACTACATGGAAAATTAATCTTGATAAGGCATTAGATTCATAAATGTTAACCACTTTTTTAGGCTTGATTCATTCAGAAGGCCATTGGAATTTATTTGTAGCCATCTCCTTAATAAAAGCGTAAGCTTCGTCAAATGGATTTAACATTAGCAAACAACTACCGATGACATCTAAAATTGATCTTACAAAACTTATCAGACCATTATAAAAGGTTTGAATTATTAACCAATCTAGAAGGGCATGATGAGAATATTTCTCAAGCAAATATTTAAATCATTCCCATGATTCATAGATGGATTCACCTTCTAACTGAGTAAAGGATATGATATTATTTCTAAGTTTGGTAGTTTAAAAAGGTGAAAAGTATTTATCTAAACATTTATGGGTAATTTTCTTCCAAGTTGTTATTAAGCTTGGGGGCAATGAGTTTAACCACATTTTAGTTTTATCCCTAAGATAAAATGAAAACAACGTTAAATTTAAAGGTTGCATAGATCTCTATAAAATTAGCTATGTGTAAATTTGGGTTTTCTAAAGGTGTCCCCCTAAAGTGTGCATTTTGAATAACATGGATTATGGAAGGTTTCAATCCAAAATTATTGATTTGAATGGTTAGTCTATTTATGCTTTGTTGAGTACCCTCAACCATAGGGTTTGTGTATTTCTTAAGAGGTCTAGATTGCTCAGCTTTTGGAGGTTGTTAGCCATTTTAATTTCTTTTTTCAATTGTCTAATCTTTCTGAATCTTTTAATGTTCATTTAATTTTTATGTCAAATAGTAATTCTACCAATTGTTTAATACTACACATGCAACACTAAGAAACATAATAGAAAATATAAAGCAATGGGCAATATAAGTAGTAATAGCTAATTAGATATCAGAGTGATCTATCTAAATAGGTGAAAATTTAAATATATAAAAACAAAGGAAAACTCCTCATTTATGTCGAGCTTTTCAAAGCATAGGACCCTTGCTAACTCAAGTTAAACAATCTCCCTAAGACCCCATAATCCTAATCACCATATGTTTATGCATGAAGTATTATATTATTGGTTCTCTAATTATTCTTCTAGTCCATCTATCGTGGCACAAAATCACACTATATTTTGAATTTATGCAACACCTATATATAAATCACCTAAAGTTCAAAGAAAATAAAAATGGCATAGAGATATTAAATACCAAACCCTACTCTAAGCATACATACCTTTTAACTCATCATATATTTAGAATAGTTGATTAGCTACACAAGGAAGCATTCATAACATTAATAAACATAATAAACATCACAAACATTTTATTATACTATTTTGTTCCTAAGTAAAACTCAAAAATACAATTCCAAACATAAGAAGTAAAGTTTAGAAATAACCCATAGGAAAATCTAAAAGACTTTGTTCCCTTCTTGCTTTACTTCCACTTTAATATAGGACTCAAGTGCAATAAACACAAGTTACACATTCCACTATACCGCTTATACACACTCACACTTTCTCACAAAATTACACTACACCAGACTCCTCTAAGTGGCAAACCACTTTTCATAAGGAGTAAGAGATGTATTTAAAATTTTCATTTTTTATTAACTAGCAATACGACACTGGCTTGGTGGCAATGCGGCGCTACTAAACTAGTACTTAAGTTTGTTAATAGTTGCTTTGGTTCACCGGTTCAACCATCCTCTATAGCACCATTGAGTGATTTGGCACTATGGTGCTTAAATCCGATGTTGCGTCGCTTGGTGGGTTGCACCTCGGAACAAAGTTGTCCAGCCTATTTTTGGTAAGATTTTCACTGCGACGCTGAAGGTCTGGCACTGCACACTTAAATGAGTTCTAGCGCTATGACACTGCTTAGTTTGGCGCTGATTAAAATTTTCTATTTTTTATAATTTCTTGAACAAAATACAAAGATTACAAGTAGAAAATAACATAATCATAGCCAAATAACATAACATTTTTTATCATATCAGATATGGGAGTAACGAGCAGTCAACCATGCATTTGCCATAAAAGATGATACAAAATTTCTTGATAAGAATAAAAATTAGGCATTGGTTATGATGCCATAAGATAAAAAGGCATTATAAAATAAATGGATAAAAATAAATGAAAAAAGAGCTGGCGTGAACCAAAAGATAAAAGTTAGGGCATTATTAAGGGGCTTCATTAGAAATACGATATATATATATATATATTTTTAAACTAATGAGCACTCATTTATCATTGAGCAATATAAAACAATAAAATATATATCTTATAAGGTAGTTGTTCTTTATATAGTGTAGCCCGAATGCTTTATAGAATCAAGAAATGAATACCTTATAAATATGTTAAATAAGAACCTTTATGGCTTAAAACATCCACCTCATCAATAGTACAAAAAATTTAATAAATTCATCTATGTCAAAGGAATAAGAAAATATTATAATGTCTTATTATCATAGATAAATAATATGCTAACTGCTAGGGTTGATATTCAAAAGATTAATGATATGAAAATATAACTTTTAAAAGCGTTTGGCAAGAGGAATTTAGGAGAAGCTAAAAAGATTCTCGAGATGAGGAAAGGCCACTAGAAGGCCATAGGTACACTAAGTTTTCATAGTGACATTATATTAAAAAAATGTTAGATGTATTGTATATCATAAATGCATGGACTTTATGCCACTTTAGATTATCTAAGGAATATATGTCAAATTTTGAAGCAGAAAAAACCACAAGACCAAATATTATACAAGTAGGTGAACAAGTCAACTAATGCATGCTGACTTCAAGAAAAGAACATTAAAAAGCTGTGAAGTGGTAATTGTATAATCTAAAAGGTACGATCAACAATTATTTAAAGGCGTAAAAAATGATTTAAAATAGTATGTATGTTTATTTAGATCTAGGAGGTGACCAAGATAAAATATAAAAATGGCAACATGTATATCTACATCTTGGGTGTTACTACTATGAATTGGGTTTCTTAACTTCAGAAACATAGTCACACTATAATTTATAGAAGCTATGTGACAATCACTAAAGTTAGCAAAGAGATGATTTTATTAAAAGGCTTTCAAGAAGAATAGAACTTATCTCAAGAAGATGTCAATCTATTTCTTGTGATATTAAATTGTGGTTCACTTAGCAAAGATCATTGTATTTCACTCCTAAATAATGTAAATAGAACTTATGCATCATAACACATACAGCTTACTTGATGTTTATGTTTTACAACTCTTTAAATTTAGAGTAGAGAATTTCATTGATTAGCTCATAAAAGTTGTTCCCGCTAAAACTTTGAGGCTTTCGAAAGACTCAATTAACCATAAGGAATTATGATTTGGAGGTTCTATGTAGAGAAGTTTTCAAATACAATCCTTAAGCTGATAAATTAGACATACATATTTTAAGTGGAAGAATTTTAAGTATGTTGTCAAAATAATGCACATACAACGTAGGCACCACAACACACGTAGCATACATGAATTTGATTCTTTACAACTCTTTAAAATTAAAAGAGTTGAGAATTCCATAAATATGCTCATAAAAGTTATACCTACAACATTCCACCAGGAACAAAATTGTCAATTAGTACATCAATTGTTATTTCTAATCTACCAATCATGTTCAGAGAGAGCGGAGAGAGCGATTTATGAGGCGATGGATTTCAAGATGGTTTTGGCGGACCAAAGCCTGACTGTGGTTCTCCATCAATCGGAATTGGATAATGTTTGTGATTATTATTCAGATGTTAGTTTCTTGATTGAAGCTGGTAAGTTTACAATTATGGCTGTGATCTTTGAGAAGGATTTTCGTTTGCTCGACGGTGGGTTTAATTTTTTATTGGATGAGATTTCTAGATGGTGGCCAATTTTGGTTTGTTTGATGGGGAATCGTTTGGCCGAAGCTGGCTTGTGGAGTGTACGTTCTGCTTTGATAAGATTTGAGTATTTTTGTGGTAATGTTTGCTTCATTTTGTATGGTTTTTATAATAGCCTTGAGTCAATTTTTGGAGTTGGAATTTTTTGGATTTTAACGTTTGAACCTAGGAGTTCCTTGATGTGGATTTGGCTGTTATTCAAGGAATTTTGGTGTGGCTTTTTATCTTATAGATGTGGTCGATTTTGTCTTCAAGATTTGGTTATGAAGGTTTTATTGATCCTTTTTCAATTAAGGATTGGAATCTTCAATTGAGGAATGAGATGCAGGATTGGACAGATCAATTTGAAGAACTTTGGAGCAATTTTTTTATTTTTTCTTCAATAATCTTGGAGAAACGTATACAGTGATCCTTATGGTGTGTGATTTCTTGTTGTCCGAAAGGATTTCAATTTTTCTGAAGAAACATGTAGTTAATGATGTTTTTGCCACTGTTTATGAGGTTATTTTTATGATTTCGAGTGAATCTTCCAAGGGAAATAGATCGGAAAAAGGCTCTGGTGAAGCCAAAGATATTGAAGCTATTATGCTTATGTTGGTTAGTTTTTTGGATTATCACAGAAGTGTTGGTGCTAGTTTTAGATGGAGGCTTTCTCCATCTAGACATAAGATGGTTACTATTTTGGTCTTTGAAGAACAAGTCTTATTTGTTGGAGACTTGAAGGATCAGAACATTACTGGTTTTTTTCTTGCCAGTATGATGTGCGTGGTGGCGATTTTCAGTTGGAATGTCTTTGGTTGTGAAGAGGCCGACTCTTGGACTATTGAGGGGGAGTTGGTGTTATTGCTTTGTCGACGTTGATTGGTTCGTTCATGGCGACTGTTATTGGTTGCGTTGATGTATCAACGAATTCTACTCTTGGTTGGAGCTTGTTGGACCATAAGACTGTTGATGTGGGTCTGGTTGATGTTTGGATAGTTGGTTTAGCAGTTCTTTTTTTTTTTTTTTCTTGATGGAAATTATCATTTGCTTGGTTTTCTTATAGGTTTTTTCTACCTTTTTGAAATTGTTGTGATGAAATCTAGGATTCTTACTAAATTTTATTTTCTATCTATTGGGAATTCTGGGATACTAACCAACCTTTTAGGTTATTTCTATATTTTGTATCTCCATCACCCCAATGGATCTAAAATGGAATTTAGTAGATCACATATCCATTATGATAGTTTTAAAGGGTTTGCTTTTGCTTTCTAGTTTGTAATAGATGTTTCTTCTTTTAATGCAATTTGCATTTCTTCAAAAAAAAAAAAAATTTCTATCGATCATGTTAACATCCAAGAATTTCTCAAAATGCAAGCTTCGAACCCACGACTTCTTGAATATTAGCCAACGCCCAAACCAACAACCCAATACGAGCTGCAAATCAATTATGTTGTGTTTTTCTCTCTTTAAGCTTGTTGTAATTGGTAATTTTAAATGAAGCTAAGAATTAAGTTTATAATTTTAAGCCTTTAAGTCTTTGTCTAACTAACTTATTTAGAGTAGAAAAAATATAGGGTCCCTACAACTTTCTACTTCCAAACCAACTCCACAATCAAAAAGATTCTAAAATATTGTGGGTGTTTGACTTAGCCTTTATTTGAGAAAGTTTTCTTATTACTTTCTACAACAGTTAAAAAAAAGTAGTGGTAAATAATTATCCCAAACAGTCTTAGTTGATAAAATTTTTTAGAGCTATCGATATTATCATTTTGAATTTGAAAATCTACTTTATCATATTTACATCTAATCACTTACCATTTGCATGAAAATAAGAATAAAAATTTATAAATTTAAAATATGCATGTTAGTTGTCAGACGACAGCATAAGAGGCACTAAGGCAGTGATAGAAATATGAGCATGATAAAAAAAAAATATTTGTATCTTATAGTCAAAAACTAAATAATTAAAAAATATTTAATTAAAAAATATTTAAAATTAAATAAAATCATTTAATATAAAGATAAAAGTAAATCCAAAAAGCCATCAGAAAGATCAAATCAAACTAAATAAATAGATTCAGTTCCATTCCCGTTTGGTATTTGATTAAAGAACCAATTTTCTATGTTAGTTCGACTCTGCTTGATTTGCTTCGATTATAAATAATTTTTAATGTACTGACTGATTTGATTTGATAGATTTGGCCTAAGTTAATGGATCTGTATGATTTTATGGTGGTTTTAGATTCCATCTGAATTAATTGGATGAGTACCACCTAATACAAATTAGGTATAATATTTATTATTATTGTATTAGATTTTATTGATTTCATTTTGTTTATTGTGGTTTTACCAAACCTCAAACATAACAAACCAAATTCATAGTTTGATCAGTTAATTTTTTTTTGTGACTGTTATTTTACTGCAACAATTAATGAACGCTCAAATTTTAGATTGATGTGGGAGTTCTTATGTTTAAAGAAATTGGTGGGATGTATTTCAAATATATGAGGTTTTTTAATATACTGGTGTTTGATTTGAGGTAAAAGATATATAATTAAAATTAATAATGTATCATTTAGTAAAAAAAATTTAAAATATATTAGACTTTTTTTTTTAACAAACCAAAACATTCATTAATCAAGATAATATGGTTACACCAGAGGAAAAAGAAATAAGCTAAAAAAAAAATTAAAATAAAAGAAAATTACAGGCACAAGAAGGACTCAGTTAACGGCCGAGGCTTCCAGCGACCCTGAAGCCTAGCACGGACCGTCCAATAAGAGGTTGCCACCAGCAAAACGACAGGGCCGCGAGCACCGACCACATCATTGCCCATTTCCAATCGAAACAACGATTCCGTCATCCAGTAAAGCATAAAAATCCAGATGATAGAAAAAGGGGAACAAGCCAACAAAACATGAAAAATCAACGTCTACGACGGCCTCTCCCCAAAAATTTCCCCCGATTTGGAACATTGATAAACGATTTTACACAAACCATTGAGAAATCATTGCTAGGGTCCGAGTCCCCACATCTATCCGGAGAATCCATTCCATCTTCAGAAGAATCCGAATCTGAATCACCCTCTGCTTCACCATTTAACCAATTAAGTTGATCCCTAACCTCCACAACCGAACAATCACCCAAACAGATATCCATAGCTTGTGAATTGACCAACTTCATATGAACCTCAACTAGCCTGTTAACAATCGGACAAACCTCCTCCTCTCTGACATCCAACGAAGGAGGCTCCGTCCCAGCTATAACCGGGCCCAAACCAACAGACAAATTAGCAGCAGTACCACCCGCAGAATCAATAAGATTCTCAGTAGAGATAGGTGCCAATAAAACATTGCTGACATGATTTAAAGCAATAGGAAGAAAAGGAGTAGCATTAGTAGATAAAACACCCGAAACAGCCTAAGAATTGATTCCTCTAACACCTATCTCCCCAATCTCAACCATAGAAGAGTCGGATTCATCTAAAACACCCTGCACTAAAGTAACCGGACCCGATTCAACAAAAGTAGTGGGCGTTTCTAAAGTTATAGGAACAGCAGAATGATTCAAATCAGAATTAATAGTAAGGCAATCAACCACAGCAACCTCACCAAGCACAACCCCATCATTCTCCAATGGAAAAGAAGAAACATAATGAATAGTTTCTAAAACACCCCCCGTTTCAGCATTAACTACAATTAAATTGTCAATACCAGACGGAACCAAATTGACATCTCGAGCTGTAGAATCAATTTAATGAAGCAGCCATGCCGGAATTGTAAACAAGGTATGAACGGTGGCAAAAGACCCTGCAATAATCTAGGTCGTTGGCTAACTTAATAAGAATGTGAGATTGATCAAGCACAGTAATTGAAACTTCCCCATTAAGCTTAAGATTGAAAAAAAATTGTGGATAGCATCCAAAGAAGGTCTCTTAGAAGGAAAAAAACCAACTAAGGAGAAATAAAACGGAATAGCAAGTTCAAAAATTTCTAGATCCGAGATCCATAGAGAAGGTAAACCATGAAAAGTAGAATGCCTAAGATCCGGAAAAACCGGCTTAACACCATCAAGAGCCTCACGAAAGGATCGTGCATGCGCAACCCCACCAAAAAAACTAGGGTCCTTAAGCTTAGAAGGAGCCATGCCGGAACCCCGGGCGAAACCAGCGAAAAAAATACTCCAGAACGAAAAACTGAGAGCAGGAAAATAAAAAACTTCCCTGAACCTCGATGGTCGCCGGCGAGAGAAACCCCCCCAACTGCCAAGGACACCGCGGAGCCAAAACCCCCAAAATCGCAAACCCTAGCAGAGCGAAAGAGAAAGATTGAAAGTTCCACGATATATTTGACTTAGATAATTTTCAAGTACAAGGTTGCACCAAACAATCATTGGCCATAGCCCCCGCCATGGCCAACCACTGCCTCTTGTTGATCGTAGCCAACACCTACCGTTGCTTACCATTGGAGGACACTTTCTGTCGTTGCCTCCCCTCAGTTGTTGTCGGCTACCACCAGTCACACTGAGAGATAGAGAAGATGATCAATGACTACCATTGCCAGCATCACCCACCACTACCAACAACCAATCATCATTGACTGATGATGCCGGCCCTTGTAGCCCTCACCCACTATTGTCGTCCACTATTCATTAGTCATTGACCAACACAATATTTGTGCTTTTATACAACATTTATTTTACTAATAAAAAAAATCACTTACATGTACTTTAACATTCATTTAAGCATCTCCAAATATATCAAATATACTTTATTTGATATATTAATGTCATTTAAAAGTATGCAAATAGGTTATAGTATTATGATTAAATATTTAATCAGTTTATGTTTTAGGTTTGTAGAATTTATTTTAAAATAAATGTAATACAATTAGTCATATGTTAATATAATTTAAATATATATTACATTGATGCTCACTATTCAAAAAATTTCAAGAAAAAATATTAGGCATTAAAAAAAGTGTTCGGTACAAAAAGTATTCTTCCTTGTCGCGCCAGTGAATTTACTATGATTACAAAGAAACTAAAGAAAATTATTGAAGACTATTGTAGATGGACCGGTCAGAAGATTAATGTGATTCAGGCTTCGTTTTGGACGGCTTTTTTATTGCTTTCTAAAACGGAGTTTTAGTACAAAAATAAAAAAAATTGTACTAAAACTCCGTTTTAGAAAGTAGTAAAAAAGTCGTCCCAAATATAAACTTCTAAAATCTTCTATTCTATTTGGAAAGTCAGTTAAAAGGTGAACAAGGATATCTCTATCAAAGTTATTTGGTATCAATGTTGTGTATGAAATGGAATATTTGGGAGTTATAATTGCTTTTAGAAGAATGATTTTGTTTTATTTTCAAGATCTATTAGTAAAAGCTGCTAATAGATTTAGCTCTTGGGGAAATAAGTTTATTTCAAATGCTGGAAATTTGATTCTTATCAATTCGGCGTGTTTTTCACTTCCAATATTTTTGGTAACTCACTCATTAGTCCCTATGGTAGTATTGAATGACTTTGAGATGATGTGCAGGAATTTTTTATGGGATAAAAATGAAGCTACAAAGGGACTTCATTATGTTGCATGAGATGTTTTTTTGTAAATCTAAAAATTATGGAGATTGGGGAGAGCAATCTATTGTGAAAAAAGTTGGCCCTTTAAGGGCTAAGTTTGCTTGGAATTTTATTACTAAGCCTAACTCACTTTTGAATATTACTTTGGCGGCAAAGTATGGTAATGATGTGTGGAGCTCGGAATACAAAAATAATTCTTCATTCACTTGGAAAATTATATTAAATGGAGCAAAATTTCTTCATCCAATTGTAAGATGGAAAGTGTCATCTGGTATGGAAATTAAAACAATCAAGGACACTTGGATTTCGGATAAATGTATCAACAAATGGCCTACCTTTGTAACAAATATGAATGAAGAAACTGAAGTTATTTCTGGATATATAAATGAAGGGAAGAAGAATGAATGCAAGCTGAAGGAATTCTTTGGGCAAGATCTTGTGGATGTCATTTTATTCGTCCCCATCCAATCAGAGTTATTAAAGGATCAATTGGAGCTAAAGTCCAAATATTATGGTAAAACCATTTCAGGTTTAGCATTGGAGGCATCTACCACTAATGAATTGAAGAACGATGATGGGAGCTGGATGAAAAATATCAAATTAAGGCGTGGAATTGCTCTGCTCTGGTGGCATTTGAGGAAAAATGTGATTCCTAGTAATCACTTTTTAAAGTATAGAAGACTTGCTGATTTTGACAGTTGCCCGAGAGGATGTGAATCTGTTGAAAATGTTGAACACATTGCTGTATATTGTAGTAAGTTGCATCAAGTTTTCAGCTTTCTTGCAAAATGGGTATTTATTACTTCGACATTCCAATCTTGGGAGGATTGTTACTTTGGTTTGAAGCTTCTTGCAAAGTATAATCCATTTCAAGGTAATTTGTATTGTTCAGTGGTGTTTTTCTGTTGGAAAAGTAGAAATAAACTAGTTCATGAAGGAGTTGAAGATGATTCTTCTTATATAGATGCAAATTATGTTTATCATGCAATTGCCTCATTTAATAAGAATCTCATTTGGCAGAAACCGGGATGCCAATCAGCTTTGTAAGCTATCTTTACCAGGCATCCTCCACTTCCTAGATGGCACAAAGTTAATATTGATGATTCCTTGCTACATACAAACAAACATGAAATTGAAGGAGTCTTTAGAGATTGTGAAGGAAGATTTTTATGTGCTTTTGGTATCAGTTTCCTTCATTTGGACAGTTCACAACTGGAGATGTTATCTATTCTTTCATTAAAAATATTTGTTCAAGATTGGATGTTTGATGCATAATGTATAATAATTGAAGGTGATAACATTAATGTTATCAAATTCTTTCAAGATGTTATGAATAAGGTGTTAAGAACGTCTACCAAGATCCCAAGGAGATAGAATTTCTTTATCATATGAAGCAAGTTTTATTTCTTTATTCTAGTAGAAATTGTAATAAGTTAGCGAATTTATGTGTTAACTTAGCTCTTTTTTCGATTTTTTTTTGGATGACGTTAGCTCTAATAAGATTCCTCCTTCTTTCATTAAATTGTTGGAGGAATTTGATTGTTTGTACTTCTTTTTAATAAAATTTGCTATTTGCATTTTCTTTAAAAAAATAAAATAAAATAAGAGTTGTTTGGCTGTAAATATTTAAAATTTATGTGTATTTTATATGTAATATTAAATAAATTTAATGCATGGAAAATTTTAGGTTATTGAATCAATTATAAATTAATTTCAAAGACCAATTTTGTATGTTTAATTAGCTAAAAAAAGAAATACATAAATCTAGTATCGCAAAAGGCAACCTATCGACGGCATAGATAGTGGGGATGGTGGTGGCTGTTGGGTTGGCTAAATTTGTGCTAAGTATTGCTTTGAGTTGGGTTGCGATCGCATATAGAGCTAGGGCTCGGGTTGTAGGTTACGAGTTGTTCTGTGTGCCAGAACATTCTCAGTAATAAAGAAAAAAAAAAACAGTTGAATATTTTAATTTTTCTACAAAGATTCAGTATACATATAGATAAGAGAGTGGGATGCAAAAGACTTATAAGATTCACATATAGATTGTTAGATTTCTCTCGTCAAGTTGTTTGATTCAACTATTATCATAACATACTTAGATATCATTTGATCATCCAATTAATATTTTAAAGCTTTTAAATATATGTTGGTCGCTTGATTTGAGCTAATTTAAATGTGGATTAGACCAATTTTGATGTTGTTGGTTTGATACGTCAAGACATTCATTTTAAGTAATAAGATCACTGAGATTGGATTTTGAACGATACCAATTTAATTTTGGAAATTGCCAACTTAAATATGCCACAAGATTTGTGTTTAATTAAGGTGATTTTTATGATATATCACGAGGTAAGTGGAGTGCTAGGACAATCACATTATATATGTAGAGATTGAGTTTTATATTTCATTTCTATGATGAGTTGAAATAAAATGAAACAATTTAGTATAAATAGAGTCATCGTCTCTCTCTATAATCCGGCTTTAAATGTGAAAGATCGAAAACCTCAACTTTATATTTCAATTGATTCATATAAATAATTGTTTATAATTCCTGATAATTCAATATGAAAAATGAGTGCGATCAAATAACTTTTCATCTTTAATTATTTTCAACAAGTGTTATCACAGCTTAGTTATCATATCAAATAAACTAGAAATAATTTCTATAAAATTTCTTTGATTATTTTAGAATTTTGATCAAATATAAAAAAAATGAGAATAATTTTCTCCAACCTGTGAATTTAGAGTATGCACACACAACTCAGGGGTTTTTTTTTTCCTTTTGTTGCAAGATAACATCAAAATACAAGGCCAAATTTTTTAAAGGAGCTAACAAATAATAAAAATTTGGTGCAGGAGCTTAAATGAATAATAATTTGAGAAGGTGCAAGTTAATATTATCTACCTCATGACATATTTTAGAGATTTTAATGATAACAAATAAATGCTTGAATGTTCTAATTTGTGTGCTAAGTATTTATGTTATAATGATTTAATGAATGAGCATACTAATTAGTTATATGAGATTTTCATTGCACAACTCAAGTTCAATCAAAATTTGAGCTGAAAGAACTCAAGATGGAATGCTTGAAGATTTTTATATTATAGTAGGAGTATGTTAGTGGTCAATTAATACTAACCTTCTATGATTTGATTTGTTCACAATCTAAATATCTACTAAAATAATTTATATATTAATCTTGATACAGAAATCTATAAGATTCTTTTATTAAATAAGTTTTATAAGCTTCATTGATTACATAATTGTTATCAAATATGAAAAGATATATAATTAGAAAAATTAAAAGTAATAAGCTTTTGTGGTATAATTTTTATTATGTATTCTTTTTAAATTATTTTGTTTCACGTCAATTTACTGATGTATGATTAATTTTATCTAAATTACATTATATTATTATATGAATATTCAATATATCCTTAAATATTTAAAAATATGCATAAGTATTCATGTTGCTGAATATAATATAATTTTGAAAGAAACGTGGTTTAATTTTTATTTCATAAGATTTCTTGGATTCTTTAGATAGAAATTGATAGATTGTATGACCCATTTGAATCTAATTTGATTTTAGAATGAATTTATAAATGTTATCTGATTTTAATATAGTTTCATGCGTAGCTGTTTTTGCTTTATTTTGAATGTATATGAAGACTTTTTGACTTTCCCATGTGACTAGCTATTTTATAGTTATTTGAAATTTATATTTGTTTAATATAAATGAATTGTTGATCAATTATAATATTATTAGTTGTTAAATTAATATTAATAGTTTTATTCAAATTTGACTTTACTTACCCTTTCCCCTTTAAATACCCATCTTATTATTCATGTGAGGGCTGCACAAAAAAGAAAACTCGAGCTATTCTTTCATTCCTCTTTTCTTCTTTACATGCAAAATCTTGAGAGAAGATATTTTGATTTTCATTCCAAGTGCTGTTTGAAATCACGAGATCGAATTCTTGGTTGGGATGATTCAACGCACGAAATCATGTAACATCTCTTAGCGTTTGCTTTCCTTCACTAAATCTTTATTTACTATTCTTTTAGTTGACACCATATATATTTTTCTTAAAATGCTTTTTATTTGGTTAAATACTAGTTGAGAATGTTATATTAATTTTTCATGTTACATCTTTTAAATCCATAAAGTTAAAAAAACAAGTATTTTTTATTTTTTTTATGTGGTATAGATTTACATTTAAAATCTAATTTATTTTTTATTTGAAGAGTTAAAGTTTAAATCAGTAAGAAAAATATTTTTACTTAAAGTATTATTCATATTCTTATGAAAATATAAATATATTTTAAAGTAAGCAAATTTAATATTTCATTTGCAAGTAGTTAGGTGATTAAATTAATTTGTAAGATCGCCTCAAATATTTTAGATATTTTATTGCAAGATAATTTGAGCTTGCATTATTTACATCAAATTATATTTTTCATTTTCTTAATCTAAGTCATTTCGCTTAGTGAAATTTAAATTGTAATTATATTAGGTTGTACTCTCCCGTACAGGAGAGTACTTATGTTGTAAAGAATTTCTTTGGTTTAAAAAAGTGAGATTTATAAGGCAAACTTGAGATTAGTGAATTCTACCTCGCGTGTTGGCTAGCGTGGATGTAGATCAGATTGGAATATGGGCCAAACCACGTAAAAATATTGTGCATCTTATTTTCATTTCTTGTATATATTTTCTTTATCTTTTTCGTAAAAATTCTGTGATTTCTTATTCTTTTCAAAATAATTTTAAAATCATTTTAATTATCTTATTTAAAAAAAATTAAAAATTTTGAATTCACCGCCCTCTTGCGATGGAATTTTTATTGCGTCCTCCCACCTGACGTAGAGATACGTACTCCCAGAGCTAAAATCGTGCTAAAAATGAGAAATACCGAGCAAATACCGAGCAATACCAAACAATAACGAGGAATATCATCATGTGAAGACCAATACCGAGTTATATCGAGCAATACCGTGCAATACAAAAAAATACCTAGTTTTTTCTTGAAAAAACTCGGTATTTTTTTGTATTGCTCGGTATAGCTCGGTATAACTCGATATTGGTCTTCACATGATGATATTCCTCGTTATTATCAAATAATACCTAGCAATATCGAGCAAAAACTGAATTTTTTGGCTGTGGGAGGACGTATCTCTACGTTAGGTGGGAGGACGCAATAAAAATTCCTTGCGATGGCATAGTCGTCCAATAGTGCAGACCAGCAAAAACAATATTCGGTTTTAAGAAACCGTGAAATAGTTCACTGGTTTAGAAGAAACAGGAATTCCTTTCTCCCGTTTCTAATCAAACCGGAATTCCTTTCACCGGTTTTCATTGAAACACGAACTTTCTTTTCTGTTGGTATTGAATATATTTCCGGCTTCTAATTAAGGCTTCGTTTGGGATGGTTTTTTTACTGCTTTCTAAAACGGAGTTTTAGTACAAAATTTTTTATTTTTGTACTAAAACTCCGTTTTATGAAGCAATAAAAAAGCCGTCCCAAACGAAGTCTAAGAGTATTATGAGGTCTTTCTGGTATTGATTTT
This sequence comes from Dendrobium huoshanense, assembly GCA_016618105.1. Classification (NCBI taxonomy): domain Eukaryota; kingdom Viridiplantae; phylum Streptophyta; class Magnoliopsida; order Asparagales; family Orchidaceae; genus Dendrobium; species Dendrobium huoshanense. Next base: position 46,109,035 of record CM028358.1, on the reverse strand, counting down.
GAGCGAGATTTTCTAGTTTTTTGCACTAGACATGGACCGTTGAATGTGAATTCTTCTGCAAATGTCAGTTTAAATTTTGATAATTATAATCCCGGCCATCTAAGGTGAAGAGAAAAGTGAAACTATCTAGTATATTGGCAGAAAATAGCTTGTATTATTGGCTTGATCACCGTTTAAGTTGATTGTTGTATAGTAAATAGATTGAATTCATGGTGAGCCGTGGAAATCCTTTATATCCCATTATAAATAAGATGGTTGGGGTAGTAGCCGAACCAGAGCAACATTTGTGAGAGAAGAACTGCTGGCAAAAGATTTTCAGAATTTGTAGATAATCTCGACGAAGATTAGTAAAGACATCATTTTTATTATTTTAGTTATTAGCATATATAATATATATGAATTGTTTCCTCCGGATGTATCTCTCTGTCAGGTGACCGGACCTAATAATTTGCCCACTTTGACAAGGAGAAAAAGAAATTTAGTTCTTAGGTTTATTTCACGTAATTTGGCTGTTTAATTAAATTACGTATGTAATATCATTTTGGCAAAATTTTAAAAAGGATCACATTAACAATTAAAACTTGGTATAGGAGCATAATTAGATGATAATTTTAAAAGTAGCAAAAACGGAATTTAATTTTATTCATTTTAAAAAATTGGAAAATTAAATCACGGGCTATTGTTTCATGTTGGATTATGATATATATTTAAATATTTATTAAATTATAAATTAAATAATTTATTATGTAATTAATAATGTATTTTAAATTATATATATATATATATATATATATATATATATATATATATATATATTAACTAAAAGTTATTAGAAACCCGAAGAAACTTTTCCGGTTTCAATATTTATTTCAGTTTCAATAAGTTTCATTTATTTTAATATTATCTATTAGTAAATATTATGTAGATATTTATTTTAATACTTTATTTAAATTACGTTTATTTGTAATTCTAAAAAATTATTAAAAAATTTATTTAAATTTAGTTAACTTTTAAATTAATTTTTTAAAGATTATATAATAGTAATTAACATAACTCTTAAAAAATAATAGAATCAATCATAAATATATCTAACTACTATGTTAAAATATTTAATTAATTTAATTTAAATTTTTATAAACAATACTATTATATAATATTTATTTGATAATTATAAATTTATCGTTGAAAATTTATTTTAGAATTTTTATCAGGTTAATATAATTTTAATTATTAAATATTTAAACAAAAATTTAATATAAATTTTAGTATATAATATATATTTAAATACTTAGTCTTTTTAATAAAATAAATATCTACTCATTTTTTAAATTCATACTTTTTTATTATATAGTAGTACATTTTATATAAATTATATAATAGTACTATTTATCTAAGGAAACCGAAAATACGATAACACAAATAATATAATTGATTTATGGTTTATTTAGAAACTGGAAAATCTATTTCAGATTTTGCTCCTTTTAAAATTATCGTCTAACTCAGCTCCTATAACTAAATTTACATAGTTATACGCTTCTTTAAAATTCAGCCTATCATTTTTATATGTCTTTAAAATATTAATTATTCGAATTATTATTATTTTCAGAAAATATTTAAGAGATTATAATTATAGATTTTTTCGATGACATTAGATGTATATTAGAAAAATGAGCTGTTTGGTCATAAATTTTAAATATAGTAATATTGAATCACATGTGATTGTTGATAAATGAAATTTCATCTCAATTCTATATATATATATATATATATATATATATATATATATATATATATATATATATATATATATATATATATATATATATATATATACTGAATATCTGCCAAAAACATTAATTTATGAATAGATCACTTAGTGTTATACGCATTTAGTAATGCAAAGAATGTTAGAAGGTTGCTGGTTAAAAGTTAATTTTTTTTATAACTATTCATAAATATTTTCAATATTTTAACTTTAAATATTTATTAGTAAATCAATGTCATGCATACCTATAATTGAAGAATAAGTAATTAACTTTCGTTAAATTATTCATAACTTATATGTATATTTAAATTATTTTTAATTTGTATTACATGTGTACCTAAACCTGATTGTTTTTTTTTTAAACCAAAAACATAAACTTTATTAAAATCATAAAAAGGAGTAATAGAAGCATATGAGCGAAACGACAAAAAAGCAACAGAAAATACAAGGGAGTTACAACCCAAGGGGCTCAAAATTTGGCCGAGGCTTCCAACTACACCCAAGCCAAACACAGACCATCCAATTTGGATCAGAGAGCAGTAACACACCAAGAAGCTAACCCAACCGAGCAAGAAACCATCACCAAAGGTTACCATGAGCCACGACTACAGAGTAGTGAGCCTAAGCCACATTATTGCCCAGCAAATTAAATGGCCAATAGAAAATTTAAATCGAATCTCCAGTGAACCGGCAACAACCAAAAGCCAACCAATGCAAAATCAACCACCATCAAGAATCAGCTAAGACAACCGAGAACAGCAGCACCAACTCACAAATTATTTCTTCCCACGTTTGCCCCTCCCTCGAGAAGAAACAGAAACAACAGAATGATCATTCTGTAAGGGAAACAATCCTAGGTTCATCATCCCCACTAGCCTATGAAGATGAATCGGATGAGCATTGAAGCCAATCAAGTTGCATCCTAACATCCTCCCCCGAATTGGCACCTACATTATCAACCAACGCCATAGGTGATACTAAATTAATAGGGAACTCAACAAAATGACCAGTTATATATAGTTGGCGTGATTAGAGAAATAAAAGTATGATCAACACCACTAGTAGATCCCTCACTCACCACATCCGAAGGTGTAACCAATCTATCCCCACTCAAATTAACCAAAGAGCAAGGAAGCTGAGACCCCGGGAAAATTCATTAGGGATGCCAGACTCACCAAAATCCTCTAAAGCCACACAAGGAACCACATTACCAATCAAAAAGCACAGAGCACACACAACATCCACTACATACAAAACATGACAAGAATTAATAGCAAAACCCAAAAGACCATCACACTAGCACAAGACCGAGGGTCCTGAATAGAAGGTAAGACCCTAGCCATAATATCCTTATAAAACTTCACAGTAGACCCAATGGCACCAACCTCATCATCAGAAACCACATTGTTCAATGAATTAACATGCAAAGAGTTAGGAGAAGTCGGCACCTGAGACCTTAATTCTTGAACAGGAGGCAAAATAGTAACATGATCCTCAAGAATACCAACGTCACAACCCAAACCCTGCACCTCAGGCACAATCACAGAAGGGACAACAATATTTTCAACAAAAGAGGAGACTAAATTAGAGCTCGGGTTAAGAGTAGCATTAGGAAGAAAAGCCAAGCTAGGACGACATTTACCCGAAACATGCCTAATACACTTACAAGACGCACAAAAGGGGGGAAATTCGTCTAACACAATCTCTTGCACATACCAAAAATTTTCAGAGCCTAGCCATACATGATTAGGATAGGATTGAGTTATATCAAGCTCCACTAAGACACGAGCAATAGATGGTCATGAACCTACAAAAGTATCTTCATCAATTTTCAACAGTTTACCAAAAATAGCACCAAGGCCATGAAGAATACGAGGGGTGTACAAATGGGGATGAAGATGTGGAAAAGAGATCCAAATCGGTATTACAGGCGACTCAACACCAACGTCCAAGCAAAGCGACCACTTCGTTAATCCATAAAGTAGTTGAGAACAAGATAAGATCTATGGTAAAAAACCCTACAATAGTCTAGATCATTAGCTAATTAAAGAGAATTGAAATGGGGAAGCCTCAGTTACCCGGCAAAAAATTCATATACTTCCGACGGTTTTCTGGCAGAGAAAGGCCGCCGGAAAATATCTAAAATTTAATAAAAAAAGACCGGCTACCCAGCAACGCCCACCCTGCCCGGTTGCCACCAGGCAACCTGCCCAAGCTGAGCTACCTGTTGCCCACTGGATCTCCTGCCCTGCCAGCCCGGGCTCCCGCCCTGCCCACTGTCCGCCAGGCAGCCTGCCCGCGCTGCCCGCTCGAACTCCCGTCCTGCCCGCTGTCCGCCAGGTGACTTGCCCGCACTGCCCGTCTGAGCTCCCGCTGCCCGCCAGGAGGCCTACCCTCGCTGCCCGACTGTGCGCCCTGCTTGGGATTCAAGCCGAGTCCACTCCTTTTTACTAAGTCCCAACCATTTAGATAAGAGGAAAAATGTGCTAGAATTCATATTATAATTTATTTAAACTATATCATAAATAAATTATGATTAAAAATTAATAAAAATAAAATATTAAAGTTAATAATTAATTAAATATGTTATTTTATTAATAATTAATTAGACTAAGTTATTAAATTAATAATTAATTAAAATAAATTAATAATTACTTAAAATAAATTAATAATTAATTAAAATAAACCAAAATTATTAATTAATTAAATTAATTAAGAAAAGCCGCCGGAAAAGCTGGAAAAGCTACCAGAAAAGCAACCGAAAAATTGCCGAAAATTCTTCTAAAAATTTAGGCAGCCAGAAAGCCGTTGGAAAATAGTCCGGTGGCAAGCCTATGGAGAAATCCACTGGTAATTGACGATTTTCCTATAGTGAGCTAAAGCCTTGATTTCCTGATCAAAAATCTAAAGCGAGGTAAAGCCACATAATGTAGAAGTCCATAAATCTGGAGAAATAGAAGATGAAGAAGATCCAGCGAGCATATCTAAAAAAGAATGGGAATGAGAAAACCCAACCAAGAAATCGAGGTCACACAAATTATTCAGAGCCATATTGTCACCGCCGAAGAAAAATCGATCAAAACAAACGAGCAAACACCAAAATAATTATGATACAAAGAGGAGAAAACTTCCCTGGAATCCAGGAGAGCAACCGGTGGGGAAGCCCCAGTAGGGCGGGGAGAACCCTGACACAGCCCAGCGGAAGAAACCCTAGTAGAGGGAAAGAGCCCTAAGGGTCAGGGAGTATACTTCCCATACACTTTATGAGCCGTAAGGGTCAGGGAGTACCTAAACCTGATTGCATTGTAGCATAGAGATTTTGTTAGGGCATCACTTATGTTCTAATTGACAACACTTATGCATCAATAATATGTATAAAAAAAATGAAAATGAATTTTTATTAGACTTCAGAAGTAATTTGTGATTATTGTCCCCCGTATGTATAGAAAGCCATAATTGAAGTTATATTTTGGTGGGAGTTGCAAATTCTCTTGAATTCACACCAAACTATGTTGGTGGTAGATATCAGCCACTCATTGTAAAAGAGCATACTGTTGGCACAATTGAAACTATAATTATGCTTGCATTTAAGGTTCAATTCATTAATACACAATGTTAATCTTATATGTCATCTTCGTGATAATAGTGGCTACTATGCAACACCTATTACTGATAATGAGGTTTGTGAGTTAATATTGATGGAGGCTAAGACCCATACTATCATTGTCTACTTTGAAGTTGAAGAGATATAACCAGCAAATATAACAAGTCAGTCTACTCAAGCGTATGGGATAGTTCAAATTATCAATTTGAGGAAGGCTTTATTTTCTACCATTGTCTCAAAACATAATTGCCTTCCTAAATAATATTTCTTTATCATAGGCCTGCTCCATCGTCCGTTGTACATCGGGTTAGCACGATTGACTTCTCAATAACTATAGAAGCTAATTTTCATGGGTGCCTGAATTTATGTGAGCGCCAGACTTTTTGCAATAAGAGACTCGATCACAGGCAAGTGTTGTTTATCACTGACAATTTGGGCAAATACCTCTCCCTCATCAATTCCAAGATACCCACTCATTTAGGTAAAACTTCCAGTGTAGTTTGTAACCCCATGCTAACATGCTAAGAAGTGTCCAAGGAATTGAAGATGATGTCAATGCATATGAAACTATGAATAGTGGTAGCAGTGATGCCTTGAGTGGATATCTAGAATGAGGCATCCATATACCTTCGTTTGAAAATTACAATAAGGATATACGGGGTCATGAGTTCATTCAAGAGCATGGAAGGCAGAAACGTGACAGCTTGGAGGCAATGTTCAACAGAAATGAGTTTGTGGAAGCTATATGTACAACTAAGCAAAGACCATGATTGCTACTTCAAAAGAAGCTACAATTCCAACTGAACTTTATGAAGGCCATTTTTTTTATGAAGGAAGACCTAGAGATCGTAATTAATTGGTGGTTGATAGTGCAAAATGTTTAATATTTTAAATTGATCTCCAATAAGATCAGTCTTACCATCACGTGTACCAAAACTCAATAGCTCTATCCACTATAGAGGCAGAATACATAGTAGTGACAAGTTGTATTACTCAAGTGTTATGGCTAAAATAACAAATCCTTGATCTTGGATTATCTGTAGTCTGTAGGGACTATTCTAATCATGCATTACAATGCTAGTGCCATATACATTTTAAAAAATCTAATTCAACACTCCTGCACTATTATATATATATATATATATATATATATATATATATATATATATATATATATTAGACACCATTTCATTAAAGATCATATAGCCATTGGTGATATAGAACAACATCTTATAGCAACTTAGGATCAATTGACTGACATTTTCATCAAATCCCTAAACTTTGGCATCTTTAGCACACTCAGGACTAAACTATGTGTCATTGATATTCATGCTTGATTATGTGCAAGAGTAAAATAAAAAATTTGTGTAGTCATGTGTTTTTTGTGTTTCCATGTTTGTTATGTTTTTGGTTTTTTTTTTTTTTTTTTTACTATTTTTAGTTTGTGTGTTTAAATTCCAAATCAACAAAAGTTTCCTGATCATCACACACAACTCATTAAAATTAAAACTTTAAAAATAAAATTTATAAAGTATTCACATCATATTGTACGAACCTCATTCGTCTTGAATGATCCACACACTTCTATAGATCCTCACCACTTATGAATCAATGCTCCAAATTTGACCAATAATTGACTGTAATACTGTACGACCACCTACTTCATATTGTACCATCCACATGTCATTAGCCATTGGATGAAATAAATTCAACCGATATGATATTTAACCCAAATCATCCTGTACGAACACATGTTCATATTGTACGATGTCTTAATCAAAGATCATACATGCTAACTCCTCGGGACAACTGATTTAATAAAGATCATCAAGTATGATTTTGATCGTACTATATGATTTGACCAACTTTTTTGACTAATTAGCCTGGATGAATTATGTTCTTATGATCATATTGTACAATTATGATCATATTATATGATCACCCTAAAATTTATTTAAGGAGAGGGAAGTCTAAGTGCTTTTAATAACAACACCATCCCTTTTCTTCTCTCCTTGTATATTGTCCTTCTTTCTCAAATGGAAAGGAAAGAATTCTAGGGCTATAGTAGGAAGCTCTTTCTAGATGTCTTGTAGACCCTCGGTTTCATAAATCCACCAACAAAAAAGCCTACTAGTGCTACAAGGCTACTGGGATAACACTATCCTAAGTCATTGATTAGGAAATCATTAACTTACATGTTATAAATCTCTTTATTGGCACCACTCTCCAATTAATTATAACCTTAGAATTTCCCTTCAACTTTGAAGCGCTCGGTTGGAGCCTTGGAGGAACCTAATACTCAACATCGAACTTGTCACAATCGAATTTTGTCCGCCTTAGTAGGATTGGTTCAAAGAAAAAAATTTCCTCTTTTTCTTTACGTCTGATTAAGCTCATAACCACAAATGTCGAGAAAAAGGAAACTTTGGCCTGCAAATGCAGGAACAGTTAAGGTGTTGATTTTTTTTTTTTTGGGTAAGTTGAGGAAGGTGTTGGAGTCAATAAAAGTTTAGGGCATTCTTCTTCTTCTTCTTACCTTTGGAACAAAATAGTTCAAATGAAGGATATCCAACTACTACTTCTTTAAGTTGTAACTTGTAAGCGATTCAATAAAAGCATTCAATGCCTGGGAAAAAAAAAGGTATAAGAGAAAGAGGTCTATGCAACTTTTGAATGGAAGTGGAGCTTGGATTAACAATGACTTTTCAAGCAAGTGCAACCTAAAGCCTTTTTAGTAAGTTCTCTTCATCTATCATTCAAAATAAATTTGAAAAAGAAGGCATTCTTTATGTCATTATGTGGGTGGTTTCTTTGTAACATTGAAGGAGTGGTCTCTTGTCACTCTAGCATAGCTATGTTAATTTATTCTATTGTAGATCTAAAACCATGATGCTATCAATTTTATAGTTAAGGACTTCGGGGTCTTTTTAACTATAAACTTCCTCTGCGACTCTTCTTTCGCTCTGCTAAGGCTTTGCCCTAGCTCCTTCTCCTGTGCAATTTTTTGGCTCTCCACCATCGAATCTTGGATTGCTCTTTGCTGGAGGCCGCAGGGAAATTCTCTTTCCTCTTCCTCTGGTTTTCCTTTTGGTTTTTCTAGTTTGGCTGCTTCATCTTGTCCTCCTCCGACCATTTGTGGCTGAAATGGCGATTAGATGTGTGGCTGATCCAAGTTTCTTGGATGGCTTATTTAAATCGTAATCATTTATTAAAGCTCTTTCTAGCTTGTCATCGTCTGCTTGTTTTACTGAGCTTCGTCAAGCTACTTTCTGCAGTTTACCTTCATTGTGGATTTTGAAATAGGAAATTAAAGCCCTTTCCATGCCTTTCAATTTTCCCGGACTAAGCGTCCATCTCTAGAGTCGATTCGCAAGTTTTTTCATTTAAGCTGAATTCTAATTTCTCTGTCACAGTTTTCGATCAGATGCATATCCTAATTAAATTATCTAATGATCTAGATTATGGTAGAGTATTTTATCATCGATCCTATTTAGTGTATAACTGCTTCATGAAACTCTCAAAATGGCCTCCGGTACTGGATGTCAGTTTTGAATCCCTTGTCATTCCAATTTGGGTTTCATTTCCAAATCTGAGACCTCATCTGTTCTCTCCTCGGATCCTCCATGATTTGGGTTCAATGTTTGGGAAACCTTTAAAGGTAGATAATGCTACCTCTGTTGGTTCTAGACCTTCCCTCGTGCATGTTCTGGTGGAGTTGGACATTTCTAAAAGCTACCCTTCATAAATTTGGTTGGGGCCTGAGGTTTTGGGGTACATCCAATAGGTGCAAATGGATGTGTTTCCTGAATTTTATGTGTCCTGCAAACATCTTGTACATATGAAGGGCGCATGTTCTATTACTTCCTTATCTTTTCCCCCACCCTATTTCTTTTGGGCATGGTCTTCCGAAGAAGGTGGGGGAAGATATGATAGGTGTGGATGGTTGTGAGGTTATTTCTTCTATTGCTCATGTGTCTATTGTTGAAGGCCATGTGGTGTCGGATTATGTTAATGTTTTAACTAAAGGCTTTAAAGGAGCCTCGGGTAATCCTGTTTCTTCTAATGTGTGTCTGGGTGGTGATTTAGTCCCCTCCCCGTCTGTCCCTCTTGAGAATTTGTGGGATTTGGCTTCTCCTTTGGGCCCTTCTCATTTTGCTCCTTTGTATGGGGAAGTTGGAGTTAGGAATTGTGATACTAATTTAAAGGCTAGTTTGTCTGATGTGGATGTTGTTTCTGACCCGATTGAATTGTCTGGGATGTCAATTCTGGGGTGCCTTTAAGTGTTTCCTCCCCTAGTTATTATTTGGTTCAAAATAAAGAGGTTTCACCTATCACCAACGGTTCTTCGGGTTGTTCAGCAACTTTTGTTAATGTTCCAATTTATGTTATGTCTACTAGTGAATTAAAGTCTCAGGTGGCTAAATTTGGCGAAAATTCTATTGGCTAATTTTGAACGACTCCTCTTCATTTAATGGGGAGGAAGAAGAGGATTTTGATGATTGTGATAAGGTTGAGCGTGTTATGCTTGCTGTCCCTAGTCGTTCTAATGGTGGCAATAAGCATAAAAATAAAGGTAAAAATAAATAGGTTCTACCTCTTTTCTACTTGCTCCTCTGCGATGGTTTTTGGCGGCTTGGTGGACAATGATAAGGAAGCCCCTAGCTTCCCCTCGTTGGCTAGACTGTTTCGCAACCAAGGTGATTTGCTCTTGTGTTTGGATTGCTTGGTGGTTTGGTTGTTTGGGCGCTCTCACCTATGGATGGTCCATGGTTGGTCATGTGGCTGGTGCAGGGGGCTTCCATTCTGAGTCCGATTTTGTTTTATTATACTCTCACTGTATTGCCTATTGTTATTGGTTTTGAGTCTGTTTCTATCTTGTTGAAATGGGTGGGGCCTCGGTCTGTATTATGTTACTGTTTGAATAAAAATATATGTTGAGATTTATCCTATTTTTCAACACAAAATTAAGGTTGCATAAAGCAAGGTAACGATTAAATTTCTTTAAGAAAAAAACTCATATGTGTTTGAATTAATTATCTATTTCACTTCTATCTTTGATCCTGATTTAGAAAGAGAAATAATTTTTTTGCATTCATGCATTTTGTTTAAAATTTAAATTATATGCAATGTAGGAATGAATTGGGATCCTAAATTACATGTACCCTCTAAATGCTTTAGACACATCTCTCTATAGGAAGAAAATAACATGAGCAAAAATGACATAAATTGTCAAATATACATCTTAACCCTTATTTATATATAGAGTTAAGAGGGGCAATGGAAAGGCCACACCAAAAAAAAAAATAATAATAATAATAATATATGATATGATAGGTTTAGATTGACACAAACATGTAAACTTAGTTGGAACTTCCATGTGTGATCCTCTGCCTCTGACATAGCTCTCTACCCCTAACTTGGCTTAAGGAAACCCTTAGTGAATATTTTGGAGGGCTAGTCCTATTGTATGAGTGCGAATGTGCAATGTAGAGTCTTTATGAATGAGTGTCTAAGCCAAGACTATCAAAGTGAGTACCTCTGGATGAGTAATGATTCTCTATGCAAATGTGACAGTGAGCCGTGGATCAATATAGTTGACAAAGTTATGATCATGAGCTCTATAGTCGTGTGCTTTCTTTAGCTTAAACTAAGACATTGAAGAAAACTTGATGACCTTAGCTGAGGACAACTGTTGAGAGAAGAAGATCATCCTGGGTGTGCCCCTTCTGTCAAAGGCTTGTTAAGGCGAGTCTTATGAGTAAAATTGCCTAGAATGAGCACATTCTTGATCTATTCATCTAGAGTATAGCTCATATATTGCGAGACCCCACTTGGATGAATTCCTATTTGTTCTCCTTATTGTGAAGGCTTGTTGAGGTGAGTCTTATGAATAAACCTGCCGAGAATGTGCACATCCTTGATCTTATCCTATGTAGGGCAGCTCATATAGCAGGAACCCATTTGCATATATCTGCAAGTGACCATCGAAAAACTGAGGAGAAGTTGATGTTTTGTGATAAGATTAGAAGATTGAGAGCTTAATATCTCTGGTCTTTTAAATTATTTGTGGGGACTTTAATATTAGTATATTTTGATATAGACAATTTCATTTGCAATTGGTAGAAAGTTTTTCTTTTTTTTGATACTATATTTATTGTTATATTAAAGTTGCAATCTTTTGAATTCTCCTTTTATTGGTAGAAAGTTTATTGGATTAATCTTTAGATGAAATCTTTCTTATGTGCATATGGACAGCTTGTTGTTCAATGGTTAACAGGATTCTTTATATCTTAAAGCTGCTCAAGAAGGATTTTTTAGGAAAATTTCTTATGAAATTCCAATCATCATTGAGTTGAATAGAGTTCCTAGTTTTCATTATTCTCTTAAGATTAAAATTTTGGCTCGTTTATCTTTGTTGATCGTAGGACTTCGGCTCATGTGCAGCTAGAAATTTTATGTGGTCTTCTAATGATTTGCTAAGTATTTTATAAGTAATAAAATCATTGGCCGAACTAATGAGATGACATTATTATAGTTGACTTAGAGCACTTGCAACTTGGAGACGAGCTCAAAATGTTTAATGGCCGTAGGGTAAATATCTAAGATTATTTAATATATTGTGTGTGTTTCAAGTATTCTATATTGTAAATTGATTGAGTTTGATTTAATCAACTATTCAAAGATTATGAATATGCAGATAAAGAATGAAATTATATTAAACATTACCAGAGATTTCATAAAATTTGAGAACTTTTTACATTATTTATTAATTATGTTTTTAAAGGTCAACTAAGGGTAAATTATTATTAATTAGTATTATCTGTTTTAATCAACTATATTCTGTATTACCCCATGTCAAATAGTAAGCAACGGGTCCTTTCATGTCTATTGTGATAGGGCCTTCATCATGTCAGGAAAATGGCAGTAATGACTATCTTTATGTGTTGTTGGAAGATGATTTTTGAATTGATTGCAAAGACTTCTTAAGAAAATTTTGAGAACTTCTTGGGCTTATCTCATTGGCTTCACTTAGGTGATTTTCTCTCTCAATGTTTTTAGTAGCTTTTGAAAAGAGTTGAGATTTGTAAATTTTAGTAGTTTGATTTTTTGTGATAGGCTCATCGCTAAAATTTTAGAAAGATTTTAGAAGGTTTTATCTTGTAATATTATTTGTGCCAAGTCTTAAGGATCTGTAGAAATTTTGTTTGTATAACATATTTGTTTAGTTTTTTTTCTGTAGCTTGAGGAATGGACGGATTGTAATTGAATCCTAATCTGGTGCGAAATTAGACATGAATGTAGGCCATTTGAATGGTAAACAATGTAAAAATTATCTCATTGCTCTATAATGTAGATTTATGTTCTTGTTCTTTCACTTATTCAATGACATCAATGAATGTCTATTTGGTAACTTGCTGCTAACATTCTTCTTATGCTTGTTTTTGTATTAAATCATATTACTTGTGCTAGATAGTCTTATTACTATCATAAAATGTGGTATTCTCTCTATTACTATTGCTTGTATCGACACTTATATGATTGCTCCTGTAAGTTGAGTTTGATGATTACTAGAGCTTATGCTAATTAACACACATACTTATATGGTAATTATTTTTTTCACTCATATTAGAATAAATCATCCAATTACTCACTTTTGTATGTTTGTGTGATTTGTATCGTTTGTGGGAAAAAACAAACGATACAATATATGTTCTTTTAAACAATGTACTAATTTCTGGATAAAGTAGCATTCAGGATGTCCTTCTGAATCACTTCAAAGAGATCTTTGGGAAAGAAGATGGTTTTTATTATTTGAAATTGCAGTGGAACAATTTATATTTTTGATAACACTAACACGTGTATCTTGCTTTCTACTTTTCAGGATGAGATCGAAGCTGTTGTGTTTGATCTTAATTGAGAAATAATGAACGGTAATAGCACATTTATCTTGTATTTTCTGCTAAAACGCACTATATCATATTTTATCCTTCATAAAGATAGTTTATATCCTGCTTACAAGGCTCTTTTGGAACAATGGAGCTCCATTGAGACGTACATGCCTTCCTTGGTTAATTGCTATGGTAAAGCTTATTACTAAGAATCTGACTTCTTGGTATGTGGGTCATTATTTCTATCATTTACTCCTTATTTTGAACCAGTTTTGAATATAACTTTTTGAAAATTTTGATAAAATTTGTATCAATATATTCTTATAGAAAAATAAATATAGGTATTAAAGTTATTTTTTTTTTAAGGGGAAGTATAAGGGCAGTGCCCAGCTTCTTTTACTATAAGAAAAAAATTACAAGACAAAAGTCAAAACAAAATACAATTCAAACTGATGAGAGAGATGAGGCTAAGTGTAAAAAGGGCCAAATCCATCAAACTCTAAAATCAAAACCAAAAATAGCTAACAAGCACATGAGAGCATAAGGGCAGCAGCCTAAACATATACTCAGAATGCCCAAAAAATCAATTCTTCCAGGTTATAACATTAAACACTAAGGATTTTCCCTTGATTGCCACTTGGGCCATCGAAAAAAAAGAAAACCGGTTGCCAAAATGATCATTTAGGGGGACTACTTGGAGCACGAATGACCACTATAGGAAACTCATCTTTTTGCAGCGGACAAATCCATCACAAAACAAGCTAAATTTGTCAAAATTTAGCTTTGCGGCAGATTACATTCTGATGGCAAAAGTCACGTCTTAAAAATATTTAAGACAGGCATAATCCACCGCAAATATTTTGCGACGGATTTATAGCAGATTTATGATGGATTTAATGTCTAGAAAATGATGTCTTCATCTTAGCCACCCATTGGTAATTCCGCCGCAAATTCGCTGCAATTTGTGATAGAATACTCTGTCACAAGATATGATACATCTTCGTCATTTTGATGTTTGCTGCAAAATTCCTTCGCAAATCTGCCAGAAACATGTAGCTTAAACAACAAAAAAAGCAACTACCATCAGTTATTAAGCTTTTCATCAATAACAATCCAAACAATTTAAAAGCGGTAGTTAATAATGATAAATGAAGAAGTTAATAATACAAATATTTCAATAAATACTACAAAAATAAACATAAAACAAACATTGTTCTATAATCACAATCCAACTGTTCAAATATACAATCACATTCCAACTATTTTACAATTACAACAACATAGTTAAAGTAAACATAGTTCTTATACATAAAAACAAAATGCATCAAAAACCTAAAAAGACATTCTAAGAAGAATTTGTATCCTCACGCTCCTGCTCGGCAAATGCAGGCGCAAGCTGATTTTTACCAATCTGCTTTCTTATTCTCTGAAGCTCATTCAGTATCTAAATGTTAATGTCCGCTTATGATTTTCAGACATGTTCTAGCTCTGCTATCAAGTTTTCCACCTGTTGGCCATATAAACACTCCTAAGTTTTCTATCACACAACAAGCACAAGGTATTCCTCCACTTCAAGCATACAAAATGAGCATATATGTGACCAAACTATCTAAGACAAATCTCTCTACTCTTATCTTCCACTGGAGCTACTCAAACCATTTCACGTATATGCTCATTTCGTATCATCTCTCTAAGAGTAAAGCCACTCATCCACCTGAGTATCCTCATCTCTACAACATTAACTTTATATTATGCTTCTTTTTTAATGACTAACATTCTACTATAAAAGCACTACAGGTCTCACCACATCTTATTGATTTTTTCCTTAAATTTGAGAGTGATTATTCTATCATACAACAAGCCTGATTCAGTCCTCCACTTTAACCATATAATATCTCCATCTATTTTACCATCACTAAGAACAATAGACCCAAGATATCTATAACATGTACTTTTATTGATATCTAAAACATGAACCCTAAACCTAATAATACCTCTATAATTAGAGTTTACCTTCTACTCTTATCAACAAGAGAATATCAAACATATCAAGCAGGGTTCGGCCGATTCACGGATTTGAACGAAGAAGCGCACAGAAGAAAGAAAGTTGGATACCTACTCAACGACCAAGCTCCCATTTTGAAGAAGGTGTGACTTTAGATGTGAGAAAAGAATGGTGAGAAGAGGTGTTACCTCTGATGCGACAGGAAGGAATGTCATCAAAGGTGGCGATGCAACAGGAACACAAACATCATCTAATGAGGGGAGGCGACGGGCAGGAACATCATTGAAGGAGGCTAAGAAGCACGGAGGGAAAGTTGAAGGAGGAAGAGGTGAGAAGTCAAAAAAATAGAACAAATAAAATAGATGCACATTCATTAAGTTAGATAGCGCCGTTTGCATCAAATTTGTGGTGGAGTTGCAGCATATATACCATCTTAAATTTGCGGTGGATATTCAGCCACAAAAAGTTCATTGAAATTTTTTTGTAAAAAATCTATTACTATTTTTTTTTAAAAAAAAAAACCTTCCTTGAAATCCACCATAAATTTGTCATAAAAAACTGACTTTACTGTAGTGGACATTCACCATCATCATGAAATTGAACAACCTACACAATAAATAAAATATCCTACAAAAAGAAGAATAAAAAGTTACACCACACAAAAATCTCATCCACCTACCAATAATAGATGGAAAGCAATACTAAAAGAGCATCCCTGAAATAGACCAACAAACATATAAACACAATTAAGCATTGAATTGTTTAATCTCTCTAAAATTCTTCAATGAGGTACTTTTATTAGAATGGCATTTCAGATTTTGTAGAAGATAGTAAAAATAATGCTAATACTGTCTTGAAGCATTCTTTTATTTTTGTCCCTCCACATAAAATAATATTAACATTGACAATGGCAACTTCGATGAAGGGAGGAAAATTAGATGGAATGCTCCTACCATTAGAGGAGCTAGTGCTACTAACCTTCATATAGTGTAAATCTTCCAAATTAGCTACATTAAAGAATTTGAACAAGGTCTTATTGTTACACCTAGGGTCTCGTATTAGAGAAAGACTATTGTTAGTGTGAATCTTAAAGGAAATATTGTTTTTGATTTTATTAGCAATAGAGCATATATACTTCCAATATTTAGTCGCTTATACTTAGTGAAATTTTTAAAAGTCGTGTTGTTAGTGCCCACCCTGTATATGCTAGCAGAGGGAGCTAAAATAATACTAACATTCGCATTTGCAGCTTTGATGTAGGGAAGAAAATTAAATGTAATACTCCAAACATTAGGGGTGCTAATGCTACTAACCTGCATAAAGTATAAATATTTCAAATCAGTTGAATTAAAGATTTTGCATAAGACCTGATTGTTACACCAAGGGTCCCATATTACAGAAAGAATACTACTAGTATGAATCTTAAAAGAAATATTATTTTTTATTTAATTAGCAACAGAGCATATATACTTCCAATATTTTGAGGCTTTGTGATTATATATATATATATATATATATATATATATATATATATATATATATATATATATATATATATAATAATAATAAACTTTTTCCATTATATAAATGCCAACCGAGAGAATAGGTGTAACTATAGTATAAGGAGTGGATGGCAAGGATACTAAGGCCTTCCATATTCCTAGGCTAACACGTAAATTTCAAAGATATAGTGTTCTTTTTTTGTAATTAATATCCCCATGAAAGAGGAATCTAAAGAAAAATTTATTTATAAACATATAATATATATAATAGATCTTCTAATCCAATAAGCTAAGGTGTTGAATTCAGTAAACTTGAGAAATTAAAAATGACAAGCAAAAGATAAAGATTTAGCCTTCCATCCCTTCAAATGACAAGAAATGTTTCACAAATGTGGTTGAAAGTTAGCAAATGAAGTCTTTTAAAAGGAATAGGTAAACTAAGATACTTAAGCTCAGAGCTAGAACAACCAATATTAAGAATATTACATATATCAGTGAATTGAGAGGAACCATTAGAAAAAGTAATAGAGCTCTTTTCATTATTAATATGAAGGCTAGATATAGTAGCAAAATTATTTAAGATGTGATTAAGGTACAATGCTTCTTATTAGAAGCTTTTCTAAAGACCAAAAGGTCATCAACATAAAGAAAATAACTGATAGCAATATCCTCATATTTGAAACCTTCAAAAGCAACATAAAAAATAAGATCATCTAAAATATTAGATAATGCATCCATGACAATAAAAAATAAATAAGGAGATATGGGGCAACCCTATCTTAAGTTAGAAGAAGAACTAAAAAAGCCTTCCAAAGTATCATTAATACAAACATACAAATAAACACTATCAATATAACCTCTAATTTAAGAAATAAAGGTTACAGGAAAACCTTTTTGAATTAAATAAGCAAGCAAGAACTCTTAGAGATAATGTCAAAAGCTTATTTCTTTTTTTATAGAATTCAAAGGTGAACCCATCCAGCTCAGGGGTAGAAGATGGAGTAGAAAACACATCTTTAATTTCTAGAAGTTATAACCACAAGGAGAAGCACATACAAAGATTAGGGCATCTACGTAATCAACATTATTTAACCAATAGTTTTTAAATGAAAATCTATGCCTAACATTCTCAAGAGTAGAGTTTGACAGAATTAGAGGGTTTTGGTCAGAGCATTTAGGGCTATCAACTTTATAATAAGAAGAAGCAAAATGCTTCAACTAATTATCATTAACAAGCACTCTATCTAATTTAATATGAATAGGATTGTCACTTGTTTGATTACACCAAGTAAAGAAATGACCAGTAGAAACCAGCTCATGTATTCCATGTTGAAAATGAGGTTATTAAAATCCCAAAGCTTGATATTATGAATACTATTCCCCAAAACCTTTTTTAATTGCTAAACCTACTTCAATTAAAATCTCCCAATATAACCTAAAGTAAGTTAATAGTGGTAGATATTGCCCTAATATCCTTCTAGTAAGATAACTTATCAACATGAGAATTAGAAGCATAAATAATGGATATTATGCAACAAGACATATAATAATAAAATAAACTACCATGAATAAGTTGACTAAAAAAATGTTAGCTGGAAGGAAACCCTGATAGAATTCCACTTAAACCATGTTCTACCAAGATTAGAAACATCAAAATTATTGTAAGTGTCACAACCCAACCCGGCCAGGATAGGTCCTTTCATGTTGAGTTGTGATAGGAAAATCTCAATATCTTGTTTTGGAATATTTCAAAATCTTTTCTATTATTCATGTGAATTAAACTATAGACAACAAAACTATTAAAAATTTTGAATATTGAAAATAAAGCCATCCAGTTGATTTCTTCCATTTCACCAAAATATATCTACACTATAGTACATATAAAAGCTACATAACTAAATAATAAATTAGTCATAATTATACAAAAGTCAAAATAGAGAAATACCTATAAACTTAGATATGATCTTAAACTGGTAAGAAGTAGTCTCCTTCTCTTTTCCCACAATAGTCTCCTTACCCTTCCCACAATAGTCTCCTTCCCCTTCCCAGATCTTAAAAATTGAAGAAAATTTATAGTAAGCTACTACAACTCAATAGGTCTACAAGCTGATCTAAATTATCAGACTTTTTTATTAAATATTTAGCTAAATATTAAGTAGTTAAATGTTATTAAATAAATTATTATACTGAGAATTATTATAAGAGTAAATTAGTTATTTAATTATTTAAATAGCATTACTAAGCAGATAAATAAATTATAATTTATATCATAAAGCAGTTCATATCATTCTTCTCAAAACCAGATAGAATCTCAAAGTATTCTGACCCTTATGACTCCTATTGGTGCTTATAACACTAGAACATACCCATAGACACTTGAACATGACTTTACTACCACTATTATAGCTATGGTAGATGCTATTTTTGTTAGTGTTATAGGATGACTGGATAATATTTTTGATGTGGAAAGCTAAGACATAGGGTGTAACAACCTAAACTCTTAACTATCGAGATATTATTTTCTTTGGCCCAAGGGCCTCACAATTTTGTTCTATTGGTGTGACTTCCTAAGAGGTTACACATCCCAAGATTTTTTCAGGATGAATAGGCTTAACTATTGAGTTTCTTAATAAAATTCTAACCATTACACAAGACGCCTTGATGTTTAAGAGATTAGCTTCTTTTTACTTAAGGTATTTCATAATCTCCCCCACTTAAGTAACTGATATTTTCATTAGTATCATTATCCTAGAATCATCCACCAGGTAGATAGGATTCTAAAGGTTTCCCCTACAAGTTCATATGGTGATTCTTACCATGTAACACTTTATCCCATATAAAGATGAAGAAGTGGCTCCTATGAAATAATAGTTTGTTATATATGACACTTATTCCCATATTCCGACTGGTATATTGCTCTTATTCTATTTGTAACAACTAAAAATCTTAACTATCGATATATTATCCACTTTGTCTTAAGAGCTTCATGGGTTTTTCCTATTATTGTAACTTCCTAGGAGATTAACCATCCCATGATTTCTCTATGATGAGCATGATTAATTGTAGAGGTTTTTTGTGATTAAGAAGAAAGCTAGGGTTAGTAGCCAAGTGGCAATGGATTTTTGCATCGAAAATACTTAACATATTTAAGATGTAATGACAAATAATCTCTTTACCATTTTAATTTTTTAGGATCATTCAAAACCCTTAATATTCCAAGATGCAATATTGATGAAAATCATTAAGGTTTGTTATTTGAAGGAGTAGCCTTTTTGGCATTCTTGGAATGGGTTAGTTTTAAATATTAATATCATTGTGTTAAACTTGAGATGTATTATGAGCAATATTAACTTCCAACAATTCATTTGTCAAATGATTTTTCTTTGATTATAGAGCATAAAATTTATTATTAGTTTGCACATTACCTAAATCCAGAGAGGAGTTGGGGTAGAAGAAACTTGTGGAAGATGAGCTTCCTCAATGGTGAGTTAACAATTGGAATGGATTATTTAACATAGGTAGGATGAGCCTCATTAGGTTGTAAAGAAATAGTATAAATGATTGAAGTTGCCGCCACCTATAAATATATAATAATGATAAAAGGGTAGAGTGGCTTGGGGTTTGCAATTTAGTGGATGGAAGAGGTGGATTCAAAATATAATCAGTAGTGGATTTTTGCAAAGTTTATGAATCCTGCTTCTTTCCATAGGCCTAATTATAGCAAGATCTTGAGGTGAATTTATAGGATAAAGGTTCAGGCAAAAAAAATAATGAACCACAACAGGAACATGGTGTTGGCTTCCAGTCTTATTGAAAATGCAATTAAAATTATTTTAATGATAAATGGATATTTCATATGGTAAAATAACATTATTGTGAATCTAGACATATGCCCTAACAAAAGCTAATTGCATTTTCAGTGAAGCTGGAGAATCATCTGTAATGGGGGATTCTATGACAATAGCAATTTTTAGCATACCCTTAATGCCCAATTGGAGAGTGATAGATTATGGATTTTATGTGACACCTTCTGTTTTAGAATTTGGTTTAACCTATTCTAACTCAGATTGGAAGAGGTAAATACTCAAACTTTTTTGCTTTGAACTCTTTTGAATTTGTTTGGAAATGATATACATGTAAAAAAAGACTAGATATGCTTTAGAGTGAGTTCCATGGGTTTGAGCGCAATTGGGAAAAATGTAGAATTTTTTTCTCTAGAGGGCCTCAATGTTGTGTGCTTTGGTGCTTAGGTGTCATGTTATTGACTCCTAGGTACTCAATAAATGGATCCTTGTATTGTGCTCTTATGTTTTATAAATTTGAATTAGAATCACAATGTTATATAGGGGCATCGTAGTGCTAGGCCATGATCTATACTAAAATATATTTTAAATCCATTATTTTATTCAATTTGAGTGTCATACTTGATAGTAAGGGAGAGAAGGAGAGAAAACAAGGAGATTTGGGCTATTGAAGATAATTTTTTTAATAGTTGGATTAGTCCTAAAAATTATCTAGATCGATGTAGCTCACATTATGCCTATCTCAATTTTTTAAAAAATGGAAACTTATTGAATGTTTTAATTAAATTTTTATTTCTATTACTAAAAAATAAGGACAACTTTGAATTCAAAAAAGTTTCAAGTGAAACTTTTTGCATGTTATAGAAATGGAGATTCTGAAAATTTTAAACATTTCTTAGAAATTTTAAACCAAAGGTGTTAAAATTTATGCCATTTTTATTAAATATATAATAATCTAGACTCTAAAAAATAGTGTTGTATTCTAATTTAAGACTTAAATGATGTTTAATACTATCTATGTAAATTTGAATATATATATATATATATATATATATATATATATATATATATATATATATATAGTGATACAAGCAAGTTAAGTGTTCTTGCTCTCTATGTTTTTGTATTTTTTTTTTGGGTCTGGAAAAAGGAGCCTATTGATTAGCAGTTCAAGATCTGGTTTGAGTCTATATGTATTTTTTCTAATGATTTTTCATAGATAGGGCTAGTTTTATTATTCAATTTTTAAGCCTTTATTCATAGCCACATACTTTGATCGTTTATTCCATATTGATGATGAAATGAAAGAGATTTATGGATGAGTTTATTTTAGTACTCCTGATATTTTAGTAGCTTTATAATATACTATTTATTTTAAAAGTTAAAATTGGAAGATGAAATAAAAAAAAATTAAAATTAGATCTTAAGATTTTCCTTTTGCAGCTCAATATGATAAGACCTGCTTATTAATGGGCCTTTGATGGGGGAGATGGTGTAACCTAAAGAATTATGAAAAAGATTTAGGGTTCTATCATACCCTAAATAATGCTTATATTTTCCTTGATACAAAAATTATAAAACCACTTAATCTCTGAAAGTATATGTGCCAAATTAAGTAATATAGAGATATAGTAGAGTATCGATCCCACAAGAAAGAATGTTTACTTGTAAATACTAGTACTATCTACTTCACCAACAATAATTATCCAACTCAATTAAAATAAGTTTTGGAGGAGATTCAACCACTTAATTTAAAATAGAAAATAATTAAATTAAATACTTTTTGGATTGATGGAATGTAAATAAAAAATATTTTCTAATGATTCTTTTTTATATTGATGTTATTCAGAGCATATGCATCACTAACCACTCAGTCATGCATGAAGAAATAAAGGATAGATTAAACTCTTCCAACCTCATTACAACTCTAAACAACCATAGTCAGTCACCCTATAACAATCTTGGAAGAGTAAGTAATGCATATATTGTTAAAACTCTCTCATGATAATTCATTTCTATAAGTTTGATGCATGGTATGCATTACTCGTATGCTTGCATTATACCAATCCAATATATTTGGTTATGTTTGCTTTCTTATTCCTATGCTTCATATTATACCTAATTTTAACTATACTACCACTATACACATTAAATGAAGACCTGGTGTATTGAAAACATCATGAAATTGATGAAGAGAATTCATTAGTACTCCATATATCATTTATACAATCAATCCAAAAATATAGAATTTATCCATACATGAATAATAAGTGAAGCATATTCATTTTCATTAATTATATAAAAGAAAGAAAGTATAGAAGAAAATATATCACATGATGGGTGCAATGAACTCCTCTACCCTCCTCCTTGAACTTACTGAATTTCTTCTAAAAATGACAAATACTCCAATGGAATGTATCTAATACTTCTCTGAATTCCCTAGTTGTCACTCCTATGAAAAAAATTAGAGAACCACTAGAAAGACTAAAATTAAATAAGTATCTAAAATCCTCTACTAACATTACAAATGAACTATATATATAAAATAGATTCTGGCACATAAAATGAATTAACATCGTAGCGTTGAAGGGTTTTCTTTGTTGTGGCGCTTATTGACATGGGCCTATCATATCGTGGCCTAAATAATTATAACTATAACATCATAGTTCTGCTGACAGTTAAGAGATGTAACATCCTCTTTCACTTCCTTGACTTTGTGGTACTGGAGATTGGCACCGTAGTATTTTGCAGAAAAAAAACTAGGCTTTATGGTGCTGACTCATCTGAAGTTTTAGAACTAGGATTGTAGGATGGGCTTTATCGTGCTGACTTCTCTGACACTAAAATGCTGTCAAATAGAGAATCAGCCCCGCCATGTCCATTTTTGGGCACTCTGGCAGTGTCAATGATGGCGCTATAGTGGTATTATGTCTGACGCCACAATATTATATCATACTTGAAAATTTTGCCCATTTTTTGTATTTTTCTACACAAATAAAACCAAAATAACTTATTTTCACTGATAAATAAACATATAAAATATTATTTTATTTACAATTATCAAATCCTCCTGAGTTTAAAAACTTGTTTGTCACCATGCAAATAAAAGTTTGTAATTATAATCAAGTTATTAACCAAAAATAAAAATTGATACTCTAAAATAATTAAAATATAGGTTAATAATACATCACTGTCTGGAATTTGTAAAAATAAATCAAAGTTATACTTCTAGTTTGAAAAAATATCAATAGTTAAACTTAATCAATACTTCTTATTTTTTACCTAGCTTGAGATTAAAGGTTATAGATTTAATCATTAACTTTTGAATGTTCAAATGAATAATGCAATGTTAATAATTAGATATATTTGTAGTAAAAAGTGTACTTTTATTAGTTCATCATCCCTTGCTTTAGTTCTTTCTCATCTTATCCTTTCTAATTTCCTTATATGATTGTATTTTAAATATTAAGCTTTCACTCATACAGATTTTTGAAATGTACTTATCTTTCCATTTGATATTTTTCTTTTTTTCCTTTTAATGAATTATTTATAGTTTTTTTGTGGAGTACATAATGAATGATTTTGAATATTAGTTTCTTCTTTAGGATTCTCATACAATCTTACTAATTTTACTGTATAGACTTGATGAGATTACTAAATTCATCTTCAAATTAGCTATGATTACAAATTTTAATATGTTTGTATCTAATTTTAATACTAATTATTCATCTTACAACTTTTAAAAGTTAATTTATAAAGAGACAACTTATAAACTTAATTTAGGATAATAGATCAAATAGTTGAATGAGTTAAGTATTAATTTTTCTAATCCATGAAGTTTAAATAGAGTTCATTTAAACTAGGGTCTGAGGTTTTATTAATATCCGAATTTTTCATAATTTAAATTATGGGCCAGTTAAATAATTTGAGTATAAACGTAATGGGTGGATAATAATAATTTAAGCATGAAGGGAATTTGCTAATATGTAAATAAACACATAAATATAAATTACAACACATACATTCATATGAGTCATAAAGAGCGCATAAAATATATGTTGAAAATAAAACATGACATAACATTCATAACGTAACATTATTACATAATAATCAGTGCTCATAGAACCCAATATTCAACAATGACTCTCAAAGCCAAAATTTTCAATTAAGTTCAACTACACAAGCCAACATCTCCCATCACTTCCTTCTCTTCTATAAAATAATAAACTAGAACAACAAAAACACATAAAAATCCTTAAAAATTCTTCACTTTGATCAATTGGTTTCAATCTATACATGTTGACTTTGATGGTTTGCAAACTTTTTTGTCATGTATCCTGATGGCACCATTAGGAAAAATTCAAATGATAGTGAAAGGACCAATCCATCCAGATTTCATTTTATTATGGCAATACTTTTCCTTATATCAAATAGTAACACATCTTATCCAAGAAAGAAATCATTTAAGAAAACTCCACCACCATGCATCTTCCTTAATTTTGCCAGGTAATTTTTCTTATCTTCATGAAACTTCATTTTGAATTATTTTAACTTAGTAAGAATGTCAAATCTTTTCATGTGGAGAAGTAAATAAGAATAATCATTATGGGTTTAATTTCCATTTTGGTACATTGAAGAAGATAATGTATGCTTGATTCTACCTATCACTTAGAATTTTAATTTTCATGAGAAGAAAGTAGGATACTCACTCAAGATTAGGTAAGAAAAAAAAATACAACTTCATCCTAATTGGATTTATAGATTTCAGTGCGAGGGAAGTTTAAAAATTTAAACTTTCAATTATTAAGGCCGATCAAGGTGCTCTGTGTTCAAAGGTACAATATTATGTTGCTCCCTTCTTCTCTATTAAAGGGGTTTTTTTAGAATATTAAGCAAAACTTTACTTAAAAAGATAGTGCTAACTCCCTAAAAGTTCTAAGTTTATAGTATTCAGTCAAACTAGATAGCTAATAAGACCTAAGGTGGGTTGCCTCCCAAGCAGTGCTAAGTTTATAGTCTTTAACTATAGTTTGCCTAGATTATTCATTTAGCTAAGGTGGATAATTTCCATTACTCAATTGGGTCCCATTTGTATTCTTTCCTTCTCTTTAAGATTAACTTTAGTATTACTAGGAAGAGATCCATTGGGTCTACTCTACTCAAAGAAATTCCAAGCTAATAAAGTTCTATTTCTAAATTTTTAATTGAAGCAACATGACTTTGTAAATGAGTTCCCAACTGAATGACTACATCTTCTAGTAGTATCTTTCTAGTTCCATACTTATTGCTTTAATTAAATCTAGGAGGATATGTTGGTCTTAGATTATTAGTGGCTTGATATTGATTATTCTAATTTATGCCTTGGTTATTTTGATAATAATTTTATTAATTTCCAATATTATTATTTGACCAATTAAAAGTCGGGTGATTCATTCAACTTGAATTATTTATATTTAAATATGAATTATTTTATCTTCTAATTAAATTTATATATTCAATCCCTTGGATATCATTTTCTTCCATTGAGCTTTTATCTTCCAAGTTAAAGATGAATCAGTATTTAAGGCTAAATTACTCAATTTTATTGCTATTGTTGCAACTTGTGCTGTCAAAATAGATAAAAAAAATTTATTTTTATAAACTATAGCCACTTTGTTAGGATTCAACCCTATCAGATGGCCACTGAAAATTATCTATTGTAATTTCTTTAATTAATTCATTTGCTCTTTCAAAAGGCTTTGACATCAGAGAACCTTTAATTGTAGCATCAATTATGGATCTGATAGATCCTACCAATCCATTGTAAAAAAAGTTTGAATTATAATTCAATCATGTAAGGCATGGTGAGAGCACTTTCTAAGCATTTTCTTGAATTTCTCCCAACTCTCATAAATAGATTCTCCTTCTAACTGAGTAAAAAAAGTAGTATCATTTCTTAGCTTGGAAATCTTAAAGGTGAGAAATACTTTCCTAAAAATTTATGATCTAACTCTTTCCATGTGGTAATAGAGCCTGGGGGTAAAGAATTTAACCACATTTTGCCTTATCTCTTAAAGAAAATGAGAATAATCTAAGTCTATACCATTATCCTTACATTTTGCTTAAATTTTTAAGAAACCTATAAAATGTATGTTAAGGTCTTCAATTAGAGTCCCCCCAAAATGATAATTGTGTACAACTTAAATGATTATAGGTTTTTATTCAAAATTATTTTCTTGGATGTCTATTTTTTCTTTGGTGAATTTTTATTACTAAAGGTTTTGTAAAATCCTTAAGAGATTTAGAATGATCTAATTTCTGAACTGAGTCAGCCATTTTAAAAGTCATTTTGGTGGTACTAATTTTAGAAAAGGTTCTCTCAATTTCAGAATCAAAATTTAAGTGTGCCTCCCCTCTATGTCTTATAAGCATGCAACAACAGATATGCAATAAATAAATTAAAATAAATGAATAAAAGAATGTTGTAGGACTAATTATATAATTAATTCAACAATATAATAAATTTGAAAACAAAATAAATTCTTCCTCAGCAATGATGCCAAAAACTTGATGAGGGTGGTGGAGTAATCTAAGGAATTGTGAAAATGATTTAGAACTTTATCTATACACTATAAATGATTATATTTTCTTTAATATTAAAAATTATAAAAACCTAACTTAATATACATAAGTATAAATGCCAAATTAAGTAACATAGTGATAGAGTAGAGTATTGATCTCACAAGGAAAAAAAATTAATTTCTAATACTAGTATTGTCTATTTTAATTTAAATAAATATACTACTCAATTAAAATAAGTTTTGGTGGAAATTCAATCACTTAATTTAAAATAAAAAATAATGAAATGAAATACTATTTGGACAAATAGTTTTGGATTGATGAAATATAAATACAATATGTTTCCTAATGATTCTCTTTTATATTAATGTTATTCATAGCATATGCATCACTAACCGCTCATTAAAGAATGAGAAGACAAAGGATAGATTAAATCTTCCAACCTTAATACCACTATAAACTTCCATAGTCAGACACTCTATAAAAATCTTAGAAGAGCAAATAAAGTATGCACTATTAAAACTCTCTCATGATAATTCATCTCTATAAATTTAATATATGATAAGAATTGTTCCTATGCTTGCATCATACAATCTCTAATATACTTGATTGTGCATGCTTTCCTATTTCTAAGCTCTACATTACACCTGATATTAACTATATATATATATATATATATATATATATATATATATATATATATATATATATATATATATATATATATATATATATATATATGACCACTATGTGCATTACATGAAGACCTGATATATTGAAAACATCATGAACATATTGAAGAAGAGAATTTATTAGTACTCCATATTTCATTTACACCATCAATCGAAAACTGGAGAATTTAGCCAGACATGAAGAACAAGTGAAGCATATTCATTTTCATTAATTAAAGAAAAAAAGAAAGTACAAAATAAAAGATAACACTAGATGGACTTAATTATCTCCTCTATACTCCTCCATAAACTTATATAATTACTTCCACAAAACACAAGACAAATACTCTAATGTAATAAATCTAGTACTTTTATGAATTTCCTTAGTAATCACTCCTAAGGAAAAATATGAGAAGCATTATAAAGACTAAAATTAAACAAGGGATTGAATTACTCTACTAACATTATAAATAAACTATTTATAAAAAATATAGAAAAGGATTCTAGTGCCACGACACTCGAGGCACTTGCACTGTGGTGCCCTTAAAATGAACTAACATCACAACGCTGAAGGGTTTCCTTTATTACGGTGCTTGCTGACATGGATTCACTATTTAATGAATAGATGAGTCAATTCGCTAACCAATCGAGGCATGAATAGTTACAATGGTAGTGTCGCAGTGCGACTGACGATTAAGTATTGCAATATCTATGTCGCACTCCATTAATTAAGTAGTGCTAGAAATTGTTATTCCAGTGTTGTATGAAAGTTCGTTAGGGATATTAAACCCTTATGAATTAGTACAGAGGCTAACCAATGGGGTAAATTTGATATTAAAAAAATTCTATAACTAAAAGAAAAATCTTTTTATATCTTGCAGCAAAAATGAATTAAATTAATAATAAAAAGATCAATCACAGATTTCACCCAAGTAGTTAATCACAACAAAAATAAATGCAGAAATAAAGTACAAAAATAATAAAAAAAACACACTAGATTTATAGTAGTTCTATCCAACCTAACCTACATCCACTCCTCGGAGGCACCCTCCAAGTATTGCACTAAATCTTTACTGACATTCCTTTAGCCCCCACAGCTAAGTGGAGAATCCCTTACAAAATCACTTCCACCTTCCCGGTGCAACGGAGTAGCTGGGTCCTTTGACACCAAAGAGATCTTCTTCTTCCCAAAACTTCCCTTAAGATGAACGTTGAATCTGATGGTATTAAGGTGCAAGCTTTCCAGAGCAATTATGTGAAGCCCCCTCCACACTCCCTTGAAACCCCCTCCAAGGATCTTCTCCCTCTCTCAAACTCCACCCTTTCCTCTCTCCCTTTCAAGTTCTCTCTTCAAGTTTTCTCCATAAGAATGAAGCTTCAATAGCTTCCAAAGACACTTACCAAGTGCTTTGACAAAGCTTAAATAGAGGAATTTAAAAAAACTCTAAAAATTAATCTTGGTGGTAAATATTATACATGATAATTAAAAGATCATCTCGTACAAAGTACTTAAAAAGAGGGCTTCATGTAACCCTAAAAACTCAATTATGATGCCAAATATCATCATGGATGATCACATGATAATTCAATATGATGTGTAGAATTTGACTTAATAGTCTTGGACAATATCATGATAATCCATGATGAACAGTTCAAATTTGTATAGATCATCCAGGACGATATTATGGATCGTCCTGGATAATTAAAAGAAAAATTATGGTTTTTTGTCATGGATAATTTAAGAAAATCAAATATATCAGTACACATCATCCAGTATGATATACAAATAATCCATAATAATTTGATTATAATTAATCTGTTAATGATATGATTAATTTAAGCATAATTTAGGCATGATTGGTATTGATCATCCTAGATGGTCTAAATCGTCTAGGACGATTAGAATAAAATATGAATCTTAAAGCCTAGCCTAAATTATTATTGGTGGATATTTTCCAAGATCATAATTAATCATCCTAGACGATTGAATTCATCAAGTATGATTAGTTCAATGAGCTGATCGTCCTGGATGATCTAAATTATGTAGTATCATTAGTTCAAAGCTTGAACTTCTAGTTTTGACTCAATCTCACTTCCCTTTATTGTGTGTGTGTGCATGGTAACTAAGCAAGTATACACTCTTATAGGACTTGAATCAAAAAAAAAAAAAAAAACATAAATAAATATTATAAAAATTATTACAACATAATCTATTATACCCAATCTTGAGTCTTGAATCTTTATTGGATGATATATGGTATAACTAAAAACGTTAATACACATACAAACAAAAATATATTACAAATATAAGTAGACAACATAAATGAGTCACAAAATTTGTTATTTAAAAAATATAAACTCGTAAGCTCGAGTTGTAATAATCTCCCCCTTTTTATGATGACAAATATTACTGGATGAATTTATAAATTTAAAATCTTTTTCTCCTAATCTCCCCCTCAATAAGATAATTATATTAAAAGTAGGTGAAATAAAAAAAGCTTTTTTTAAAATTAAAAAAATAGAAAATAGAAAAACTAAAGCAAATATAGGATGAATATATATAATTAAACACAAATACAACCAGTTCTCCCCCTTTGACATTATCAAAAAGAAGAGAAGCACACAAAAAAAAAAAAGAAAAAAATAGAAAATGAAATAAGCACAAAAGATACAATTGACTCTTGATCAGTTGGGGGTGATGCTAATGTTTAAGAAGAATCAATTAATTTCAACAAATTTTCTTGAAATGAGAAAGTTACCTCTTGATTTTATTCCAAAATATAATAAGAAATGTTTTGATCGCACTAAGATCTAGAAAGGTTAGAAATTTGAATTTTATCAACCCTAACTGAGGCTCCTTATAGGTTAAAGTCTTTTTTAAAATTAAAATCTAATTTAAACAAAAAATCAGATAAAAAAAGTGACATGTTCAAACTTCTTTTTCGAAAAATATATTATAGAATAAAATTACAAAGTAATTAACCAAAAATCATAATTTTTAAAAATTAAGTGTTTGAAGATATTATGTTGCACATTAATTCTTCTGTGATTCAAAGATTTGAAAGAGAAGGAAGCTTAATTTCTTGTGGGCTCATTTTATGCCTCTTATCAGTTGTTTGGTGGACTTTGTGCATCTTTTAATTTTTAATATACTTTGTGTATCTTTTAATTACTTGGCGATCATTGCACATCTTTTCAATTTTTGTTGGCTCATTTTGTGCCTCTTATCATTTTTGTGTGGTAGCTCCCTTTCGAAACTCTTAAAAACTCTCGGTTATGAGGATATCTTCTAGATATAAGAGAAAAAAACTCACTATTTAATATAAGAAAGAATAAATCATAAAATAAAATCATATTCATATGATAAATGTAACAACCTAATCAAGAAAACTTGAAAGAGATTTAATGACTTTGAGCATTATTCATGTGATATAAATTACTGTTAGAAGATAGAATAGATCTCAATTTCAAAGTCCAAATTTAAATTTAAAAAATATTTTACTTCAAAAAGAAAATACACCACTAAAGGAGTTTAAAGAAAAGAGACAATCATCAATGTTTCTTCTTTTAACTGATTTAGGGATGTCAAACTCTGCTTACTAATTATCTAGGTAAAAAGGAGGTAAAATTTTTATTTTTAAAAATTGAGAGAAGTGAATTGATTCTCTTAAGGAAATACAATATAAATATTGATATATATATATATATATATATTCGAGATAAATCACAAAAACAAAAAAATACAAGAAAAATAAAATAGAACGATTAAAAAAACAAAAAATAGCACAAAAATGTATAAAATGAACAAAACAAAATAAAGAACATATTTGCATGCAATAACTGAACATATAAACAAACAAACAAAACTTTATACCTCATTACCTTGCTCCTGATCTGATGATTCAAAAATTAGATTTGCCTAGGAGATTGTTTGCTTTTTATTATATGCTTTTTTTTTTATTTGCTTAGCTTTACCCTTTTCTTTTGTAGGAAGAGTTTTCAAATTATGACACTAATTTTTCATATGTCTAGGTTTCCTACATCCAAAGCAAATAACGTCAGTAAAAATTTTAGCATTCTTACCATTTTTACCTTTGTTTCACTTTTATTGATGTGTTTTCTTGTGCTTTAGTAGGCTTTTCAATTTGTTTGTTAATTCATCACTTTCATCATCTACTAAGCCAATTTTCTCCATGTCTTCAATTTTTGGCTCTATTGTATCACCTGCATCCAAAAGTCTTTGACTAAAACTTTACTCGTAGGCATTGAGTGAGTCAATCAAATTATCAATAAAATAGTCATTCAAAATTTAACGACTCTCCTTTAGCCCCCACAACTAGGAGGATATCCTTACAAAATCACTTCCAACTTCCCCATTACAATGGAGTAGTCGAGTCCTTTGACACCAAATAGTCGTCTTCTTCCCAAAACTTCGCTCAAGATGAACCTTGAATCTGATGTTACTAAGATGCAAACTTGCCATAGCAATCGAGTGAAAGCCCCACCACACTCACTTGAAACCCCCTTCAAGGATCTTCTCCCTCTCTCAAACTCCACCCTTTTCTCTCTCCCTTTCAAGTTCTCTCTTCAAGTTTTCTCTAGAAGAATGAAGCTTCGATGGCTGCCAAAGACACTTACCAAGTGCCTTGACAAAACTTAAATAAAGGGATTTAAAAAAAACCTAAAAATCAATATTAGTGGCAAATATTAACCAGGATAATCAAAAGATCATCTCGTATGATGTGCTTAAAAAGAGGGCATCAGAAAACCATTAAAACTCAATTTCGATGCCAAATATTATTATAGACAATCACAGGATCGTCTAGTATGCTTTAGAAAATTTGACCTGATAGTCTTGAATGATATCAGCGTAGTCCTAGATGATTAGTTCAAATTTGTATAGATCATCAAGATGCTATTGTGTATCATTCTGGATAATTAAAGAAAAATTATGATATTTTGTCTTGGACAATTTGGGAAAATCAAATATGTCGGCAAACAACATTCAATATGATATACAGATCTTCTAGGATGATCTAATTGAATAATTCAATCATAATTAATCCCCTAATCATATGATCAATTTAGACATGATTGGCATTGATCATCTAGGATGATCTAGATCGTCCGAGATGAATAGAATAAAATATGAATCTTAAATCCTTGTCTAAATTATCATTAGCAATTGTTTTCCAAAATCATAATGAATCATCGTGGATGATTGAAATCATCCAATATGATTATTTTAATGAGCTTGTCATCTTGGATGATATAAATTGTCTATTATGATTAGTTTAAAACTTTAACTTTTGATTTTATTCTTAATCTCACACCCCTTAGTGTGTGTGTGCATGGTCACCAAGCATGCATACACTCTTACAAGGCTTGACTTAAGAAATTTATAAAAAAAAAACATTAATGAATATTGCAAAAAATTGTTACAACATAATCTTTTCTACCAAATCTTGAGCCTTTTTTGATGCAGCTTAATAGTTTTCTAATCTCATAGCCTAGATGATTGGTGAAGCACAAAGTAAAGTAACTACTATTTTATCTAGTGATACAGATTTACATTTGTAAATATTTTTAAGATTGAGGCCATTGATTTTTAGGGGTGCTATTAAGTTGAACGTAAAAGAGGATTGGTTGTGGAGATTTGAGGAGATATTGATGATATATAATATCCTCCTTAGAATAAGTTACCATTAGCTATTCTTTCTATTAGATTTGGAGGCAGAGCATTGGTGGATGGCCTAGTAGGAGGAAACATTTCATGGGAGATTAAACTCTAATTAGTTGGGATGAGTTTTATGATATATTCAAGCTCAGTTTATACCACCTTATGAATGTTAGTAGATATAGGAGACTTTTTAGAGGCTGGTTCAAGGGAGAAAGATTGTGATTGCTAGATATTCTCCATAACTAGTTAATACTCAATGGAGAAGTGCTACAAAATTTTGAGAGGATGTTGAGATAGTCTGACATAAGCATAAAAGTTCATTAGGGATATTAAGCCCTTGTGAACTAGCCCAAGGCTAACCAAGAGGGGGGGGGGGGGGGGGGGTGCTGAATTGTTGTTTTAAAAATTTCTTTAAAAAAAACACAATCTTAAACCAAACCAAAATTCACCTCAAGAAAATTGAAGTGCGAAAAGTACATATGGAAAAGCAGTAAGAAAGAACATATAGGAATTTATAGTGGTTTTATCAACTCGACCTATGTCTACTCCCTGGAGCCTCTCCTCTGGGTATTACACTAAACTCAGTTACTCTCCTTTTTCTCTCACAGCAAGGTGGAGAAGCATGTATAAACCTCCTTTCCACTAACATCGATGAGGCAAGGAACCTGACTCCTTTTGTTTTCCCTTGAAGTAGGCAGAGAACCTGACTCCTTTCGTTTAATCCTAAAGAAGGCAGAGAACCTCGATCAATTACTAAAATAGACCTCCTTTGAACTTCCAAGGAAACAGGGATGAAGACCGGAGAAGATAACTCAAATCCATGCTTTGAACTACCTTAGTGAAACTCCTCACAAATCCTCTCTCTCTCTCTCCCCCTTACTCTTCCTCTCCTTTTGGCTCTCTCAAGTCAAGACAGCAGCAAAAGATATAATCTTGGTTAAACAAGAGGACTTATATAAAAGAGCTCCAAATTTGCTCTTAATTGTAACAAACCAACATAATCATCGAGGATGATCGACGGATCGTCCTGTACGATCAGTACAAATTTAGCTCAATCAACCAGGATAATCTAGGAGAGTCTGGATGATTAAAGGCCTTATTTGTTCTGATCATCTAGGATGATAAAACATCATATTGTATGATTAGTTCAAAATCATTTAGTATCATCCAGGATATTGCTATGATTGTATATCTGGATAATGGAAAATTAAATGGATTATCCAGGATGATTTCACAATTGTCCCGGATGATTAGTTCAAAATATCAAATATCATCTAGAACATCACCCTGATTGCATGTTTGGATGATGGAAATATAACTAATAATTTTGGATGATTTTGAATCATCCTAGATGATTAGTGCAAAATAATATACATCATCCAGAACATTGTTCTGGTCATCTAGAAAAAAATTATGGCTTATTTAACTGATCATCCCAGACGATCCTGTGATCATCCAGGATAATATAATTATGCAATCAAACCTTAATTTTCTTCCTTAATTATAAAACTAATTTAGGCATTATTGCAATGCATCATCCAGGATGATCTCCAAAAATAAAACATTCCTAAAAAGGACTGGATATTAATTCTTTATGATTTGAGTCTATTATCCAAGATGATGCTAATATCATTTAGAATGATTTGCTTAATTACGGCTACCTTAACCAGAACACCCTAATTAAAGTTTATTTTTTTAATTGATTGTCCAAGATGATTTGGGATCATCCTGGATAATGTGATTAAAAATAAAAAATCTAAAACCAGATAGAAATTTTTCCTAGTGTGTGTGTGTAAGGTTACTTAGCATCAGAACCCACTTTATTTATAATTGACTCAAGAAAAGATAAAGAACCACTTAACAATAGTTTATAGACAGACTCAGTCCTAATCTTTCCAATCTTGAGTTGGCTTGATTTGCAATTGCCCTTGTTTACTTTAAACATTAGTAGGCAAGGTAGTCGTAGAAAAATAAAGTGTCAAAAATATTTGCTATCATCAAAATTATAATTCCTGAATCCAGATTTACAACAAAGCATAGGTTCTATTTCACTTTTTTTTTCTTTGAATTAGTGGAGTAATCCTTTTTATTAAGAATTATTTAATAGCTACGTAGCCGTGGTGGATTCATAGTAGGAAGAGATTTTGTGGTAAGATTTCTAGTAGTGGATTTTTTAGAGAGAGGAATAATAGGTTTAGACATAGAGAGTCCAAGGGAGTTAGATGGTTTGTGTCTATAGCAGCTCCTAGTTAAGCAGTATTACTAGTTGGTAGTTTTATTAGCCAGACTCCAATACAAAAAAGTTATGACATAAGTCACTTTGATCAATGCCATCAGATGATTGGATAGTATTTTTAGTGTGATCAAATTAGGCAAAGGATAGTGGAGTGTTCATATGAAGGATTTGATTGATAATTTGAACCTATATTTAAGAGTTCTTAGACTGATAGGGAGACCAAGGATAGTTACACTTCATATATTTATTTATGGACCATTTATAGATGTTGTGGATCTAGTTCTATACTAGATAGATGTCCTACAAGATAGAGAAAGCTTAGTAGTTCTATTGCACAAATTCTTATTCAAGCACACATATATAGTTTGACTAGTAGGAAGCTCGAGATGCTCCAAATGTCGGTATATGTATGGTTTACATTTTTATTATACATGTCATACTTTATTTGTTTCTAGAGCTAGTCATTAATTTATGTTTTAGTGTTTCTTTAATTTACTGTACTTACATTTAATTTTGTTGCATTTTACTTTATTTGATACTTTACATACTAGAAATAGAATGACAAGTACAAGAGTTTATTTTGTGATATTAAGATTTCATATAAGAAGTGGAGGTTTAATTTAAATTTTTTCCTATTTTTGATTATGATGTTATTTTGGGCATGAATTGGTTGAGTTAGTATGAAGCTCATATTGATTATTTAAAAAAGCTTATCACTTTATTTTTAGATAGTAAGAGTAGTGTATTCCAAAAAGTTAAAGGTGTTTGGGGTGTCTAATTTCTAATATGAAAGAAGATATATTATAAAAAAAGGTTACATTATATTTTTGACATTAATTCAAGATTGTAGCAATGATTTTAGTTCTATTACTGATGTTCTAGTTATGTGAGAATTTCTAAATGTATTTCTTGAGTAGTTAGTCAATCTTCCTCTAAATAGAGTTATAGAGTCAAGTATTGATGTATTTTTGGGTACGACCTAATTTCTGAAGCTATGTATAGGATGTCACTTAGGAGCTTTAGGAATTGAAGGCTCAACTTCAAGAGTTGGCTTATAGGGGATTCATCTATCTCAGTGTATCTCCATGGCGAGCAGCTATTTTATTTTTGAAGAAAAATAATGGAATTATAAACCAAAAGAATGGTATGAGGCGCATGTATATTTATTACTAGGAGGTTAACAAAGTCACAACCAGGAATAAGAACCCTCTACCATAGATTGATGATCTATTTGATCAACTTACTAGATCATCCATATTTTCCAAGATTAATTTGCAAAATGGATATTATTAAGTAAATATGAGAGTGGCTAATGTAATAAAGATAGCTTTTAGTATGAGGTATGAATACTATAGGTACTTAATCATGACTTTTAGGTTGATGAAAAAAATTATGAGATGCGCTAAGAGGGGGGGTGAATTGGAAAATTGTTGCAATAAAATATAATCCTAAACATGAGTTCTAATTTTATTATGTTTTTAAAAATTAAACAAGAAAATTAAATAATATGAAAGTGAATTCTTACAACGAAACTTGCAACAATGAATTTCACTACGATTTCCACTAGGCAATTTTAATGAAAATAAAATTCAAGCATAAATAAAAAGCAGTAAAGGAAAAATCACATCAGAGATTTTATAGTGGATCAATCAGGGTACTTACGTCCACTCCCCGGAGTCTTCCACTCCAAGAATTTCACTACTAAATAATAGTTATCCTTTTGCCCCCATAGCAAGGTAGATAAGCCCTTATAAACCTCACTTTCACCAACCCGGTGTGGCAGAGTGCTAAGTGCTTTGTCACCCTCCTAGAGATGGTAACATACCTTCTCATTTTTCTCCCTGTTGGAGAAGGAAGAGTACCTTCGAAGACACAGATGTAGAAGAATCTCACCCTCAGAGAGCCTCCCATAAGATCTTCTTGAGCCACAATTGGAGCAAAGTGTAGCAAGCTTGGAGCAACCATGTGATCTCCCTCACAAAATTCACCTTCTCCTTCCTCTCACAAACCCTAAAATTTTCTCAAGAGCTCTCTCCAAAGGACTCCCTCTCTAATCACGATCCTCTCCCAGAGTCACTCATCAAAAATAGAAATTTTGATACTTAAAATAGTCTCTAAGAAACCCTAAAAATTTCAATTTAGCCATTTTGATCGTATAGTATGATCATATATCATACAATATGATCAGTACAGAACAGCCTTCGTCCGGGTACAAAGATTTACAAATAGGCCAAAATTTTTGAATATTATCGTACAATACAATATAAAACCATACAGTATGATACATAAAATCCTTCTATTCGTACAGGACGATTGCTACGATGATGAAACTCATCTCTAGACATCATATGATACGAGCGACTTCATACAGTACGATCAGTACTAAACCAAGGGATTGTCCAGTACGTTATTTGGGATGACCAAAAATAACCTCGATTGATCATATAGTATGAACTAGGTCGTACAATACGAAAATCTATCAGAAATTAATCCTTGATTTATGCACTAATCTTAGGGTTAATTTAAGTAAGTATTCAGAATATACCATACAGTATAAATGAAATCATACAATATGATTTGTTATTAAACTTACTTAAATTAATCTGGCGGTTAGGGTTTTTAACTTAGAAACACTTCATACCGTATGATATACATCGTACAATACGACATGTTTATAAAGTGATGCTTCAGCCAAATCAGATCATACAGTATGATTTAAACTCATACAGTATGATCAATAAAAAATATTATTCATTTTTAAGACCCTCTCCCTCTGTGAGCCTGTATGGTTGCTCAGTCTTGCATACAATTTGTAGTCAGACTCAAAAAAAGAAAAAATAAAAATAAATAAAAAATTATAATGTTATAAACTCTAACTCCTACTCTACCCAGTATTGAATCATCTTATTGTCCTGAGTAACTTATGATCTTCCTAAAATATTAGTACTCATAGACAAGAGTAGAAATCAAAAGTATTCAATGAATAGTAATTCAAAAGACACTATTTATCATCATAAAAATCTCATACTAGGGGTCATGGATTGCAATAATCTCTCCCTTTTTTATGATGTCAAATAATGTTGGTTATAAGCAATTTAGCAAGGCTTTTTTTTTATTTTTAATGAATGAAATATCATGAAATAAATAGGAATATAAAAATGTATTTCATTGAACTTAAACATAAACAAAATAAAAAAAAATAAGCAGGACATACTGGCAACAAAAGACTTCTCCCCCTTTTAACATCAACAAAAAGAGGAGTCACAAATAACACTAAGAAAAATAACACATAAATAGATACACTTCAGAAAGGAGGATCCTGATCAGCTGGAGGTGGAGGCGGGTGGAAGTGCTGGTGGATGGATGTGAATTATTGATCAATTGAGGAAAAGCATTCCCCAAACCACCGCATGTCATCCTCATTTTGTTGGTGCTATTCTTGAATGTGAGTGTCAAGGCAGCTATGGAGTTGGTTGAAATGTTCGACCAAGTCATCATGAAGGTAGGTTGGTGCAGGTCCTCGGGATGGTGCACGCCGTCTTTATGGAATAGGGGCTTTTACTGGAGCAGCTTCTCCTTCTTCTTCATCAAAGTCTTGTTCTTCAAGCTCTTACCCCTGATGAAATAGAATACGGAAATAGGCATCCATATAGAAAATTGGTAGATTATTGGGATCACCAGGATAAGTTAATTGGCATTTGTTTTGAAGGATGTAACCTATAAGGTGGCCAAGGGCTAGATTTTGTTTTCTACAGGTGGTAGGGAGGCGAATGAAGGTCATGTTTTGGATATAATAAATAATTAAATTCGCCTCATCAAATTTTATGTTTGAAATTATAAGGTAGTTAATGATTGATAAGATTCGGGTCATACGGATTTGGTCGCTAGCTTTAGGAATGATTGAACTGCAAAGGACATGCTGAATAATTCGGGCATTTCATGTTAAGGATTGAACAAGTGGCTGGTGTTGACAAAAAGATACAATTCCTAAGGACTAGATTTGTAGCTCTGCAGTCAAATTCGTTTGAGAGGAAGGAATGAGCTCTATGGCCTTTAGTAGACAGCCCAATATATTGGGCGATGTCTGTCTTAGTGATTTCTACACATTATCAGCAGACAAAAGAGTTGAAGGTTAGGGTTTTAACAGTGAAGGTTAGGTTGGCCATGAATTCAAAAATGAGTTCAGAATTGAACGGGAAGGCTAGGGTAAGAAGAAATTGGAAAGTGGTGGATACGAAGAGGTTCATTTCCTCAAAATTTAAGGCAGCTTGATTTAGCATCCACGATGATGATGTTGCAAATCTATTTTTCATGTCTTATGTTTTGATGATTGACAAACATGGTTTCTCTTGGACAGCTTGTTGCTTCTAACTTTTCAGGAATCGATGATCGGACAATCAAAAAGGAGCCAAGTTCAGGAATGCGTAGGTTTAGGGTTGAGTCAGTCTGTACTTTTGTTTTTTACCTTTTGAATCCACTTGTAATAGTCAAAGAGACTGATGCTTTGTAACCCTTCACACACACACTTGAGAGACTTAGAATTTTTATTTTTACTCATATCGGCCAGGACGATTTCTTTGATCGGCCTGGACGATCAGCTTAAAACAGAAAGTCTAATTAAGGATTCTTAATTAAGGCAGCCGACGTTAACAGATCGTCCTGGACGATACGTGTATCGGCCAGGACGATAAGCTCAAAACAGAAAGAAGTAGCCGCCATAGACAAGTATGGTATACTGAATCTTTAAATGATCGGCCAGGACGATCCTCGGATCGGCCTGGACGATATTCACAAATTATGCCATAATTGTTCAGAAAATCAAGGGAGTAATTAAGGATGATTGATACGATCAGATCGTCCTGGACGATCGCAAGATCGGCCCGGTCGATCTAGTCAAAAACCTTAAGTTACTTCAGGACGATCAATATCGGCCAGCCCGTATCATGGGCTATTGTCAGGACGATTTTCCTCTGATTTGAACTGATCGGCCAGGACGATCGTGAGATCATCCTGGACGATCAAGCTAATTTTCAATCGTCCAGTTTTGCATCCAGGGCTATGCTCTGGCCGATCTTCATTGATTTGTACTGATCGGCCAGGCCGATGTCCATATCGGCCTGGACGATATTGTCGGCAACTTGCAATTAATGAGCTCTTTTGAAGCTCTTCTATTTAAGAGCTCTTGTTCAACGTTTTTAAAAACTTTTGGCTGCTGCCTTGACCTGAAAAGACCTTGAGGAGAGAAAGAGAGAGAGAGAGAGAGAGAGAGAAGAGAGAGAGGATCTTGTGAGGGGGAGCTTGTGAGGGGTTTCACAAGGGTTGCTTCAAGGATCTCTCTGTGTCGTCTTCATCTAGAGTTTCTCATCCGTGGAAGGGTCGGTAGAGGTAAGGATTTTTGCTTTTGGTTCTGGTTCTCTGCCAGCTTCAGGAGGAAGCAAAAGGAGATAGGTTCTCTGCCTTGCCGGGGTGGCAAAAAGGAGGTTCTTGTGAGGGTTTCTCCACCTAGCCGTGGGGGCTAAAGGAGAGTCACTTTTTGTAGTGCAATACTTGGAGGGTGCCTCCAAGGAGTGGACGTAGGTCGAGTCGACCGAACCACTATAAATTTTTGTGTTCTTTTTCTTGCTTCCGCACTTTTAAATTCTGCACTTTTTGTGGTGTGATTTGGTTTATGTGATTTTATTTCTTTGTTTAAAAAGAAGTTTTTTTAAAATACCAATTCACCCCCCCCCCCCTCTTGGTTAGTTTGGGACTAAGTTCATAGGGCTTAACATCCCCATCAAAGTTTCAAGTGGTATCAGAGCTTGATTCGAAAATTAAAGTTTGAAAACTTTTTGAATTTGATCCATGTCTAACTTTGGGAATCGCAACACTACGGAAGGGTATTCTATTACCCGACCTCCTCTGTTCGATAACCTACCTTTTGACTTTTGAAAAACTCGCATGTCAACTTTTTTACAATCTACTGATTATCACATGTGGATGCTTATTCAAGAAGGTTATTCTCCACCTTCTCGTGAAATTAACGGTTTTAAAACTGAAGTTGCTTTTACTGAATGGACTTTTGATGAACGAGATTTAGCTCAATTAAATGCGAAATGTTTGAATTGTTTTTTCTGTGCTTTAAAATCTGAGGATTACATGCGTGTTTCAACTTGCAAAACTGGTAAAGAAATTTGGGATAAATTGTGCATTATTTATGAAGGCACTAATGAAGTTAAACAATCCCGTTTAAACATTCTCTTGCATGACTACGAACTTTTTCGTATGAAACCTCATGAATCGATTTCTGACATGTATACTAGGTTTACTCAGATTGCTACCTCATTGCATGCACTAGGAAAAGAACTTTCGAACTATGAAAAAGTTAACAAGATTTTGAGATGCTTGCCTTCGTCCTATGATGCAAAAATTACTGCAATCACTGAATCTAAAGATTTGAACACCTATTCTATTGATAATTTGCTTGGCTCACTCATTGCTTACGAGCAAGGGGTGAATCAAAGAAATCTTGATGCAGGTGAGAAGAAAAAGGAGAAAATAATTGCATTGAAGGCACACAAATCGGATTCTGAATCTTCCGGGTCTGAAAGCGATGGACTTGCCTTCATCACAAAGCAATTCAAAAGCTTTCTAAGGAAGAAATAAAAGCATCATCAAAGTTGGAGAAAAGGTAAGGATCATAAACATATTAAAGGATCTTCTGATGTTGTTTGTTTTGAATGCAGAAAGCCTGGACATGTGAGAACTGATTGCCCTAAGCTTAGAGATCAATCAAGCAAAGAAAAAATTGATGAGAAAGCAAAGTCTAAGAAGGACAAGAAAAAACAAAGGAGCTTTTGGGAAGAATCTGGTACTGATTCTTCTGAGACTGAACCAGAGGAAGAAACTACAAACTTGTGTTTCATGGGAAAAGATCAAATTGATCAAGAAGAGGTATGTGAACTTTCATACGCTCAACTTCTTGAAGTTTCAGAAAAAATCCATGCATCATATAGGAAATTAAAGAAAACTCATGCTAGCTTGAAATTAGAATTCTTAAATCTACAAAAAGAGCATGAAATTTTGATTAAAGACCATCAAACAATTGATTCAAATCACATGACTTTACTTGATGAATTTGATGAGTTAAATAAAAATCATGGTAAGTTAGTTGAAGAGCATGATGCATTGAAAATATCACACACATCTCTTGAATCTGATTTTAAGAAGTCAAAAGAAATAGAAAAAAATTTGAGGATTGAAAATGAAGTTTTAGAAAACACAAACTTGAAGATTCAAAATGATTTAGAAGCATGTAAGAAATCTAGGATGACTTCTACTTTTAATCAATTGCCAAAACCTAGAGAGAGGTATTATAACTCAAATCACTTAAGAAATCCCTTTCCTGGAGTTAGATGTTTTTCTTGTGGCATGCTAGGACATATCTCACACACTTGCACAATTCACCATAGTTCACATTGGGTGTGGAGACCTAAGATGCATGATCCACAGCATACCACACATGCATTGCATTCTTCTCTTCATAAGAAGGAACCCAAACCTGCTTGGGTTCCTAAAACTAACATTTGATAATTTTGCAGGAAGTCTCTCACAAAAGACCTCGTGAGAGTATGTGGTACCTGGACAGTGGATGCTCTCGACATATGACTGGTGATGCTAGCAAGTTTGTTGTACTAGAATCCAGGACTGGAGGCAAGGTTACTCTTGGAGACAACACCACCAGGAATGTGGTAGGAGCAGGTATAATCGGTAATTCCAAGAACCTTATGATTGAAAATGTTTTGCTTGTAGATGGATTAAAGCACAACTTGCTCAGCATCAGTCAATTCTGTGAAAAAGGCTTCATCGTACAATTCTTCACGAATTCACGCATTGTAAGTTTAAGTAACAACACTATTTTGCAGGGAAAGAGGGTAAACAACGTCTATATGCTTGATTTAAATAGCATTGAATGTGCTGCTTCTTTTTGCTTAAAAACTGTCATTGATGATTCTTGGTTGTGGCACAGGAGGCTTTGTTATGCAAGTATGAAAACCCTTAGGAAAGTGACCCAAAAGGACCTAGTTAGAGGTGTCCCCAAACTTAAGTTTACAAAAGACCACCTTTGTGATGCCTGTCAACTAGGAAAGCAAATCCACTCCTCTTTTCACCCCATAAAGGACATTAGCACCTCTAGACCTTTAGAAGTCCTTCACATGGATTTGTTTGGACCCATTAGTATAGCTAGTTTGGGAGGGAAAGTATATGGTTTTGTGATTGTTGATGACTACTCGAGGTTCACTTGGACTAGATTTCTTTCACATAAAAATGAGTCTTTTGAGGAGTTTAAAACTTTTTCTACTTGGATTCAGAAGAAGCTAGGGTGTGAGATTTTGACCATCCATAGTGATCATGGGGGAGAGTTTGAAAATGAAAGATTTGGAGATTTTTGTGAGGAAAAGGGGATTAGCCACAATTTTTCAGCCCCTAGGACTCCTCAGCAGAATGGAGTAGCTGAAAGGAAGAACCGGACCTTGGTGGAAGCCGCTAGAGCCATGCTTGCTGAGTATTCACTTCCAAAATACTTTTGGGCTGAAGCGATTAACACAGCTTGTTATGTGTTGAATAGGGTGAATGTTAGAGTCAAATTAGAAAAGACACCCTATGAGATCCTTAAGGGTAGGACACCCAATCTTTCCCACCTTCATGTCTTTGGTTGTAAGGTTTTCATTCACAATAATGGAAAGTCTCACTTGGGAAAATTTGATCCTAAATCTGATGAAGGAGTATTCTTGGGATATTCTAGTGTTGGGAAATCTTTTAGAGTGTTTAACAAGAGAACCTTGATGGTGGAAGAGACAACCCATGTAGTTTTTGATGAGTCTGATCATAAGAAACATGGAGTAGATGATGATGATGTTGGAGAGATTATAAGTGGAGTAGAAAAATTGGGGAAGGGGAGTGAGCACCTAAGCAATGGAGGAGTAGAAGGAGTCACCCAAGGAATAGAAATTTTTGATGAAAGGGGAGAAACTTCACACACTTTGCCTAGAGATTCGAGATACTCTACTAGTCACCCCAAGGATTTGATCTTAGGAGACCTTTCTAGTGGAGTTAAGACTAGACATGGACTTAGGAAGGAGGTGAACCACTCTGCCTTTATCTCTATGACTGAACCCACCACCATTAACCAAGCCCTCTCTGATGAGTTTTGGATGTTAGCAATGCAAGAAGAGTTGAATCAATTTGTTA
The DNA here is from genome assembly GCA_016618105.1 of Dendrobium huoshanense. NCBI lineage: Eukaryota > Viridiplantae > Streptophyta > Magnoliopsida > Asparagales > Orchidaceae > Dendrobium > Dendrobium huoshanense. The sequence goes on along the minus strand of CM028358.1, from coordinate 46,064,091 downwards.
GGAATGATGTTTGGGAACTTGTGGAAAGACCTAAGGGACAAAGTGTAGTTGGGACAAAGTGGGTATTTAAGAACAAAGTGAATGATTCAGGAGTGGTGGTGAGGAATAAAGCAAGATTGGTGGCTAAGGGGTACAATCAAATAGAAGGGATAGACTTTGAAGAGACTTTTGCCTCTGTAGCTAGATTGGAAGCCATTAAAGTGCTATTAGCCTTTGCTTGTTATAAAGGATTTAAGCTTTTTCAAATGGATGTCAAGAGTGCCTTTTTAAATGGGGAGATAAAAGAATATGTGTTTGTAGAACAACCTCCAGGTTTTGAGAGTTCTCAATTTCCAAATCATGTGTTTAAATTAAAAAAGGCTTTGTATGGTTTAAAGCAGGCACCTAGAGCTTGGTATGAGAGGCTTAGCACATTCTTACTAGAGAGGTAGTTTGTCAATGGGAGCGTAGACACCACCCTTTTTCTTAAAAAAGTTGGAGATGATTTATGTTGATGATATACTCTTTGGATCTTCTAATAAAAATTTGTGTGATGATTTTTCTAAAATAATGAGTAGAGAGTTTGAGATGAGTTTAATGGGAGAATTGTCTTACTTTTTGGGGTTTAGCATAAAACAATTGGAAGATGGAACTTTTCTAAATCAAACAAAATACATAAAAGACATTTTGAAGAAATATGAGATGGACAAAGCCAAGCCAATTAACACCCCCATGACTTCTAGTGCTCCGTTGGATAAGGACCCAAGTGGTAAGTCTGTTGATCAGAAGAAGTATAGAGGCATGATTGGATCTTTACTTTACTTGACTGCAAGCCGACCAGACATTATGTTTAGTGTTTGCCTTTGTGCTAGGTTTCAAGCTGACCTTAAGGAATCCCACATGACTGCTATTAAAAGGATTTTTAGATACCTTTTGGGGACACAAGGATTAGGGATTTGGTATCCTAGACATAGCACTTCTTTTGAGATTATTGGTTTTTCTGACTCTGATTTTGCAGGATGCAAGGTGGATAGAAAGAGCACCTCTGGAACTTGTCAATTCATTGGACAATCCTTGGTCTCTTGGTCTAGTAGAAAGCAAAATTCTATTGCACTTTCCACTGCTGAAGCTGAATACATTGCTCTTGGAAGTTGTGTGGCCCAAGTTCTTTGGTTGAAACAACAGGTATTGGATCTAGGATTACATGTAAGCACCATCTCAATTTTTTGTGACAACACTAGTGCCATATGCATCTCTAAAAATTCTATCCAACATTCAAGAACTAAACACATTGACATTAGGCATCACTTTATTAGAGATCATGTGACTAAGGGAGACATTGAGTTACACCATGTGACAACTGAAAACCAACTGGCAGACATCTTTACTAAACCACTGGCCTTCGACACTTTCAGTTCTTTAAGGACCAGATTGGGTGTGATTGACATAAATGCATGAAATCTTTTTAACTAAATTTTCTTCTTTTTTTTTTTTGCTTTCTTTTTACCTTTTCGTGTGCTTTATTTTTAGATCATCACTGATATGATATTATATTTCTTGTTCTTGTCTTTAACAATTTGTAGTTAATATGTTTTCATCTACTTAATCACTTAGATAGTATGAATATTTTGTGATTATGTCTCTTTCCCTAACTTAGTATTAGTGGCATAGTTTTCTTTTCTAATCAAAAGTCTATCTCAAAATAAAAGATTGTTTATGAAACTAAGATCCTTTCTAAAGCTTGCTTAAGCAAATCTATCTTGTATTTACAATGATTAAAAGTTTTTTTGTCACATCATGATCCCTCGTTACTCTTGTCTTCGATTATTAATCCTGCTTGTGGTAATTCTTCCCTATGTTAGAGAGAGAGCTCCTATTCTCTAATATCTGAGAAGATATATTCACAACTAAGTTTTTTAAAAAGAGTCTAAAAGGGAATCTAGCTTGCAAAAATAAAAAAAAAATTGGCCAATGATGCCAACAAAAGAAGCGCAAAGACGCAAAAAATTGAAAAATCTATAAAAAGATGCGCAAAGCGCCACAACATTGACAAGAGGCATAAAATGAGCCCACTCAAAAGCAAGCTACTCTCTCTTTTTATATCTTTTAGAACTTAGAAGTTTTGATTCTCAAAGGATTAATCTCGATTATCGTTCGATTATGACAAATCTACCTCATTATTTTATAGAGATATTTTTCCTTATGACAAGTGGTGGGTAGAATCTTTTTCTCATATCCAATTAATTTTTTGAGTTAGGTCATTGATTTCAAAAGACGATTCTACCCTAAGAAAACATTTTTTGGCTAAGGGTAAACCATGAACGGATATTCTCCTATTATATGGATTAAATAAGATTGGTAACTCGTTAACTCACAGGTTTTTAAATCAATCACATGGAATACTATATCATTGATGTGCCTTGATTAAAAAAAAAAAAAAAAAAAACGGGGAATCTCATTTGATGTGCTTTCTTGTACCCTCCTTTTTGATATGTCAAAAGGGGGAGAAGTTTATGAGATTCTTTTTTTCATCAATCCTAATTTGTTAACTATTAAATCTTTTTGTAGTGTTTTGCCATCATCAAAAAGGGGGAGATTGTTGCAAATCTATTTTTCATGTCTTATGTTTTGATGATTGACAAACATGGTTTCTCTTGGACAGCTTGTTGCTTCTAACTTTTCAGGAATCGAAGATCGGACAATCAAAAAGGAGCCAAGTTCAGGAATGCGTAGGTTTAAGGTTGAGTCAGTCTGTACTTTTGTTTTTTACCTTTTGAGTCCACTTGTAATAGTCAAAGAGACTGATGCTTTGTAACCCTTCACACACACACTTGAGAGACTTAGAATTTCTGTTTTTACTCATATCGGCCAGGACGATTTCTTTGATCGGCCTGGACGATCAGCTTAAAACAGAAAGTCTAATTAAGGATTCTTAATTAAGGCAGCCGACGTTAACAGATCGTCCTGGATGATACGTGTATCGGCCAGGACGATAAGCTCAGAACAGAAAGAAGTAGCCACCATAGACAAGTATGGTATACGGAATCTTTAAATTATCGGCCAGGACGATCCTCGGATCGGCCTGGACGATATTCACAAATTATGCCATAATTGTTCAGAAAATCAAGGGAGTAATTAAGGATGATTGATACGATCAGATCGTCCTAGACGATCGCAAGATCGGCCCGGCCGATCTAGTCAAAAACCTTAAGTTACTTCAGGACGATCAATATCGGCCAGCCCGTATCCAGGGCTATTGTCAGGACGATTTTCCTCTGATTTGAACTGATCGGCCAGGACGAGATCGTCCTGTGATCATCTTGAACGATCAAGCTAATTTTCAATCGTCCAGTTTTGCATCCAGGGCTATGCTCTGGCCGATCTTCATTGATTTGTACTGATCGGCTAGGCCGATGTCCATATCAGCCTGGACGATATTGTCGGCAACTTGCAATTAATGAGCTCTTTTGAAGCTCTTCTATTTAAGAGCTCTTGTTCAACATTTTTAAAAACTTTTGGCTGCTGCCTTGACCTGAAAAGACCTTGAGGAGAGAAAGAGAGAGAGAAGAGAGAGAGGATCTTGTGAGGGGTTTCACAAGGGTTGCTTCAAGGATCTCTCTGCATCGTCTTCGTCTAGAGTTTCTCGTCCGTGGAAGGGTCGGTAGATGTAAGGAGTTTTTCTTTTGGTTCTGGTTCTCTGCCAGCTTCAGGAGGAAGCAAAAGGAGATAGGTTCTCTGCCTTGCCGGGGTGGCAAAAAGGAGGTTCTTGTGAGGGTTTCTCCACCTAGCCGTGAAGGCTAAAGGGGAGTCACTTTTTGTAGTGAAATACTTGGAGGGTGCCTCCAAGGAGTGGACGTAGGTCGAGTCGACCGAACCACTATAAATTTCTGTGTTCTTTTTCTTGCTTCTGCACTTTTAAATTCCGCACTTTTTGTGGTGTGATTTGGTTTATGTGATTTTATTTCTTTGTTTAAAAAGAAGTTTTTTTAAAATACCAATTCACCCCCCCCTCTTGGTTAGTTTGGGACTAAGTTCATAGGGCTTAACATCCCCATCGAACTTTCATATGTAATCTTGCATGCCTTATATTTATGGTAGGATTCTTCATTTTGGGGAGTTAGGTGTTGCAAACCTAGTTTTTATGTATTATGTTTTGATGATTGACAAACATTGTTTTTTTTGGACTACTTGTTGCTTCTAACTTTTCAGGAATCAAAGATCGGACGATAAAGAAGGAGCCAAGTTCAGGATTGCGTAGGTTTAGGGTTGAGTCAGTCTGTACGTTTGATTTTCACCTCTTGAGTCTACTTGTAATGGTCAAAGAGACTGATGCTATGTAACCCTTCACACACACACACTTGAGAGACTTAGAATTTCTGGTTTTACTCATATCGGCCAGGACAATTTTTGGATCGGCCTGGACGATCAGCTTAAAACAGAAAGTCTAATTAAGGATTCTTATTTAAGGCAGCCGACATTAACAGATTGTCCTGGACTATACTTGTATCGGCCAGGACGATAAGCTCAAAACAGAAAGAAGTAGCCTCCATAGTTAATTATGGTATACTATATTTTTAAATTATCGGCCAGGCCGATCATAGGATCGGCCTGGACGATATTCACAAATTATGCCATAATTGTTCAGGAAATCAAGGGAGTAATTATAGATACGATCATATCGTCCGGGCCGATCGCAGGATCGGCCAGGACGATCCAGTCAAAAACCGTAAGTTACTTCAGGACGATCAGTATCGGCCAGCCCGTATCCAGGGCTATTATTAGGACGATTTTCCTCTAATTTGAACTGATCGGCCAGGACGATCGTGAGATCGGCCTAGACGATCAAGCCAATTTTCAATCGTCCAGCTTTACATCCAGGGCTATGCTCTAGCCGATCTTCATTGATTTGTACTGATCGGCCAGGCCGATGTCTATATCGTCCTGGACGATAATGTCGGCAACTTGCAATTAATGACCTCCTTTGAAGCTCTTCTATTTAAGAGCTCTTGTTCAAAATTTTTCAAGACCTTTGGCTGCTGCCTTGACCTGAGAAGACCTTGAGGAGAGAAAGAGAGAGAGGAGAGAGAGAGGATCTTGTGAGGGGGAGCTTGTGAGGGGATTCACAAGGGTTGGTTCAAGGATTGCTCTTCTTCGTCTTCGTCTAGAGTTTCTTGTCCGTGGAAGGGTCGGTAGAGGTAAGGAGTTTGCTTTTGGTTTTTGGTTCTCTGCCAGCTTCAGTCGGAAGCAAAAGGAGGAAGGTTCTCTGTCTTGCCGGGGTGGCAAAAAGGAGGTTCTTGTGAGGGCTTCTCCGCCTAGCCGTGGGGGCTAAAGGAGAGTCACGTTTTGTAGTGCAATACTTGGAGGGTGCCTCCAAGGAGTGGACGTAAGTCGAGTCGACCGAACCACTATAAATTTCTGTGTTCCTTTTCTTGCTTCCGCGCTTTTAAATTCTGCATTTACTTTTTGTGGTGATTTTGGTTTGTGATTTTTATTCTTTGTGAAAAAATTTTTTAAAATACCAATTCACCCCGCCTCTTGGTTAGCTTGGGACTAAGTTCATAGGGCTTAACATCCCTAACGAACTTTCATCAGGAAATGGTCATTGGAACGGCAAGAGGAAGATGAGCTTCCAATGACGAGAAGACTACGCTTACTAGAGTACAAATAAAAGGATTTTGATCATCCCGAGGGTCACCGGTATGACCTTTGATGAAAAGAGTCGTACAATATAAATATGTGTTTGTACTGTATGAATAATAATTATATCGTATTGACCCTCTTTAAGTCGTACTCATCCGTTTTGCTGACATGGATCTATATTATGAAGAGGATATATCATATCATATAATGAGCAATAATATCATACCAAATAGAGTAAATTCATCTCAATCCATTATTAACATAGCTCATACAGTATAAAGAGGAGAAATCATATCGTATAATGTGCAATAATGTCATACCGAATGGATTAAATGAATAATAACATATATCGTATAGTATGAAGATGATCGTACAGTACGATCAACTGAGACAAAATTTAAGTCTAGGTTGTGATTTTTGTAATTTTAATATATCGTACAATATGAACGTGTATCTTATAGTATGATAACGAAAAAGTCAATTTTTTTAAGTTTGTGTGGTGACTGTGTGATGATCAAGAACAGCCTTAGAAATTTTTTTTTTAATTATTCATTAATGTCTATGACACCAGTCATGTCCTCAAAGTGCTAAAGGTGTCGAAGGCTAGTGGTTTTGTGAATATGTCTGTCAATTGATCTCCTGTAGCTATGTGATGTAATTTTATATCCCCTTTAACAACATGATCTCCTATAAAATGGTGTTTATTGTCTATGTTTTTTATTCGAGAGTGTTGAATTAGATTTTTAGAAATATAGATTGCACTTGTGTTGTCGCACATGATTGAGATGGTTCCTATAGGTAATACTGTTTGAATAGTTGCTATTTGAATGATTTATATTTGTGCAACTTATGTAGTTTTGATGATTCCAAACATTATTGTTCAAATGTATAGTTATCTCCTAACAATTTTAGAAGATTTGCACTTGCTCTTGTGTGTACTAACATTTCAGGAAAATCCGACTCCAGACGAATTTTACCATCGTACGAGGCGACCAGTGCTCTGGAAAATTTTCGTACAGACGAAATTAAATATCGTACCGGACGATCAGGTCTCGGGAAATTTTTCGTCCAGACGAAAACAAATTATCGTCCGTGGCGATTGGTCCTCTAGAAAATTTTTGTCCAGACGAAATAAATAATCGTCCAGAACGATCGGCTCTCTGGAAAATTTTTGTCCAGACGAAAATATTTTCGTCCAAACGATTAACCAACTTAGAACAGTTTTCAGCAGTTTCTAGAACCGACCTTATAGTAACCGTTTGTACTGGACGAACCTAGTTCGTACAGGACGATCAGCTGTACGAAGTCATTTCGTACACATATACAAATTGGGTCGTTTCAGATCGTTTAAGTAAAATCGTCCAGGACGATCCAGGATTGTATAGGACGATCCACTGCATACAGAATTGGAAACTTGCAGCTTTTGGGCGGTTTTTCATGTCTTTTGTATAAATAGTCCAAATTAGACTGCCACCCAATCTTTTTGTCGTTTGATCTTCGTGCCTCTTGAGAGAATAGCCAAGGAGAGAGTGGAAGAGAGTATTCAAAGGAGGATTCCTACCACTGGAGCGAGAAGGCTTCACTTGGATTACTAAGGTAAGAGTCTCTACTTGTGAAATTGGATTTCTTCACTCTTTTCCTTCTTCCTTCTAGATTCTTGTGAGAAGATCAGTCAAAGAGATCCGATTCTCTACCGACACTTGGAGAGTGTGAACAGCCGAAGGGTTCTCTGCCTACACTTGGAGAGTGTGAACAGCGGAAAGGTTCTCTGCCTACACTTGGAGAGTGTGAACAGCCGTAGGGTTCTCTGCCCACACTAGGAGAGTATAAAAGGACGACGGTTCTCTGCCAGCACTGTGGATTGTGTAAAAGGACGACGGTTCTCTGCCGCACCGGGTAGTGGTGAAAAGAGTTGTTATAAAGGCTTCTCCACCTTGCTGTGGGTGCTAAAGAAGAGTCACTTTGTGGTATTAGTGCAATACTCAGAGGGTGCCTCTGAGGAGTGGATGTAGGTCTGGTTATAGACCGAACCACTATAAATCTGGTGTCATTTACTTTATTGCTTTTACGTTTCTGCACTTTAAATTTCAGTTTAAACAACTCTGTGGTTGAAAAACATTTTTCTACAAACTTTAAAAGAAAATTTTATTTTGGTTCAACTTTATCATTAAGAGGGTTTAAAATTTTTAAAACTGCCAATTCACCTCCCTCTTGGTAGCCGTGGGAAATTTACTTAGGCTTAACAACCTAATTACTGGACTCAACAAGTGGTATCAGAGCATAGTTTCAAAATCATAAGTTTGAACTACTTTTTGATTAACGTAGATGGCTACATTTGGAAACTGAAACACACCACAGGGTTACTCTATCACTAGACCTCCACTGTTTGACAATATTCCTTTTGATTTTTGGAAAACATGCATGTCTACTTTCTTACAGTCACTTGATTATCGCATGTGGATGCTAGTTCAGGAAGGTTACTCAAAACCAACTAGATTAGTTGATGGAATTAGGGTAGAAATACCCTATGCATATTGGACTATTGAAGAACGTGACTTAGCACAATTAAATGCGAAATATTTAAATAGTTTCTTTTGTGCTTTAAAATCTGAAGACTACATGCGAGTTTCCACTTGTAAAAGCGGAAAAGACATATGGGATAGACTTTGTATTACTTATGAAGGGACAAATGAGGTTAAGCAATCAAGACTCAATATCTTGTTACATGACTACGAATTATTTCACATGAAACCTAATGAATCTATATCTGACATGTACACAAGATTCACTCAAATTGTCACCTCTTTGCATGCACTTGGTAGGGAATTAACTAATGCAGAAATGGTTAATAAGATTCTCCGTTGTTTACCTACTGCATACGATGCTAAAATTACTGCAATTACAGAGTCTAAAGATCTGAACATTTATTCCATTGACAATCTTCTTGGTTCACTCATTGCTTATGAGCAAGGAGTAAGTCAAAGAAAGATTGATGCAGGTGAACCAAGAAAGGACAAAAATATTGCACTAAATATGAAAGAGTCGGAAAGTGAACACTCACAACCTGAGGATGAAGACGATATTGCACTGATGACTAGACAATTCAGAAGCTTTTTAAAGAGGAAGCAGAAGAGACGCCAGCAATGGAATAGAGGTAAGTATAACAGAAATGGTAAGGTTTCTAATGAAGTGATTTGTTATGAATGCAGGAAACCAGGTCATATAAAGACTGATTGTCCAAAACTCAAAGCCACTTCTAACAAGGAGAAGGTAGAGGAGAAACCAATGGTAAAGAAGGGCAAGAAGAAGTTTCAAAAGGCTTTTTGGGCGGACTCAGCTTCAGACTCATCTGAGACTGAAAAAGAAGAAGAAGTCACCAACCTTTGCTTGATGGCAGATAATGCTGAACAATCAGATCAAGAAGAGATATGTGATTTAACCTATAATGAATTGTTTGAAGTTTCTGAACACATGCATGATGCATATAGGAAAATGAAAAAGATGCATGCTAGTTTAGTTTTAGAATTGGAAGAGCTTAATAAGGAACACGAAATCCTTAGGAAAGATCATGCTTTAATTGATAGCAATCACATGAAACTACTTGATGAATATGATGACTTGAATAAAATTTTTGAGAATTTAAAATCATCCTATGCTGAACTTGAAAAAGAATTTAAGAATTTTAAGGATGAATCTGAGAGCAAGACATATAGAATCAATTATACCAATCGAATCCTGGAGGATATGAATTCATTTTATAAACTCACTATAAGAGCTCTCGAGGATAATAGGAACCCCCCTAAACTTGAAGATTTTACAAATCCTAAATATTATCCTAAATTCATGAAATCCCTTAGAAGACAATCATATGAAAGAAAACATAGGAATATTTTTCCTAATGTTAAATGTAATAATTGTGGATTTTTGGGACATATATCTCACACCTGAACTTTAAAGATGAAATCTAATTTGGTGTGGAGAACTAAGATGCATAAACCTAGACATATCATACATGCATCTGATTATAAATTTCATAAAGGTGAACCCAAACTAGTTTGGGTTCCCAGGTCTAACCTTTGAGAATTTTGCAGGAATACTCTCACACAAGACCTCGTGAGAGTATATGGTACCTGGACAGCGGATGTTCAAAGCACATGACTGGAGATACTGCTCAATTCATAACGCTGGAAGCCAGGAGTGGAGGCAAGGTTACACTTGGAGATAATACCACAAAGAAAGTGGTTGGATCAGGTATGATTGGAAATTTGAAAAACTTTTTTATAGACAATGTTTTATTAGTTGAAGGCTTAAAACATAATTTGCTTAGCATAAGTCAGCTATGTGATAAGGGCTATAATGTAAAATTTTTACCTACTAGCTGCATAATTAGCCTAAATGGGAAAATTGTTTTAAATGGAAAAAGGGTAAACAATGTCTACATGCTAGATTTAAATTGTATTCAATCTCCTACTGCTTTTTGTTTGAAAACTATTTCTGATGAATCATGGCTTTGGCATAGGAGACTTTGTCATTCTAGTATGAAAAATCTTAGAAGAATTACCCAAAAGAATTTGGTGAGAGGAATACCTAAACTAGACTTTACCAAGGACCATCTATGTGATGCATGTCAATTAGGAAAACAAGTGAAGTCCTCTTTTAAGTCCAATAAAGATCTTAGGACCAGTAAACCCTTAGAAATTCTTCACATGGATCTTTTTGGACTTGTAAGCACTGTTAGTCAAGGAGGAAAGGTATATGGATTTGTTATAGTAGATGATTTTTCAAGATTCACCTGGGTTAAATTTCTTTTTCATAAGAGTGAATCATTTGAGGAATTCAGAAATTTTTCAACTTGGATACAAAGAAAACTAGGATGTGAAATAATTTCTATACAAAGTGATCATGGAGGAATATTTGAAAATGAAAGATTTGAAGATTTCTGTAAAGAAAAGGGGATTGATCACAATTTTTCTGCACTTAGAACTCCTCAACAAAATGGAGTAGTTGAAAGAAAGAACAGAACATTAATAGAAGCCGCCCGAGCAATGTTAGCAGAATACTCGCTTCCTAGATATTTTTGGGCTTAGGCGGTTAGCACTGCATGCTATGTTCTGAATAGGGTGAATGTAAGATCAAATCTGAATAAAACACCCTATGAGTTGCTAAAAGGTAGAACATCAAATTTGTCTCATTTGCATGTATTTGGTTGCAAGGTGTTCATTCATAATAATGGAAAATCTGCCTTAGGAAAATTTGATCCAAAATCAGATGAAGGAATTTTTGTTGGATATTCAAGTGTTGGAAAATCTTATAGAGTATTCAACAAAAGAACTTTAGTCATTGAAGAAACCACACATGTTGTTTTTGATGAAAATGGAAACATGGAAGAGCCAAATGTTGTTGAAGAAGAAATTGAAGAAAACTCCCAAAAGATTGATAGATTAAATTTGGAAGAAAATGAGGAAGAAAATTTAGAAAGAGAAGACCTTTTGCCTAGAGATTTGAGATTTTCTAAAAATCACCCAAAGGAATTGATTATAGGTGAACCAAGTGAGGGTGTTAGAACTAGGCGTGGATTAAACAAGGATGTCAATCATTCAGCCTTTATTTCAACTATTGAACTCACTAACATTGATCAAGCACTTTCAGATGAATTTTGGATATTGGCCATGCAAGAAGAGTTAAATCAATTTGTAAGAAATAAAGTTTGGGAACTAACTACAAGGCCAAAAGATCAAAGTGTTGTTGGAACCAAGTGGGTGTTCAAAAATAAAATGAATGACTCAGGAGTAGTCATTAGAAATAAGGCTAGACTAGTAGCTAAGGGGTATAATCAAATTGAAGGAATTGATTTTGAGGAAACTTTTGCTTCTATAGCTATACTTGAAGCAATTAGGGTTTTACTAGCCTTTGCCTGTTTTAAAGGTTTTAAATTGTTTCAAATGGATGTCAAAAGTGCCTTTTTAAATGGGGTAATTGAGGAAGATGTTTTTGTAGAACAACCTCCAGGTTTTGAAAATTCTAAATTTCCAAATCATGTTTTCAAATTAAAAAAGGCATTATATGGATTGAAACAGGCACCTAGGGCTTGGTATGAGAGGTTGAGCACCTTCCTACTTGAAAGATCTTTTGAAAAAGGAAGTGTGGATACAACTCTCTTTTTAAGGAAAATTGGAAAGGATATACTTATTGTTCAAATTTATGTGGATGACATCATCTTTGGATCTTCAAATAAACATCTTTGTGATGATTTTTCTAAAACAATGAGTAGTGAATTTGAAATGAGTCTAATGGGAATTTAAATTACTTTCTAGGATTTAGCATTAAGCAACTTGAGGAAGGTACTTTTCTTAGTCAAACTAAATATATTAAGGACATCCTCAAAAAATATGAAATGGACAATGCTAAACCTGTTAGTACACCAATGAGTTCTTCAGTTCAGTTGGATAAGGACCTTAAGGGAAAATCTATTGATCAAAAGAAATTTAGAGGGATAATTGGATCTTTACTTTACTTAACTGCTAGCCTACCAGATATTATGTTCAGTGTTTGCTTATGTGCTAGATTTCAATCAGATCCAAAAGAATCACATTTGATAGCAGTGAAAAGGATTTTAAGATATCTACTAGGAACTCAAAACTTAGGAATTTGGTATCCTAAGTTTAGCTCTTCATTTGAAATTATTGGTTACTCAGATTCTGACTTTGCAGGCTGTAGAGTGGATAGGAAAAGCACTTCTGGAACATGTCAATTCATTGGAAATTCATTAGTTTCATGGTCTAGTAGAAAACAAAATTCAGTGGCACTATCTACTGCAGAAGCAGAATACATTGCATTAGGAAGTTGTGTGGCACAAGTACTTTGGTTAAAACAACAGTTGATTGATTTAGGATTAACTATAGGCACTATTCCAATTTATTGTGACAATACTAGTGCTATTTGCATTTCCAAAAATCCTATTCAACATTCTAGAACCAAACACATTGATATAAGGCATCATTTCATAAGGGATCATGTATCCAAAGGAGAAATTGAACTCATACATGTTTCAACTGAAAATCAACTTGCAGACATTTTTACAAAACCTTTAGCCTTTGATACCTTCAGTACTTTAAGAACAAGGCTTGGTGTTATTGATTTGAATGCTTAAACAAAATGTCTTTGCAACATTGATATTTGTCTTATTTTTGTTAGTTTTGATTTTGTGAAATTTTGTGTGTTTTGAATGATTTGTTTTTGGATTTATGATTTTGTTTTATGTTTTCTGTGTTTTTTGAATATTTTTGTTGATTTTCTTAATTTAAAAAATTCAAAATAAAAAAAAATTTTTTTGGAGGAATTCGTCCAGGACGAAAATATTTCATACGGGACGATGTGTGAAGGAACAGTTTGCGTAAATTTTAACCGTTTTGAGAGCAGTTTTTAATTAGATCGTCTGTACGATCTGATGATCGTCCAGGACGAATTGTTTTTCTCAAATGTCGGGACGATTGAATGCAGCAGTTGAGTGGATAAGATTGTTTTTAATATGAACTTCGTATGTACGAAATTTTCGTTCGTCCAGACGAACATGTGTCGGTTCATTGTAGGGGACAATTTTCAAGAGTCATTAAAACGATTTACTTTTTGATCATCTGTACGAAAATTTTTTCGTCTGTACGATCGGTCAAGTCAAAAAGCCTGTACGAAGGGACGCATCGTAAGTTGTGTTGATTACAAAAAGCCGTTACATTTTGGACGAATTGGATCGTCTGTACGAATTTTTCGTCCAGACGAACGATAATTTTTTGTCCAGGACGAACGTATCGTTTTTCTTTAAATATGAAGGCTTTCAAACTTGACAATCACACTTCCAAACTTCATTTTCAATCCCTTTCTACATCAAATCAACTATGGCCTCCTCTAGCAAAAGACAAAAGGTTTTGGTGAAGAAACTAAATTAGAATTCCCCAGACAACTTTCTTTCCAAGGCAAATGAGGAATCTTTTCCTCGTTTTGCATCCGCAAAAATCACTCCGTCTCGCATTCTTATTCAAACTGAGTTGAAATTTCGGGTATTACACCTCTTCGCCTCAACCCAATTTCAGTTCATTCTTTCTCTCGTCCACTTCTACAATAAGCAAACCTACCATTACTTTCTAGCAAACATGAGTTTCAATTCTGACCACTCCACCATTAGTTCTTATGTTTTTAAGCAAAAAGTTGAGATCACCAAGCACGACCTTGGTGCATTTTTAAACTTAAGAACTGAAGGATTTAGAGCCCACACTCAAATGTTAGAAACCTCCTTCAAATGGTTTCAAATCAATAGGGTGATTAGAGAGATAGGCATAACCTATCATGTTGCTAGAGTCTCCGGTATGACCCAAGATGCCCGAATCATCCAGCATATCCTTAGATCCTCAATTATTCCTAAAGCTGGTGATAGGATTAACATTACCCCTCTCCTTTCTGTTCTAACCTTTTTAACCATGGAAAGACATCCTATTGACGAAGCCCAACTTATCATAGACCATATATATGGGCTTTCAGAAATAGGACATGCCCGATCAGAAGAGGAAGAAGAACATTTCTTTAGGACACTTAATCACTTATATTTTGGAAAAGAAATACAACATAGTGCATCCTGATGAAGAATATGAAGAGCCAGTTTACTATAACGATGCATCATTCAGATTGCACTTCAAGGAGGAAAAAGAAAAAGAAAAAGCACATGCCAGTGCTTCAGAAGAGGAAGAAGAAGAAGGAGTGCAAGCTTCTGCTTCTCAATCAGATTACCAGAATCGGATTGAGAGATTTGATAGATTAGAGACTCACATTGATCAAAGGTTTGATCAATTTGATGCTCAACTTACGCAGCAGCAACAAGACATTGGTAATATTAAAGATGAAGTTCATGAAATTAATACCAATGTAATGTTGATGGCCTCCTACTTCAACCTTTTTGACGGCATTCCTCCTCCTCCTCCTCCAGAACAGTAGAAGTGTTTTTATTTGTGTCTGTTGTATTTTTTTTTGTTTGTATCGTGTCTACTTTATTTGTTAAATGTTTGTGTTTATGTTGTTTTTTTTTAAGTTCAATGTATTTTTCTTCTTTTTATGTAATCTGTTTCTTAAGTATCAATGAGAGTTTTCTTTTATTAGATTTGTTTTGAAATGTGGTTAATGTTTATGAATTTCATTAGTATTATTTAATCTACATAGTGCTTAAATTCGATTCTAATTTGAGATTATCTATATTAGAAAAACTAGACTTTCTGAATTTATAAGTTGTTTATAACTTGTTGTAATTAGAACTTTTAAATTCATGTCTATTCATTTAGACTACATAAAAGTTAATATTACTATTGCAATTTAGATGTTTTCTTATTTTGTATTTCTATGCTCAAGTGATATTTATGCACCTAGAAATATTTGAAATTTTAGATTATAGATTTTGGAAAGAATTGGTCTCAATTACTCTTGAACATTGTACAAATGTACAAAAATCAAAAGGAATTTGCAAAGATTTGCAAAGTGAAAAAGAGGCACAAAATAAGCCCAACCAAGAAAAAATGCACAAAATGTGCCCCAAAATTTTGAAAAAGATGCGCAAAGCGCCACATGAGGTAATTCTATTCTTTCCAAATTCGTTCAATCTCTTAATTCAAATTGATCTTATGTTCATTTATATTCTATTGAACTTTGAAATATAGAATTTTTATACATCTCTCTTGTAATGATTTTCTATAGTCAAATGTCTAAATTGAATCATGTCTTTGATAAATTCTTCTTACTTACAATGTTATATCAGTTCTTAAATTGTATGAATTTCTATGATTGACCTAATATCTTTAGTTTAAAATTGCATAGCCTATGAAAATCACAATTTAGATTAAATTTTAAAAATGATTTTCATATAATTACTTACATTTCTTATATTTTTCTTCTTCACTTTTTGTTGTTGTCAAAAAGGGGGAGAAATTATTGTATTTTCTGTTTTCTGTTTTGATTGTTCTGTTTGCAAGTTTTTTTTACTTTGTAGTTGTTTTGTGTTAAAATTTTAGAAAAACAAAAATTTTGTTCTTTATGCCTCCTTATTTTAATGTACTCATCAATTCAGGGCGAGTTTAGGAGATAGGAGATTTGTTTAACTTGAAACCATACAAATAATAATTGTTTTGCCATCATCAAAAGGGGGAGATTGTTTGAATAGTTGCTATTTGAATGATTTATATTTGTGCAACTTATGTAGTTTTGATGATTCCAAACATTATTCTTCAAATGTATAGTTATCTCCTAACAATTTTAGAAGATTTGCACTTGCTCTTGTGTGTACTAACATTTCAGGAAAATCCGACTCCAGACTACGATAACTTCAAATCAAATTCAACATAAGATATTTTGTTTATTTGAAGTTTGCATTTTCTTTGATTTAATTTTGAAAGGGAGTGATTGTAATTGAGTGAATAAAAAAAAAAACTTACACACACACATAAGGAGATCATATAATTTTATGCTGATCGTACAGGACAATTTTTATCGTACTGGACGATCCGTTAGTTATCTCCTATAGAGCACATGGAATGAATAGGAATTTGCTCAAAAATTTTTTCAAAGTCCTATTCGTCCAGGACGAAATTTATTATCGTCCCTGACGATGGGTTCTCTGTAAAATTTTCATCCAGACAAATTTTACCATCGTACGAGGCGACCAGTGCTCTGGAAAATTTTCGTACAGACGAAATTAAATATCGTACCGGACGATCAGGTCTCGGGAAATTTTTCGTCCAGACGAAAAAAAATTATTGTCCGTGGAGATTGGTCCTCTGGAAAATTTTTGTCCATATGAAATAAATAATCGTCCAGGACAATCGGCTCTCTGGAAAATTTTCGTCAAGACGAATATATTTTCGTCCAAACGATTAACCGACTTAGAACAGTTTTCAGCAGTTTCTAGAACCGACCTTGTAGTAACCGTTCGTACTGGACGAACCTAGTTCGTACAGGATGATCAGCTGTACGAAGTCATTTCGTACACATATACAAATTGGGTCGTTTCAGATCGTTTAAGTAAAATCGTCCAGGACGATCCAGGATCGTACAGGACGATCCACTGAGTACAGAATTGGAAACTTGCAGTTTTTGGGCGGTTTTTCATGTCTTTTGTATAAATAGTCCAAATTAGACTGCCACCCAATCTTTTTGTCATTTGATCTTCGTGCCTCTTGAGAGAATAGCCAAGGAGAGAGTGGAAGAGAGTATTCAAAGGAGGATTCTTACCACTGGAGCGAGAAGGCTTCACTTGGATTACTAAGGTAAAAGTCTCTACTTGTGAAATTGGATTTCTTCACTCTTTTCCTTCTTCCTTCTAGATTCTTGTGAGAAGATCAGTCAAGGAGATCCGGTTCTCTGCCGACACTTGGAGAGTGTGAACAGCCGAAGGGTTCTCTGCCTACACTTGGAGAGTGTGAACAGCGGAAAGGTTCTCTGCCTACACTTGGAGAGTGTGAACAGCCGTAGGGTTCTCTGCCCACACTAGGACAGTGTAAAAGGACGACGGTTCTCTGCCAGCACTGTGGATTGTGTAAAAGGACGACGGTTCTCTGTCGCACCGGGTAGTGGTGAAAAGAGTTGTTGTAAAGGCTTCTCCGCCTTGCTGTGGGTGCTAAAGGAGAGTCACTTTGTGGTATTAGTGCAATACTCAGAGGGTGCCTCTGAGGAGTGGATGTAGGTCTGGTTATAGACCGAACCACTATAAATCTGGTGTCATTTACTTTATTGCTTTTACGTTTCCGCACTTTAAATTTCAGTTTAAACAACTCTGTGGTTGAAAAACATTTTTCTACAAACTTTAAAAGAAAATTTTATTTCGGTTCAACTTTATCATTAAGAGGGTTTAAAATTTTTAAAACTACCAATTCACCCCCCTCTTGGTAGCCGTGGGACATTTACTTAGGCTTAACAACATAATTACTGTACTCAACAAATACAAAATTAAGAAGTTATTGTTTCAACCATAGTACTTGTGCAACAAAACTTCCTAATACATTATATTTTACCTCGGCCGTGGAAAGGGCTACTGAATTTTGCTTCCTACTGGACTAAGAAACTAAAGAATATCCTATAAATTAGCAGGTACCAAAGGTACTTTTTTTATCAACCCTACATCCTACAAAATCAGAATTTTAGTACCCTAAGATTTAAAAAGAAGTGTTGTGCCTAGGATACCAAATTTCTAAGTTCGGGGTGCCTAGTAGATATCTAAGAATTCTCTTAATCACAGTTAAGTGAGACACTTTAGGATCAGCTTGAAAATGGGCATATAGGCACACATTAAATATTATATCTAGTCTATTGGTAGTCAGGTATGTTGCAAATCTATTTTCATGACTTATGTTTTGATGATTGACAAACACTATTGATTCTCTTGGACTGCATGTTGCCTCTAACTTTTCAGGAATCGAAGATCGGATGAACAGACGAAGCCAGTTCAAGATTACGTTGGTCTAGGTTTGAGTCAGTCTGTACTTTGTTTTTTCTCTTTTTGAGTCTATTTGTAATGGTCAAAGAGATTGATGCTAAGTAACCCTACACACAAACACTTGAGAGAATTAGAATTTCTGTTTTTACTCATATCGGCCAGGACAATATTTACATCATCCTGGACGATCAGGCTTAAAACAGAAAGTCTAAAAAAGGATTCTTAATTAAGGTAGCCGACATTAACAGATCAGCCTGGATGATACGTGTATCGGCCAGGCCGATAAGCTCAAAATAGAAAGAAGTTGCCGCCATAGATAATTAAGGTATACTATATTTTTTAATTATCGGCCCAGACAATCATTTATCGGCCTGGATGATATTTCTCAAACTATGCCTTAATTGATAAGGAAATCAAGGGAGTAATTAAGGTTGATTGATACGATCATATCATCCTGGACAATCACAGGATCAACCAGGATGATCTATTCAATAACCTTGGTTACTTTAGGACGATAAATATCGGCCAGCTCGAATTCAGGGCGATACTCTGGACGATTTTCCTCTGATTTGAACTGATCGGCCGGGACGAATCGTGAGATCAGCCTAGACGATCAAGCTAATTTTAAATCGTCCAATTTGCATTCAGGGCGATGCTCTGACCGATCTTCTGAGATTTGTATTGTCTAGACGATATTGTCGGCAACTTGTAATTAATGAGCTCCTTTTAAGCTCTTCTATTTAAGAGCTCTTGTTCAACATTTTAAAAATCCTTTGGCTGCTACCTTGACCTAAGAAGGCCTTGAGGAGAGAAAGAGAGAGAGGGAGAGAGAGAGGAGGATCTTGTGACGGGGAGCTTGTGAGGGGATTCATAAGGGTTGCTTCAAGGATAGCTCTGCTTCTTCTTCGTCTAGAGTTTCTCATCCGTGGAAGGGTCAGTAGAGGTAAGGAGTAAGCATCTAGTTGTTGGTTCTCTGCCAGCTTCAGGAGGAAGCAAAAGGAGATATGTTATCTGCCTTGCCGGGGTGGTAAAAATGAGGTTCTTGTTAAGGCTTCTCCGCCTAGCCGTGGGGGATAAAGGAGAGTCACGTTTTATAGTGCAATACTTGGATGGTGCCTCCAAGGACTGGACGTAGGTCAAGTTGACCAAACCACTATAAATCTCTGTGTTCTTATTTTTTTTGCTTTCGCATTTTAATTTCCGCATTTATTTTTCTCGTGGTGTGATTTTGGTTTATGTGATTTTTGTTCTTTGTGAAAAAAAATTTTTAAAATACCAATTCACCCCCCTCTTGGTTAGCTTGGAGCTAAGTTCATAGGGCTTAACATCCCTAACGAACTCTTAAGTGGTATCAGAGCGAGATTCAAAAATTTAAGTTTGAAAACTTTTTGAATTTGATCCATGGCTAACCTTGGGATTCGTAACACTACGGAAGGGTATTCTATTACCCGACCTCCCCTTTTCGATAACCTACCTTTTGATTTCTGGAAAATCTGCATGTCAGCGTTTTTACAATCTACTGATTATCGCATGTGGATGCTTATTCAAGAAGGTTATTCTCCACCTTCTCGTGAAATTAATGGTATTAAAATTGAAGTTACTTTTATCGAATGGACTTTTGATGAACGAGATTTAGCTCAATTGAATGCAAAATGTTTGAACTGCTTTTTCTGTGCTTTAAAATTTGAGGATTACATGCGCGTCTCTACTTGCAAAACTGGTAAAGAAATTTGGGATAAGTTGTGTATCACCTATGAAGGAACTAATGAAGTTAAACAATCCCGTTTGAATTTTCTCTTGCATGACTACAAACTTTTTCGTATGAAATCTCATGAATCGATTTCTGACATGTATACTAGATTTACTCATATAGTTATTTCACTGTATGCAATAGGAAAAGAACTTTCAAACTTTAAAAAAGTAAACAAGATTTCCTTCGTCATATGATGCTAAAATCACTGCAATCACTGAATTTAAGGATTTGAACACTTATTCTATTGATAACTTATTTGGCTCACTCATTGCTTACGAGCAAGGGGTGAATCAAAGAAATCTTGATGCAGGTGAGAAGAAGAAGGAGAAAATAATTGCATTGAAGGCGCACAAATTGGATTCTGAATCTTCCGGGTCTGAAAGCGATGAAGTTGCCTTCATTACAAGGCAATTGAAAAGCTTTCTAAGGAAGAAACAAAAGCATCATCAAAATTGGAGAAAAGGTAAGGATCATAAACATGTTAAAGGATCTTCTGATGCTGTTTGTATGAATGCAGGAAACCAGGACATGTGAGAACTGATTGCCCGACACTTAAAGATCACTCAAGCAAATGAAAGGGTGAGAAGAAACCTAAGCTAAGGAAGGACAAGATGAGAGTATAAAAAGTATTTTGGGCGGATTCGGGAACGGACTCATCGGAGACGAAACCAGAAAATGAGACATCAAAATTGGGCTTGATGGCAGATGACAATCCTAATCAAGAAGAGGTATGTAAACTTTCTTACGATCAACTTCTTGAAGTTTCAGAAAACTCATGCTAGCTTGAAATTAGAATTTTTGAACCTACAAAAAGAGCATGAAATTTTGACTAAAGACCATCAAATGATTGATTCAAATCATATGACTTTACTTGATGAATTTGATGAGTTAAATAAAAATCATTATGAATTAGTTTAAAAGCATGATGCATTAAAAGTTTCACACACATCACTTGAATCTGATTTTAAGAAGTCTAAAGAGATGGAGAAAAATTTGAGGATTGAAAAAGAGGTCTTAAAAAGCACAAATTTGAAGATTCAAAATGAATTAGAAACATGTAAGAAAACTAGGATGAAACCTACTTTTGATCAATTGCCAAAACCTAGGAAGAGGCATTATAACAAACCACTTAAGAAAACATTTTCCTGGAGTTAGATGTTTTTCATGTGGCATGCTAGGACACATCTTACACACTAGCACAGTACACAATAGTACACATTGGGTGTGGAGACCTAAGGTGCATGACCCACAGCATACCACACATGCATTGCATTCTATTCTTCATAAGAAGGAACCCAAACCTGCTTGGGTTCCTAAATCTAACATTTGATAATTTTGCAGGAGGGCTCTCACAAAAGGCCTCGTGAGAGTATGTGGTACCTGGACAGTGGATGCTCTCGACATATGACTGGTGATGCCAACCAGTTTGTTGTACTAGAGTTCAGGACTGGAGGCAAGGTTACTCTTGGAGACAACACCATCAAGAAGGTGGTAGGCGTATGGTATATTTGGTAATTCCAAGAACCTTATGATTGAAAATGTTTTGCTTGTAGATGGATTGAAGCACAACTTGATCAGCATCAGTCAACTCTGTGACAAAGGCTTCATCGTGCAATTTTCTATAAATTCATGCATTGTAAGTTTAAGTAACAACACTATTTTGCAGGGAAAAAGGATCAACAATGTCTACATGCTTGATTTAAATAACATTGAATGAGCTGCTTCTTTTTGCTTAAAAATTGTGATTGATGATTCTTGGTTGTGGCACCAGAGACTTTGTCATGCAAGTATGAAAACCCTTAGGAAAGTGACCTAAAAAGACCTAGTTAGAGGTGTCCCCAAACTTAAGTTTTCAAAAGACCACCTTTGTGATGCCTGTCAACTAGGAAAGCAAGTCCACTCCACCTTTCACCCCATTAAGGACATTAGCACCTCTAGACCTTTAGAAGTCCTTCACATGGATCTGTTTGGACCCATTAGCACCGCCAGCCTGTTAGGAAATGTCTATGGATTTGTGATTGTTGATGACTACTCTTTATTCACTTGGACTAGATTTCTTTCACATAAAAATGAGTCTTTTGAGGAGTTTAAAACATTTTCTACTTGGATTCAGAAAAAGCTAGGTTGTGAGATTTTGACCATCCATAGTGATCATGGGGGAGAGTTTGAGAATGAAAGATTTGGAGATTTTTGTGAGGACAAGAGGATTAGCCTTAATTTTTTAGCTCCTAGGACCCCTCAGCAGAACGGGGTAGCTGAAAGGAAGAATCAGACCTTGGTGGAAGCCGCTAGAGCCATGCTTGCTTAGTATTCACTTCCAAAATACTTTTGGGCTGAAGCGGTTAACACAACTTGTTATGTGTTGAATAGGGTGAATGTTAGAGCCAAATTAAAAAAGACACCCTATGAGATCCTTAAGGGTAGGACACCCAATCTTTCCCACCTTCATGTCTTTGGTTGTAAGGTTTTTATTCACAACAATGGGAAGTCTCACTTGGAAAAATTTGATCCTAAATCTGATGAAGGAGTATTTTTGGGATATTCTAGTGATGGGAAGTCTTTTAGGGTGTTTAACAAGAGAACTTTGATGGTGGAAGAGACAACCCATGTAGTATTTGATGAGTCTGATCCTAAGAAACATGGAGTTGAGAATGATGATGAGGTTGGAGAGATTTCTAGTGGAGTAAGAAATTTGGGGAATGGGGTAGAACACCAAAGTAATGAAGGAATAGGAGAAGTTACCCAAGGAGTAGAAAATTTTGATTTGGATGAAAGGGTTGGACCTTCACACACTTTACCTAGAGATTGGAGATACTCTATAAGTCACCCCAAGGATTTGATCTTAGGAGACCCTTCTAGTGGAGTTAAGACTAGACATGGACTTAGGAAGGATGTGAACCACTCTGCCTTTATCTCAATGACTGAACCCACCACCATTAACCAAGTCCTTACTGATGAGTTTTGGATTTTAGCAATACAAGAAGAATTGAATCAATTTGTAAGGAATGATGTTTGGGAGCTTGTAGAAAGACCTAAGGGACAAAGTGTCGTTGGGACAAAGTGGGTCTTTAAGAACAAGGTGAATGATTCAGGAGTGGTGGTGAGGAATAAAGCAAGATTGGTGGCTAAGGGATATAACCAAATAGAAGGGATAGACTTTGAGGAGACTTTTGCCCCTGTAGCTAGATTGGAAGCCATTAGAGTGTTATTAGCCTTTGCATGTTATAAGAGATTTAAGCTTTTTCAAATGGATGTCAAGAGTGCCTTTTTAAATGGGAAATAAAAGAAGATGTGTTTGTAGAACAACCCCCAGGTTTTGAGAGTTCCCAATTTCCAAATCATGTTTTTAAATTAAAAAAGGCTTTGTATGGTTTAAAGCAGGCACCAAGAGCTTGGTATGAGAGGCTTAGCACATTCTTACTAGAGAGGGAGTTTGTTAAGGGGAGCGTAGACACCACCCTTTTTTCTTAGGAGAGTTGGAGATGATTTACTCATTGTTCAGATTTATGTGGATGATATCATCTTTGGTTCTCTAATAAGAAATTGTGTGATGATTTTTCTAAAACAATGAGTAGAGAGTTTGAGATGAGTTTGATGGGAGAGTTGTCCTACTTTTTGGGGTTTAGCATAAAATAATTGGAGGATGGAACCTTTTTAAATCAAACAAAATACATAAAGGACATTTTGAAGAAATATGAGATGGACAAAGCCAAGCCAATTAACACTCTCATGACTTTTAGTGCTCCATTGGATAAGGACCCAAGTGGTAAATCTTTTGATCAGAAGAAGTATAGAGGCATGATTGGATCCTTACTTTACTTGACTGTGAGCCGACCTGATATTATGTTTAGTGTTTGCCATTGTGCTAGATTTCAAGCTGACCCTAAGGAATCCCACATGACTGCTGTTAAGAGAATTTTTAGATACCTCTTGGGGACACAAGGCTTAGGGATTTGATACCCTAGACACAACACTTCTTTTGAGATTATTGGATTTTCTGACTCTGATTTTACAAGATGCAAGGTGGATAGAAAAAGCACTTCAGGAACTTGTCAATTCATTGGATAATTTTTGGTCTCTTGGTCTAGTAGGAAGCAAAACTCTGTTGCACTTTCCACTGCTGAAGCTGAGTACATCGCTCTTGGAAGTTGTGTGGCCCAAGTCTTTTGGTTGAAACAACAGGTATTAGATTTAGGATTACCTTTAGGAACCATCTCAATCTTTTGTGACAACACTAGTGCCATATGCATCTCTAAGAATCCTATCCAACATTCAAGGACTAAGAACATTGACATTAGGCATCACTTCATTAGAGATCATATGACTAAGGGAGACATTGAGTTACACCATGTGACAACTGAAAATCAATTAGCTGACATCTTTACTAAACCACTGGCCTTCGACACTTTCAGTTCTTTAAGGACCAGATTGGGTGTGATTGACATAACTGCATGAAACTTGATCTTTTAGTTACTTTCTTTTGTTTTTATTTTTTATTTTTTAGTTTTTGGTGTGTTTTACTTTCTTTTACTTTTTTCTTTCTCTTACTTAGTTTTCAAAATCATCGTTGAAATGATAACATATTCCATTTTTTTAAAATAAATTTTGTAGTCAATGTGGTTTTCATCTCTTAATCTCCTAGATGGTAAAAATATTTTGTGATTGTGTCTCTTTCTCTAACCTATTTTAGTGGCATAGTTTTCTTTTCTAATCAAAAGTCTATCTCAAATTAAAGATTGTTTATGAAATTAAGATCTTTTCTTAAGCTTGTTTAAGCAAATCTATCTTGTATTTATAATGTTTAAAGTTTCTTTATCATATCAAGATCCCTCGTTACTCTTGTCTTTGATTATTAATTCTGTTTATGGTAAATCTTCCTTATGTTAGAGAGAGAGCTCCTATTCTCTAATATCTGAGAAGATATGTTCACAACTAAGTTTTTTTAAGAGGTCATAAAAGAGAATGTAGCTTGCAAAAATAAAAAAATTTTGGCCAATGATGCCAATAAAAGAAGCGCAAAGACGCCAAAATTGAAAAATCTATAAAAAGATGTGCAAAGCGCCACTCAAATTAACAAGAGGCATAAAATGAGCCCACTCAAAAGCAAGCTATTCTCTCTTTTTAAATCTTTTAGAACTTAGAAGTTTTGGTTCTCAAAGACTTGATTTTGATTGTTTTGCGATCGTGACAGATTTACTTTGGTTCATTATTTTATAAAGATAGTTTTGTCTTCAACCAAGTGATGGATGGATTCTTTTTCTCATATTCAATTAATTCTTTGAGTTAGGTCATTGATTTCAAAAGATGATTCTACCCTAAGAAAACGTCTGAGCTAAGGGTAACTATGACTGGATATTCTACTATTCTATGGATGGTTGATATTGTTAACTCATTAACCCACAAGTTTTTAAATTAATCACATGGAATACTACATCATTTTCATGCCTTGGTTAAAAAAAAAATTGATGTGATTTGCTATTGTTCTTTTGTGTTCCCTCCTCCTTTTTGATATGTCAAAAGGGGAGAAGTTTATGATGATTTTACTTTTGTCGATCCTAAAATTTTTTTTTCTACTAATTATCTTCGTAGTATTTTGCCATCATCAAAAAGGGGGAGATTGTTGCAAATCTATTTTCATGACTTATGTTTTGATGATTGACAAACACTATTGATTCTCTTGGACTGTATGTTGCCTCTAACTTTTCAGGAATCGAAGATCGGACGAACAGACGAAGCCAGTTAAAGATTATGTAGGTCTAGGGTTGAGTCAGTCTGTACTTTGTTTTTTCTCTTCTTGAGTCTATTTGTAATTATCAAAGAGACTGATGCTAAGTAACCCTACACACACACACTTGAGAGAATTAGAATTTCTGTTTTTACTCATATCGGCCAGGATGATATTTACATCGTCTTGGACGATCAGGCTTAAAATAGAAAGTCTAAATAAAGTTTCTTAATTAAGGCAGCCGACATTAACAGATTGGCCTGGACGATACGTATATCGGCCAGGCCAATAAGCTCAAAACAAAAAGAAGTTGCCGCCTTAGACAATTAAGGTATACTGTATTTTTTAATTATCGGCCCGGACGATCATTTATCATCCTTGATGATATTCTCAAATTATGCCTTAATTGATCAGTAAATCAAGGGAGTAATTAAGGATGATTGATATGATCATATCGTCCTGGACGATCGTAGGATCGGTCAGGACGATCTATTCAAAAACCTTGGTTACTTCAGGACGATAAATATCGGCTAGCTCAAATTCAGGGCGATGCTCTGGACAATTTTTCTCTAATTTGAACTGATCGGCTGGGATGATCGTGAGATCGGCCTGGACGATCAAGCCAATTTTAAATCATCCAGTTTGCATTCTGGGCGATGCTCTGGCCGATCTTCTGAGATTTGTACTGATCGGCCAGGCCGATGTCCATATCGACCTGGACGATATTGTCGACAACTTACAATTAATGAACTCCTTTGATGCTCTTCTATTTAAGAGCTCTTGTTCAACATTTTGAAAAACCTTTGGCTGCTGCCTTGACCTGAGAAGGCCTTGAGGAGAGAAAGAGAGAGAGGGAGAGAGAGAGAGGATCTTGTGAGGGGGAGCTTGTGAGGGGATTCACATGGGTTGCTACAAGGATCGCTCTGCTTCTTCTTCATCTAGAGTTTCTCGTCCGTGGAAGGGTCGGTAGAGGTAAGGAGTAAGCATCTAGTTATTGGTTCTCTTCCAGCTTCAGGAGGAAGCAAAAGGAAATAGGTTCTCTGCCTTGTCGGGGTGGCAAAAAGGAGGTTCTTGTGAAGGCTTCTCCACCTAGCCGTGGGGGCTAAAGGAGAGTCACGTTTTGTAGTGCAATACATGGAGGGTGCCTCCAAGAAGTGAACGTAGGTCAAGTTGAATGAACCACTATAAATCTCTATGTTCTTGTTTTTTTTTCTTCCGCATTTATTTTTCTCGTGGTGTGATTTTGGTTTATGTGATTTTTGTTTTTTGTGAAAAGAAATTTTTAAAATACCAATTCACCCCCCCCCCCCTCTTGGTTAGCTTGGGACTAAGTTCATAGGGCTTAACATCCCTAACGAACTCTCAAGGTAGAGGAAAGATCCTATCATTCCTATATATTTTTTCTGGTCTACTAATTTTTCAATCAGATCTTTGTCTAGCTGAATTGTAGAGCTCATTAGAGTGTTCAAAGGCTTAGAACTATCCATTTAATATTTCTTAAAAAACTCCTTAATATATTTTGTTTGGCTAAGAAATGTTCCATTATCCATTTATTTTACACTAAAGCCAAGAAAGTAATTAAGCTCTCTCATCATGCTCATTTCAAACTCATTGCTTATTATTTTTGAAAATTTATCACAAAAATTTTCATTTGAAGATCCAAATAGAATGTCATCCACATAAATCTGAACAATGAGAATTTCATCATTAACCTCTTGTAAAAAGAGTGTGATATCCACACTACCCTTAACAAATCCTCTATCTAATAAAAATGTGCTAAGTCTTTCATACCATGCTCTAGGTGCTTGCTTTAACCCATATAGTGCCTTTTTAATTTGAATATATGTTTTGGAAATTGTGAACTTTCAAATCTGGGGGGTTGCTCAACATAAACATCCACCTTGATTACCCCATTCAAAAAGCACTCTTTACATCCATTTGATATAGTTTAAAACTTTTGAAGCAAATAAAAGCTAAGAGGACCCTTATGGCTTCTAGTCTAGCTACCAGGGTAAAGGTTTCTTTAAAGTCTATTCTCTCAATTTGGTCTATTCTCTCAATTCTTATTATGGTTCCTGAGTCATTCACCTTATTTTTAAAGACCCATTTTGTTCCAACTATACTTTATTCTTTAGGTCTCTTGACTAACTCCCAAACATCATTTCTGGTGAATTGATTCAATTTGTTTTGCATTACTGAAATCTAGAATTCATCTCCTAAAGCTTGATCTATACTCGTAGGTTATATCATAGAGATGAATGTTGAATGACTAACCTCTTTTCTAAGTCTGTGCCTAGTTCTCACACCTTCCGACGGGTCTCCTAAAATTAATTCTTTAGGATGACTAGAAGAGTATCTTTATTCTCTATGCAAATCTTTGTGAGGTTATACCCTTTCTCCTATGGTCATAGTTTCTTCTCCTTGAATTGCCTAGACATGTTCACATCTTTGATTGAGTGAAAGGATGATTTTATTTATTTTCCTAGTTGGAAGGCATCGCATAAATGATCCTTAGTAAAGTCTAACTTAGGTATGCCTCTAACTAGGTTTTTCTGAGGTGAAGCTAATGCTGGAGAGAGACGCTCGTGGAAAAGGAAGAAGGAAATTCATTTTTTTTTCAAATAATACAAATTCCCGTATCTTTTTGGCAGTCTTTCCGTCAACACCGACGACGGTGATGACGATCACTGATGATCGTCGGAAGCCTCCTGGAGGTACGTCTCCTCATTGCGAACAATCCAATGTTCGTTTTAAACCTTTCTATGGTGGAATTCAGATCAAGGAACCTTCAATGGTGATCCAGTAAATTTCTCCTCCAGTTATCGAGAAAGGGAAAGACTTGGCAATTTATGATCCTGTTAAATTCCCTAAACTAATTGGAAGATAATCTCCTTTGTTAAAATCAAATGACAAAGAAGCATCTTCATCTTCTCAGATGAAAATTTTTGTGAACAGATTTAGCAATGTCAATACCAATTCTCAGGTCCAGGAGATTTTGGTTTCCTTTTCAGATAATTAAAGGAAAACATCACAGAGGTTCGTAATAATGTTGTTGAAGGAATTGATAAAGGTGAATCAGTTAAAGATCATACTCCCAACCATTGGATCAGGAAACCCAACATCAAGGTGAATTTCATTAAAAATGAATCCCATATTTCTGAAGATGGGAAGGCTATTTTGCTTGATGAATCCAATATTACTTTAAATTCCCAAAAACTCTAAAATCTTTGGTAGTCAAGGTTTTCGGAAGGAGCCTGCCTTTCAATTTAATCGCCAGTGAGCTTAAGAGGCAATGGAATTCATTTGGGAAGTTTCATATAACTTCAATTGGTCTCAGGATGGATTTTATGTTCATTTTCTGAAATGGAAGGAATGGAAAAAATATTAGAAGGAGGTCCTTGGTATGTTAATGAACATATAGCGGGGATAGACAAATGGTCCCCTATGTTCTCACCTACTTCTTTCAAAGGATTAACTGCTCCAATATGGGTAAGGTTTCCTCACCTACTTTTAATGAGTTGGGATGAAGAGAATGTTGGGAGAATAGCATCAATGGTTGGACATCCTCTATGGATCGACGGCAACATGTTCCAATGAAGCAAAAGAGAGTATGCTAGAGTATGCGTTCGCATGGCTCTAGATCAACAATTCCCTTCAGGAGTTTGGGTGGAAGGATCTTGTGGACGGTTTTTTCAAAAGCTCGAATATGAGAAGGTATCCACATTTTACTTTAAATGTGGTAAGGTGGAACATCTTTTGGGTGATTGCAAGGAAAATATTTCTTCCAACTTAAAAAAAGACTTAGTTAAAGGAAATATTGAGGTTGATTCAAATTCTATTCCTCAATGAGATGGCAATAAGGATGCTTATGGTCCCTGGACAATGGTCACTAACAATAAAAGGAGAAGTTTCATGAATAAATCTGGAAAAACATATCAGAATTCTTTCAAAGCCAACAAATCTAAATCTGTTTTTGTCAGGAAAATAGATTTTAATAAAGCTTCAACAGGTATCATTCAGTTATTGCAAATTCTGTATCAAATTTAGAACCTATTGTTGAAGTTGTTCAAGAAGAAGTTGTAGTCATTAACAACCCACCTGGAATTATCAATGAGAATTCAGTTCTGATAAAGGAAGATAATGTGTTGAAATGCAGCAATTCTGCTACTCAAGATTCTGAGAAAGTGGATGGTCCTACAAAATTTCAGGAGTTTCTAACAGATTCAGCACCCTCAATTCTTGCACTGAAGAAGTAGAAGTTTTTTTTGGTACTAATACTAATGAAATTGAAGAAGGTGAAGTATTACCTGATGAGAAGCCGTTTGAAGACTCAGCTCCAGTGAAATAAATTTCAGATTATGTTAAAGCAAAGGTAAAACTTCACAAATAACTTAAATCATTAGGGCAAAGATAACATATTATCTCAAAGGAGGAAAGGTGAATTGATAAGAATGGGAGCAATCCCATTTTTAATCATAAATAACTTCCATTGCATTTTGGAACTGTAGAGGGGCTAGGAAGAAAGAAGCCTCTCGGTATTTGAGGGAATTTGTTAAAGAATTTGATGTTTTTCTTTTTGGTTTAGTAGAAACCAAGATATCTTCAATTGACAAAAACAACATCAACTCCTTGATAGGAGTTAACTAGGATTATTTCAACCATCCAGATGAAGGGTTGTCAGGTGGCATCTTAATTTGTTGGGAAAGGAACTTTGGTTCTTTCTCTGTAATTCATTCTTCTTCTCAAGTTATAGTGGGTATTTTCAATATTCCAAACAAAGGTGAATGGCTTGTGGCTACTGTCTATGGGAGCAAAGAGTTGTACAAAAGAAGGGAATTATGAGATACTCTGGAATCTTTCTCCGACACTCATCTTCCTTTTATAATGGGAGGTGATTTCAATTGTGTGTTATCTCAAGAAGTAAAAAGAGGCGGCAAGAGGTTTGTGTTTTCTCAAGGTCCTCAAGATATGAATTTGTTAATGAGCAAATGTGATTTTCATGATACTGGAACTATTGGGCCTAAATTCTCTTGGTGTAATAACAAGAAAGGAGGAGTAAGGATCTTAGAAATATTAGACCGTTGTCTTTTAACTCCTATTTCTTTATCTAAAATTCAACCAGCTGTAGTTCGTCACTTGGGGAGAATAGCTTCTGATCACTGTCCTATTTTAATTAAAATCTTTAATAAAGGTTTTAGTAAGAAGAAACAAATTCAATTTGAAGAAATATGGGCATCTTTTCCAGCATCTTTCTCCATTGTAGCAAGTTCATGGAAAAAATCTTCAAGTGGTGATGATGTACAAGTGCTGAATTTGAAATCTAAAAGAGCTTTGAAAGCTCTTTATTTATGGAGTAAAGAAAAACATTCCAATTTGAACAAACACAAGGATCAACACAAGGAAGAGATCTTGAAATTACAAGAAGAAGAGCTAATTCAGGTTGTCTTTCTGATGATAAAATCACTCTTCTTAAATCTAAAGTTTTAGATCTAAACTCTACATTGGACCGGATTAGCACTTGGTGGAGACATAGAGCCAAAGTCAAATGGATAAAGGAATGTGATTCAAAATCTAAATATTTTCATGGGATTGCTACAACAAAGAGGAAAAACAACTTTATAAATCAAATTAAGGATTGTAATGGTATCCTTGTGGAAGATCAAAACAAAATTGAAGAAGTTATGCTGGATCATTTCAAAGACAAATAGAAATTTAGAAGATGCAAGCTTACTGGTTGGCCGAAGTTCATGGAAAATCTGGAAGAACAAGACAGGATTTTTCTATCAAAGGATTTCACTAAAGAAGAGCTGGAATCTGTCAGCCGAGACTTGAAAGGTAATATTGCTCCTGGTCTTGATGGCCTCTCTTATTCTTTTATTAAATGTTATTGGAACATTATCAAAGAGGAAATGTGGAAAGCTATTTATCAATTCTTTAACTCTGGTATTATGAGCAAAGATTGGAAGGATACCTCTATTGTACTTATTCCAAAATTGAAGAATCCCATCACTCCTTCCAATTAAAGACCTATAAGTCTATGCAAATCTTTTTACAAGATTGTAGCAAAGATGTTATTAAATAGGATGATGGTATTCATCCCTAAATTGATTTTTGAAAATCAAGTTGCCTTTGTTAAAGGAAGATCTAGATCTAATAACATTTTGCTTTCACAAGAAATATTCAATAAATTTAGATTCTCTAAAGCAAAAAAAGGTTTGATGGCTATCAAAGTAGACATGGAGCAAGCTTATGATAGTATGGGTTGGGAATCATTGAAGCAAGTCTTAAATTTACTCGGGTTTGCTTGGAAATTCTTTAACTATTTACTTCAATGTGTAATTGATACGAATTACACTATTACTATCAATGGCAAAAATTCAGAATTTATTGAAGTAAAATGTGGTTTCAGGCAAGGTTGCCCACTATCCCCGATTTTGTTCAGTCTATGTTCCCAGATTTTTAGTGAAGCTTTCAATGAAAGAGTCAATGATATAGGCATCAAAATTACTACAGCTGGGGAAAAAATTAATCACTTGCAATACGCAGATGACTCTATCTTATTTTTTGAAGCAAATCGTAAAAGTGCCAAGTCAATTTTGAAGATATTGAAGAATTATAGCAAATGGACAGGACAAAAGGTAAATGCCCAGAAATCGTCTATCTTGTTTGGGAAATCAGTTGGAAGAAGAAGATCCAAATCTATTACTAGAATCTTGGGCTTTAAAGAAGTGAAGGAATTAAACTATCTGGGAGTAAAAATGGATATGAGAAGACTTTCTAATGCAGGTTTTCAATATTTGATAGAGAAAGCTGTAGACAAATTATGCAAATGGAGTAATCGGTCTTTGACTCTATTTGGTAAAATTCTTCTTATCAAATCTGCTCTTTTATCTCTCCCTATGTTGATTTCTACTCACTCATTGGTGCCAATGGGAGTCCTCAATGACTTAGATAAATTGAGTAGAGATTTCCTGTGGAGGAAATTTGACAAAAGCAAAGGTCTTCATTATGTTGATTGGGGAACGTTATGCAAACAAAAAAGATGGGGTGGACAAGGAGTGATTTCTGCTATGGAAAAAATTAGTCCTTGGAGGGCTAAATTTGTTTGGAATCTTATCTCTAAACCGAACTCCTTGTTGAATAGAAATCTTATTGCAAAATATGGTGAAGATTTCTAGAATTCAGATAATTCTTATGGAAAATCTTCAACTTGGAAAATCATCACCAATGGAGCAAAATCACTAAAGGAAATTATGAGGTGGAAAATTGCAAATGGCATCAAAGTCAATACAACCAAGGATATCTGGATACTAGATAAATGCATTGAATGTTGGCCTACGTTTGTAGCAGATTTCAAAGATGATCAAACTAATCTAAATGCATTTATTCATGATGGTTGCTGGAACATTTTGAAATTGAAACAAATTTTTGGTGAAGAACTTGTCAAATTGATCATCTCTATTCCCATTCATAGAGAAGCTGATGTCGATATAAGGGAGTTATTGTTCAAATTCCCAGGAAAAACAATTTCAGGCAAGATTACATAAAACAGAATTAATTCTGAAGTTGAAGACTGAAATTGGAAATGGTTAAGAGACCTTAAACTAAGCCCAAGAGTGGAATTGTTTTGGTGGAGACTTAATCATAACTCTATTCCTTCCAACGAATTCTTGATGTATAAGAGGCTTATTAATTACAATGGGTATCCAAGAGGTTATGGAAATGTGGAAAATTCTGAACACATTGCAGTCCAGTGCTTATTCCTTCACAAAGTTATTGAAATAATTAATAAGTGGGGTTATAAATTATCGGTTTTCTCCAGCATTGAATTATGTTACAAGGAATTGCTATTTATGTCCAAATCTAATCCTTTTTTGGGAAATTTATATTGTACAGTGGTTTTCTTTACTTGGAAAAGCAGGAACAAATTGATACATGATAGCAAAGAAGATAATAAAAATCTGATAGCATCAAATGCAATCAGCATGGCTTCTTCCTTTAATTCCTTTAATATAACATCGATCAACTGGGATTCTAATTTGCTCAGGCTGAATTCAACTATTTGGAATCCCCCTCCAACCGATTGGATTAAATTTAATGTTGATGCTGCTCTTCATAGCTCTTATAAATCTGGAATTGGTGGAATCATAAGAGATTGTAAAGGTAGATTTCTTTTTGCATTTGGTTCTAAAGCCACTCACTGGGATAGTTTAGTTTTGGAGCTTGAAGCTATTCTTTCATTGAGGAATCTTAATCAAGATTGGATGTATGAAGCAAAAGGCATTATCATAGAAGGAGATAACTTCAACGTTATGAAGTTTGTGAAGGATTTGCTTAGCAAAAAGGAAGTCTTTGAAGACGGAACCATACAAGGTGATTTTTTCTTTTTAAGAAATTCTAATCAAGTTATCATTCAAGTTGTCAATAGGGAGTGCAATAAGTTAGCAGATTGTTGTGCTAACATTTCTATTGATAATGATTTCATTTGGGATAGATTAGATTGCAATAAGGTTCCTCCTAATTTCTTTAAATTGTTAAAGGAGGAATGTGACAAGTATCCCTTGTCATAGTTTGCTTTGTTTCTTGACTTTTATTAATATAATTGCTTCTAGCATTTCTTAAAAAAAAACTAGGTTTTTCTGAGCAATGTTTCTAAGTGTTTTCATACTAGCATGGCATAGTCTCCTATGGTATAGTCACGAGTCATCTACTATTATTTTTAAGCAAAGTGAATTTGAATTGTCAATGCAATCAAGATCTAACATGTAAACATTGATCATTTGTTTTCCTTCTAAAATAAGTTTGTCATTTAAGATAATCAGGCATTTGTCAGAAAGAAATTTTATGTCAAAACCTTTATCACATAATTGACAAATGCTTAGTAAGTTATACTTTAAACCATCAACTAATAAAACATTCTCAATTAAAAAATCTTAGCATTTCCAATAATACCTGAGCCCACCACTTTCCTAGTGGTGTTGTTGCCCAATGTTACTTTGCTCCGGTCCTGGTCTCTAGTAAAATGAACTTTTTCATGTCTTCAATCATATGTCGCGAGCAGCCACTGTCCAGGTAACACATGCTCTCACTAGGTCTTTTGTGAGAGCATCCCTACAATTTAATTTAAGGGTTAGATTTGGAAACCCATGTGAGTTTGGGTTCCTCCTTATGCTTGCATGAATGAGATGTATGCATGCTATGCTATGATGGATGCATGCTATGCTATGATGGATGTAATTTAGGCCTCCATACTAGGTGTGTCCTATGGCGAATCATGCATATACAAGCTATGTGACCTAGCATGCCATAAGAGAAGCAGCTAACACTGGGAAATAGGTTCACTAACCTATGTGGGTAGTGATGCCTCTTCCTAAAGTTGTGTGATGCATGCAATGATTGGGGTTTGCTAGATTGGGCTAATGCAGGTGATGTCTTTTCTTTTCTAGTTCTATGTTTTTTTTCTTTAAATATGTTATTTTGATATGTCAATCCTACAACTTCCCATTTTAATAAATATTCATTGTGATCTAACTCCAATGCAAGTTTGTTTAGTCTGTCAAAATTCTTTTCTAGTTTAATATGTGTTGTTTTCAAGGATTCGTGTTCTTCTGTTAATTCAATATACTTTCTTTTAATGCTTCATATTCATCAAGCACGGATATATGATCTCTATTTAAATCAGATTTTTTTTTTAACTATGTTAACATGCTTAGTTTATAAAGTATTAAAATCAATATTAAGTTCAACTCCCTACACAAGTCATGGATTTTCTAAAAAATAAGCAATAGATCTTCATATGAAAGTTGACATACCTCATATTGATCCTATTTATCAAGATTATCGTTAGCCATTAGACACAAATTTGTTACCTCCTCCTATGTTTCTTCTTATGACGATTCTAAGGAAGAGTCAGTCCAAAATGCCTTTTGTGTCTTCATCTTCCCCTTCTTACATTTAGCTTTGTCCTTGCCTTTTTCCTTAATTGATTGACTCTTTAAGTTGGGGCAATCAGCTCAGAGGTGACCTGGTTTCTTGGACTCAAAGGAAATCGTGTCAGATGAAACTTCAGTAGTTCTTGAGCTTTTACCTTTATTCCAATTATTCTAATGATGCCTTTGTTTTCTTTTCAAAAAGTTCTTAAACTGTTGGGTCATCAAGGCTATATCATCTTCTTCCTCTGTTGTAGAACTTTCACTTTTTGAGTTGTTTACTTTCAATGCCACCGTCCACTTCTTCTTTTCACTTGCAGCAGTTTTTCTTTGACTTACTCCTTATTCATACTCAATGAGTGACCTAAGCAAATTGTCAATAGAATAAGCATTAAAATCTTTCAATTTAGTGATTGTTGTAATTTTAGCATCATAGAAACTTGGTTGTAATTTTAGCATCATAGGAACTAGGTAAGCATCTAAGAATCTTGTTAACTCTTTTCAGAATTTGAAATTTCTCTACCTAATGCATGCAAGGATGTCACAATTTGGGTGAACCTATTGTACAAGTTAGATATTGTTTCACTAGGTTTCATACATAAGAGTTCATAATCATGCAATAGAATATTAAGTTTAGACTATTTAATTTCACTAGTTCCTTCGTACTTGATGCACAGTCTAACCCAAATCTCCTTACCAGTAGCACAGGTAGATACTCACATATAGTCCTCGAAATTTAATGCACAAAAGAAATAGTTTAAGCACTTCATATTTAATTGAGCCAAATTCCTATCCTCATTACTCCATTCATTAAAAGGTACTTGAGTTTTCATGCCATTCATAAGTTTAAATGGTGCAATTTATCCTTCTTTAACTAACATCAACATACGATAGTCTATAGACTGTTACAAATCTGAGTTTATGCATTAGACTTTCGATGATAGCAAACATTCATGATTTCCCACGACTGCCTTGCCTACTACTAACTTTTCAGGTCCACAAGATCGAATGCAACTCAAGCCAGCTCAAGATCGGATAGATTTAGGTTGAGTCAAGTCTGTATTTTTTTCTTTCTTGAGTCAATTATAAAAGTGGTTCCTGATGGTAAGTAACCTTGCACACACACACTTGAGGGTTTTTCTGTTATTTTCTGTTTTGAGAACATCGGCCCGGCCGATGACCATATCAGCCAGGATGATCAGACTAAAAATAAAAACCCTAATTAAGGCATCTTCTTAAGGCAGTCATCATTAAGCAGATTGTCCTGGATGATCCCTATATCAGCTAGGACGATAGGCTCAGTTAAGAAAGAATCAACCGCCATAATCAATTTAGGTTTTTTTTATTTTAGGAACTCGTCTAGGACGATCGCTACATCAGCCTGGACGATGCAACACAATTATGCCTAAATTAATCTGGTAATTAAGGATAGCAATTAAGACTGATTGATACGATCACATTGGCCGGACCGATTTTAGTATCAACTAGGACGATGGACTGGACAATTAACATCGGCCAGAATCTATTCAAGGCGATGTTCAGGATGATTTTCCTTGAATTTGAACTAATCATCTAGGACGATATGGTATCAGCTTAGACGATGTAACCAATTTTCTTCTGATCTTCCCAAATCATCCTAACTATTTGAGCATATTTTATACTGATCAGCTAGGATGATATTTCTATCAGCGCGGATGATAAAGTCAGCAAGTTGCATTAATGAGCTCATTTTGAGATCTTCTATTTAAGAACTCTTAATCTTCACTTATTAAGATCTTTTGCTACTATCTTGACCTGAGAGAACCTAGAGGAGAGAGAGAGGGAGAGAGAGAGGATTTTGTGAGGGGGAGCTTGTGAGGGGGATTCACAAGGGTTGCTCCAAGCATTGTTACACTTCTTCTTCCACTAGAGTTTTTTGTCCATGGAAGGGTTGAGAGAGGTGAGCTTCAGCAATCGATCAAGGTTCTCTGCCTGCTTTAAGAGGAAGCAAAAATAGTTGGGTTCTCTTCCTCGCCGGGATTGGCGGAAAGGAGATTTTGTAAGGGATTATCCACCTTGCTGTGGGAGCAAAATGAGAGTCACATATGTAGTGTAATACCTGAAGGGCACCTCCAGGGAGTGGACATGGGTCGAGTTGACCGAACCACTATAAATCTCTGTGATCAATTTCTACTGCTTTCGCGTTTATTTATTTTTCGCAATTTGATTTCTGTAGTAATTTTGGTTTATGATTGTTGATCTTTGCTTAAAAGATTTTTTAAAATACCAATTCACCCCCCCCCCCCCCCACTCTTGGTTAGCCTCGGGCTAGTTCTTAAGGGCTTAATATCCCTAACAAACTTTCAAGTGGTATCAAAGCGAGATTCATAAAATATAAGTTTGAAAACTTTTTGAATTTTGATCCATGGCTAACAACGGTAATCATAATACAAGAAGGATATTCTATTACACGACGACCTTTGTTTGATAATCTTCCTTTTAATTTTTGGAAAACTTGCATGTCTACTTTTTTTACAATCAATTGATTATCGCATGTGGATGCTTGTTAAGGAAGGGTATTCTCCATCTTCTCGTGAACTTAATGGAATTAAAATTGAAGTACCTTTTACTGAATGGACTTTTGATGAAAGAGATCTTATATAACTTAATGCAAAATGTTTGAACTATTTTTTCTGTGCTTTAAAATCTGAAGATTACATGCATGTTTCCACTTGCTCTACTGGTAAAGAAATTTGGGATAATTGTGTATCACCTATGAAGGCACAAATGAAGTTAAGCAATCTCGATTGAATATTCTTTTGCATGATTACGAACTTTTTCTTATAAAACCTTCTGAATCAATTTCTGAAATATATACAAGGTTTACTAAGATTGTTACTTCTTTGCATGCCTTAGGAAGAGAACTCACTGATTATGAAAATGTGAATAAAGTTTTAAGATGATTACCTTCCTCTTCTGATACTAAAATCACTGTAATTATTGAATCTAAAGATTTGAATACTTATTCAATTGATAACTTAATTGGCTCACTCATTGCTTACGAGCAAGGGGTGAATCAAAAAAATCTTAATGCAGGTGAGAAAATAAAGGAGAAAATTATGGCATTGAAGGCCAATGATGCGGACATTGATTCTTCCGGGTCTGAAAGCGATGATGTTCCTTTAATTACAAGGCAATTCAAAATCTTTCTAAGAAAGAAGCAAAAGAACCATAAAAAATAGAACAAAGGTAAGGGAAACAAAAATTTTAAGAGTTTTAATGATATGATTTGCTTTGAATGCAGGAAGCCAGGACATATTAAAGCTGATTGCCCTACACTTAAGTCTCACCCAAGCAAGGAAAAGGGTGAGAAGAAACCCAAGTTCAAGAAGGACAAGAAGAGATTCCAAAAAGCATTCTGGGCAAATTTTACATCTGATTCATCCGAAACTAAACCTGAAGAGGAGACAACAAATTTGTGCTTAATTGCAGATGATCATCTTGGTCAAGATGACTAAGAAGAGGTATGTGAACTAACCTATGAGAAACTCATTGAAGTTTTTGAAATAATACATGCATCATATAGGAAACTTAAGAAAACTCATGCTAGCTTGAAATTGAAAGTTGGCTAGGATGTTAAGCCCTATGAACTTAGTCCCAAAGCTAATTGAAAGAGAAGTGAATCGGTAGCAACGAAATCTAGATTCACCACAATGAAAAATAAAGTCCGGAAATTAAAATGCGGAAGCAATAATAAGAAAAGAACACACCGAATTTATAGTTGTTCGGTCAAACCTTGACCTACGTCCACTCCTTGGAGGCACCCTCCAAGTATTGCACTAACACAAGTGTCTCTCCTTTAGCCCCCCCCAGCTAGGCGGAGAAGCCCTTACAAAATCACTTTCACCTCTCCCGGTGCGGCGAAGTTGTCGGGTCCTTTGACACCAAAGAGACTTCTTCTTTGGTGAACTTACCTCGAGACAAGCCTTGAATCCGATGAAACTAAGGTGCGAGTTCGCCGGAGCAACCGTGTGGAACCCCCTCCACACTCCCTTGTGTCCCCCCTCACAGGATCTTCTCCCTCTCTCAAACTCCACCCTTTCCTCTCTCCCTTAGAAGCTCTCTTCAAGTTTCCCCCACAAGAACGAAGCTACAATGGCTGCTAAAGACACTTACAAAGTGCCATGCCAAAGCTTAAATAAAAGCTCTCAAAACGAGCTCATTAATGCAAGTTGCTGACATTATCGTCCCGGACGATAGGCATATCATCCTGGCCGATCAGTACAAATTAAGCTCATTAGCCCGGGACGATTTGAGACGATCAGAGGAAAATTGGTTACATCGTCCCGGCCGATCTCACTATCGTCCTGGCCGATTAGTTTAAAACTGATTTCAATCGTCCTGATCATAACCCTGAATACAAGCTGTCCGATGTAGATCGTCCAGGACATCGTCCTGGCCGATCATTCGATCGACCCGGACGATGTGATCGTATCAATCAACCATTAATGCTTTCCAAATATACCAGATCAATTTAGGCATGATTGAGTTAGATCGGCCTAGACGATAATAATATCATCCTAGCCGATTTCCTAAAATAAAGAATTCTTAAACTGATTATGGCGGTTGATTCTTTCTGAATTGAGATTATCGTCCTGGCCGATACAAGTATCGTCCAGGCCGATCTGTTGACGGCTGCCTTAATGAGGATGCCCTAATGAGGGTTTCTGATTTTGGACATATCGTCCAGGAAGATATAAATATCGTCCCGGTCGATATTACCAAAAATAGAAATCTTATAGGGAACAACAGGAGATCTTCTAAATTACAATCCAACTGGTCCCACACCAAATACAATAGACTCAAGAAAGGAAAAAGATTACAAACTGACTCAGACCTAGTCTACCCAATCTTGAGCTGATTCCAAATTGCAGTCCGATCGTGGGAACCTGAAACGTTAGCACATAAGGCAATTGTAGAGAAATAAGGAATGTTTGCTATCATCAAAATCATAAACCATAGATCCACAACAATCTCCCCCTTTTTGATGATGGCAAAACATTTCAATTTGAATTTTCAAGAGAAAGCAATTTCTCCTAATCTCCCCCTCACTAGAATAACATTTTAAAAATAGGGGAGATGAAAAAATTTTGTTGTTTTTAATTTTTTGAAAATAAGATATAAATACGATAACAGTACAAAAATTCAACAATACGTTCTCCCCCTTTGACATTATCAAAAAGAGAGGAGGCACAAACAAAAACAAAACGACCAAAAGACAAAAAACATTCCCTGATCTAGTGAAAAATAAATATTCTTAAAATGAGAAAGTTACCTCTTGGTTTTAATAAAAAATTTAGTAGAATTGGATTGACAACGCATAATTAAAAAAAGGTTAGAAAATCAAGACTTGATAATTCAAACTTAAGTTCTTAAAAAAGGCTCAAAAACTTTTTAATTCAATATCTAAATCAAGGAATAAATTAGAGAAAGAAACAATAATTTTTCAAAACTCCTTTCATAAAACATATCTAATAGAAGATCAATGCACGAATTATTGAATCAAGAATTAAAATTTTCAAAGTCAAGTATCGTAAGTATCAAGAATTTTCTTAAGCTTTTTAAGAAGTAAAAGAATGATAAGCATTAACTTTTTGTGGGCTCATTTTATGCCTCTTGACAATTGGTTGGCGCACTGCGCATCTTTTGATACACTTTGTGTATTCTATATTTTTCAATTTGGCGCTTTGCGCATCTTTTATTTTTGGCATCATTGACCAATTTTTTGATTATGCTACCTTTCTGAAGTCTTAAATACCAAAAGTAACCCCATACTATTGATAAAGCAAATTTCTTGATTAAGAAAATTTTGAATTAAATTCAACAACTTGCAAAAGATTCCTATACGATAAATAAAATATAGGGAGATAAAAAATTTAATTTCAAAAACCAATTTAATAGATGAAAAGGAGTTTAAATCAAAAGTAGAAAAATCTCTTTTAGGAAACAGAGTTTGAAGGTCAAAAACATGAGTTTCTTTTCTTTGATTATTTTTAGATAAGTCAATCACAACTTTTACTAAAGATTTTAAGAAAAATTAGGAAGTAAATTTTTCATTTCTAAAAAAGTGAGTGTGTGTGTTGATGAGAGAAAAAATTTCACAGAGACAAAAAGGAATAAAAAAAGCACAAAACGAAAAAACATAAAAATAAAAAAATTATTTTCCCAGTTTAAATTTTGCTTCGCCATGCCCTTTTCTTTCGTAGGAAGAATTCTTACATTAGGGCACGTATTCTTCATATGTCCAGGTTTCCTACATCAAAAGCAAACAATGTCAGAGGAAATATGGACATCCTTACCACTTTTACCTTTCTTCCACTTTTGCTTATGCATTGGTGAGCTTTGTGTTTTGCTTGACAATTCATTGCTATCGTCACCAACTAAGCTTCCTCTTTCCGTATCTTCGACTTTTAGAACGATCATTTCACCTGCATCCAAAAGTCTTTGACCCAACCCTTGCTCGTAGGCAATGAGTGAGCCAATCAAATTATCAATAGAATAATCATTCAAATCTTTTGATTCACAAATAGCAACAACTTTGGTATCAAATTTTTCAAGTAAACAACAAAGAATTTTGTTAACTTTTTCAAAATTTAAAAAATCTTTTCCTAAGGCATGCAATGATGTAGTAATTTGAATAAACCTTGTATACATGTCTAAAATCGTTTCAAAATGTTTCATAGAAAACATTTCAAAATCATGCATTAAAATATTCAACTTTGATTGTTTGATTTCATTAGATCCTTCGTATATGGTGTGCAATTTATCCCAAACTTCCTTACCGGTAGTGCACGTGGAAATTAACATAAAATCATCAGAATTTAAAGCACAGAAAAAAAAATTTAAAGACTTTGCATTTAATTGAGCATCCATTCGTTCATCCCTATTCCATTGATTAAAAGAAATATCAGTTTTAGTTCCATTAACAATACGTGATGGTGATGAATAACCAGTTAAAATCATATACCACATACGAAAATCAATTGATTGCAAAAACGTAGACATGCGAATTTTCTAAAAATCAAATGTAATATTTTCAAACAATGGTGGTCTAGCAATTGAATATCCTTCTGCAAAAATACGATTAGAAACATTAGCCATGGATCAAAATTCAAAAGTTTTTAAAAACTTATTTTATGAAAACTTGCTCTGACACCACTTGAAAGTTCGCTAGGATGTTAAGCCCTATGAACTTAGTCCCAAAGCTAATTGAAAGAGAAGTGAATCGGTAGCAATGAAATCTAGATTCACCACAATGAAAAACAAAGTGCGGAAATTAAAATGCGGAAGCAATAATAAGAAAAGAACACACCGGATTTATAGTGGTTCGGTCAAACCTTGACCTACGTCCACTCCTTGGAGGCACCCTCCAAGTATTGAACTAACACAAGTGTCTCTCCTTTAACCCCCCACAGCTAGGCGGAGAAGCCCTTACAAAATCACTTCCACCTCTCCCGATGCGGCGGAGTTGCCGGGTCCTTTGACACCAAAAAGACTTCTTCTTTGATGAACTTACCTCGAGACAAGCCTTGAATCCGATGGTACTAAGGTGCGAGTTCGCCGGAGTAACCGTGTGGAACCCCCTCCACACTCCCTTGAGTCCCCCTTCACAGGATATTCTCTCTCTCTCAAACTCCACCCTTTCCTCTCTCCCTTTCAAGCTCTCTCTTCAAGTTTCCCCCACAAGAACGAAGCTACAATGGCTGCCAAAGACACTTATAAAGTGCCATGCCAAAGCTTAAATAGAAGCTCTCAAAACGAGCTCATTAATGCAAGTTGCTGACATTATCGTCCAGGACGATAGGCATATCGTCCTGGCCGATCAGTACAAATTAAGCTCATTAGCTCGGGACGATTTGAGACGATCAGAGGAAAATTGGTTACATCGTCCCGGCCGATCTCATGATCGTCCTGGCCGATTAGTTTAAAACCGATTTCAATCATCCTGATCATAGCCCTGAATACAAGCTGTCCGATGTAGATTGTCCAGGACATCATCCTGGCCGATCATTCGATCGTCCTGGACGATGTAATTGTATCAATCAACCATTAATGCTTTCCAAAGATACCAGATCAATTTAGGCATGATTGAGTTAGATCGGCCTGGACGATTATAATATCGTCCTGGCCGATTTCCTAAAATAAAGAATTCCTAAACGTATTATGGCGGTTGATTCTTTCTGAATTGAGATTATCGTCCTGGCCGATACAAGTATCGTCCAGGCCGATCAGTTGACGGCTGCCTTAATGAGGATGCCCTAATGAGGGTTTCTGATTTTGGACATATCGTCCAGGAAGATATAAATATCGTCCCGGCCGATATTACCAAAAATAGAAATCTTATAGGGAACAACAGGAGATCTTCTAAATTACAATCCAACTGGTCCCACACCAAATACAACAGACTCAAGAAAGGAAAAAGATTACAAACTGACTCAGACCTAGTCTACCCAATCTTGAGCTGATTCCAAATTGCAGTCCGATCGTGGGAACCTGAAACGTTAGCACATAAGGCAATCGTAGAGAAATAAGGAATGTTTGCTATCATCAAAATCATAAACCATAGATCCGCAACAGAAATAAGAATTTTTTAATTTATAAAAAGAGCATGAAATTCTTCTCAAAGATCATTCAACAATTGATTCAACTCACGTTTCTTTACTTGATGAGTTTGATGCATTAAAAAAAATTATGCTG
This sequence comes from Dendrobium huoshanense, assembly GCA_016618105.1. NCBI lineage: Eukaryota > Viridiplantae > Streptophyta > Magnoliopsida > Asparagales > Orchidaceae > Dendrobium > Dendrobium huoshanense. Next base: position 46,019,866 of record CM028358.1, on the reverse strand, counting down.
AGTTATCTGATTCTCATGATTCTTTAAAATTGTCCCATTCTGAGTTAGAAAAAGAATATAAAAAATTAGAAAATTTGAAAACCTTTGAAAATAAAAAATCTTTAGTTCATGCATGGCATAAAAAGCATCACCATAGATTAGTGCATCCTTTTCCTGAGTTAGATGTTTTTTATGTGGCATGCTAGGAAACATAGCACACACTTGCACCATTCACCATAGTACACATTAGGTTTGCAGACCCAAATTGCGTGATTCACGGCATAGCTCATATGTATTGCATTCTACTTTCCATAAGAAGGAACCAAAATATGATTAGGTTCCTAAATCTGACGTTTAATAATTTTTCAAGAGTGCTCTCACAAAAGGCCTCATGAGAGCATGTGGTACCTGGACAGCGGATGCTCTCGACATATGATTGGCGATGCCAATCAATTTATTTTGCTGGAGATCAGGATAGGAGGAAAGGTTTTTCTTCGAGACAACACCACCAGGAAGGTGGTAGGCTCGGGTATAATTGGTAATTCTAAGAACCTTTTGATTAAAAATATTTTCTTGTAGATGGATTAAAACACAACATGCTCAACATCAGTCAGCTTTGCAACAAGGTCTTCATCATAAAATATTTTACAAATTCATGCATTATAAGCTTAAATAACAATACAATTTTGCAGGGAAAGCAGATCAATAATATTTATATGCTTGATTTAAATAACATTGAATGCACTGCATCATTTTGCTTAAAAATTGTTTTGGATGATTCATGGTTGTGGCATAGGAGATTATGTTGATCATTTTGCTTAAAAATCTTCATTTCACTTGATGCTTAAACCCTTAGGAAAGTGACCCAAAAAAACTTAGTTAGAGGTGTCCCCAAGCTTAAGTTTTCTAAATACCACCTTTGTGATGGCTGCTAATTAGGAAAGCAAGTCCATTCCACTATTCACCCCATTAAGGACATTAGCACCTCTAGACCTTTAGAAGTCCTTCACATGGATTTGTTTGGACCCATTAGCACTGCCAGCTTGGGAGGGAAAGTCTATGATTTTGTGATTATTGATGACTACTCGAGGTTCACTTGGACTAGATTTTTATCACACACAAATGAGTCTTTTTAGGAGTTTATAGCCTTTTTTACTTGGAATCAGAAAAAGCTAGGTTGTGAGATCTTGACCATCCATAGTGACCATGGGGAATAGTTTAAAAATGAGAGATTTGGAGATTTTTCTGAGGAAAAAGGGATTAGCCACAACTTCTCAGCTCCTAGGACCCCTCAGTAGAATGGGGTAGCTGAAAGGAAGAACCGGACCTTAGTGGAAGCTACTAGAGCCATGTTTGCTGAGTATTCACTTCAAAAAAACTTTTGGGCTGAAGCGATTAACACAGCTTATTATGTGTTGAATAGGGATAATGTTAGAGCAAAATTAGATAAGACACCCTATGAGATCCTTAAGGTAGGACACCGAATCTTTCCCACCTTCATGTCTTTGGTTGTAAGGTTTTCATTCACAACAATGGGAAGTATGACTTAAAAAAAATTGACCCAAAATCTGATGAAGGAGTGTTCTTAGGATATTATAGTATTGGGAAGACTTTTAGGATGTTTAATAAGAGGACTTTGGTGGTGGAAGAGACTACACATGTAGTCTTTGATGAGTCTGATCCTAGAAAGCCTAGAGTTGAGGATGATGATGATGTTGGAGAGATTGCCACTGGATTAGAAAACTTGGAGAAGGGGGTAGAGCACCAAAACATCGAAGGAGTAGGAGAGGTTACCCAAGGAGTAGAAAATATAGATCTGAAGGAAAGGATTAAACCTTCACACACTTTGCCTATAGATTGGAGACACTCTTCGAGTCACCAAAAAGATTTGATCTTAGGAGACCCTTCTAATGGAGTTAGGACTAGACATGGACTTAGGAAGGAAGTGAACCACTCTGCCTTTATCTCAATGACTGAACCCACCAAAATAAACTAAGCCCTTTCTAACGAGTTTTGGATCTTAGCCATGTAGGAGGAGTTGAACCAATTTCTTAGGAATGATGTTTGGGAGCTTGTAGAAAGACCTAAGGGACATGTCTGGTTGGAACCAAGTGGGTCTTTAAGAATAAGGTGAATGATTCAGGTGTGGTGGTTAGGAAGAATGAAAGATTGGTGGCTAAGAGGTATAACCGTTTTGAAGGGATAGATTTTGATGAGACCTTTGCCCCTGTAGCTAGATTGGAAGTCATTAGAGTGCTATTAGGCTTTGCCTGCTATAAGGGATTTAAGCTTTTTCAAATGGACATTAAGAGTGCCTTTTTAAATGGGGTAATAAAAGAGGATGTATCTGTAGAATAACCCCTAGGTTTTGAGAGTTCTCAATTTTTAAATCATATTTTCAAATTAAAAAAGGCCTTATATGAATTAAAGAAGACACCCAAAGCTTGGTATTAGAGGCTTAGCACATTCTTACTATAGAGGGAGTTTGATAAGGGGAGCGTAGACACCACCCTTTTTTTGAGGAGAGTAGGAGATGATTTACTCATTATTCAGATTTATGTGGATGATATACTTTTTGGATCTTCTGATAAGAGATTATGTGATGATTTTTCTAAGATAATGAGTAGAGAGTTTGAGATGAGTATGATGGGAGTGTTATCCTATTTTTTGGGATTTAGCATAAACAATTAGATCATGGAACATTTCTAAATTAATCAAAAAGCATAAAGGATATTTTGAAGAAGTATGAGATGGATAAAGGCAAGCCAATTAATACTCCCATGACCTCCAGTGCTCAATTGGATAAGGACCCAAGTGGTAAGTCTATTGATCAGAAGAAGTATAGGGGGTGATTGGATATTTACTTTACCTGATTGCTAGCCGACCTGATATAATATTTAGTATTTGTCTTTGTGCTAGATTTCAAGATGACCCTAAGGAATCCCACCTGACTGCAGTTAAGAGAATTCTTAGATACCTTTTAGGGACCCAAAACTTAGGAATCTGGTACCCTAGACACAGCACTTCTTTTAAGATTATTGGATATTTTGATTATGATTTTGCAGGATGTAAGTTGGATAGAAAAAGTACTTCTGGAACTTACCAATTCATAGACAGTCCTTAGTCTCCTGGTCTAGTTGAAAGCAAAACTCTGTTGCACTTTCCACTGCTGAAGCTGAGTACATTGTTTTAGGAAGATGTGTGGCCCAAGTCTTTTAGTTAAAATAGTAGGTACTGGATTTAAGATTACCAGTAGGCACCATCTCAATTCTTTGTGACAACACTAGTGCCATCTGTATTTCTAAGAATCCTATCCAATATTCAAGAACTAAGCACATTGACATTAGGCATCACTTTATTAGAGATTATGTGACTAAGGGAGACATTGAGTTACACCATGTGGCAACTGAGAATCAACTGGCTGATATATTTACTAAACCACTGGCCTTCGACACTTTTAGCTCTTTAAGGACCAGATTGGGTGTGATTGACACTAATGCATGAACTTGATTTCTACTGATTTTTTATCTGCTGATTACTTTACTATATTTTTCTAATTTTTGTATTTTTTTGTTACATGTTTTTGTTCTATTTTTGGTACTTTATTTTTCGTATGCCTTGCTTTATTTTTCCTTTTCAAATCATTGTTGAATTGATATTTTATGACTTATTTTTTATTTTTAAAATTTGTAGTTAATGTTTTACATCTCTTAATCTGCTAAAGGGTAAAAACATCGTTGATTGTGTCTCTTTCTCTAACCTATATTGGTGGTAAATCTATCTTTTCTAACCAAAATTCTATCTCAAATTAACAACTGGATTTTTTAATTGAGATTTTTTCTACCTTGCTATAGTAATCTAGCTTATAGTTATAATAATTAAAGTTTTTTTGTTACTTCAAGATTTCTCGTTATTCTGTCAATGCATCTCTGATATGGTTTTTTATTCTATTTTGTGGTTTGTTCTTCTCTATATTAGAGAGTGAGTTTTTTCTTCTCTAATATCTAGAAGATATACTCACAACTAAGAATATTTAAGAGTTTTTGAAAAAAAAAATCTAGCTTGCCAAATAAAAAAAGTGTGGCCAATGATGCCAAAACAAAAAAGTGCGCAAAGACGCCAAATTGAAAAGTATACACAAAGTGTATCAAAAAAAATTATAAAAGAAGCACAAAGTGTGCCATTCAATGGACAAGAGGCATAAAATGAGCCCATCAAAAGCAAGCTCTCTTTTCTTTCAACTCTTAAAACTTAGAAGAATTCATGTATCACTTGAGATTTTTAAGGTCTTGATTTTGAATTTCACGATTGTAATAAACTACTTTGATACATTATTCTATAAGATATTTTTCTAAAAACAAGTCTTGATTATATCTCTTTTTCTTATCCAATTGATTTTTCTGAGTTAGGTTTTTTTATTTCAAAAGACAATTTTGCCCTAAAAGAAGTTCGAACATAGAGTTAACATGATTGGATATTTTACCATTTTTTTTTTTTTTTTGATGATTGTTAACTCATTAACTTACAAATTATTAAAATCAATCGTATGGAGACTATATCATATTCATGTCTTGGTTTACAAAAAAAATTCTTTGATAGTTTTTAGGCTTTTTCATGTTTTATCATTGTTGGTGTTTTTGGGACTTCTCGGATCATCTCTATCCTTCCTCTGATTTCAAATTTTTTTACATCGGCCTGGATGATATTTATATCGTCTTGGACAATGTGCTCATCCTTCTTCAAAAAACTCTATCTATTGAATGTTTTGGCTATTCTGCTCTTCATCATCCTGGGTGATACATTACCGTCCTGAATAATATGATCGTCCTCTGCAACAATCATCTTGATCATCATGGTCGATCCAACTTCATCTTGGATGATGCGTTTATTGAAATTGTCTCGTCTGATACATCTTATCATCCTGGACGATACACGTGTAAGTACGTTTAAAATCTTTAAAATCACCCAGGATGATCTATTTTTAGACAATCGGCCCAGACGAACCACCTATCATCCTGGATGATACACGTGGCACATGATTTAAAACATCTTAAATTTAGCCAGAATGATCAATTATTGAGCATGGTCCTAGACGATGCACTTAATTGGCCTGGACAATCTACTTTTTCAACGGTCGTCCGGCCTGACGCCTCAGGACGATTGCCTGAGTCTAATCATCCCGGACGATATCTGATCGGATCCCGGATGATCTGAACCACCTTTTTGACCAATCGGCTAGCCATAATAATTGCCCTGGATCGACCTAGACGATCCTGCTATCATCATGGATGATCAGGCTGATTCTTTAAATACGGCCCGAAATCAACCATTTTCTCTTCACCTCTCTCTCTTTGGCTTTCTACTTGCTTGTTGCTTACTATTTCCTTGCTTTTTCTACTAAATGGCTGGTAGAAAGCGTGCTCGTCAGACATCTGGCAGCTCCTCGTGGGGCACAGTGGACCCTCATTTTTGGGAGGCAGATGATCAGGCTACCTACCACCGTTACAAAAAGTGCATCATTACTCTCTCCCGAATAATCAATCCAGCCTACCTCTCCTATCCAGTACTAGATATTTTCACTCACACCTCTCTTTGCTTTATTCTCACCCTCGCAATCCCCTTTAGTTCTAAACTTCTTTTTGAATTTTATGCAAACCTTGGCATAAATTCTTCCTACACTTCTCTCACCTCTTATGTGAATCGACGTCCTGTCTAGATCATATATCAGGATTGTACTGAACGGTTGCAACTATCCACTATTGGGGTTAAGCTGTATACCCTTGTCTCTGATCCTGACTTTGACTGGTCAACTACAAATCACTTTGTTCACCACACCAACACACACTTTCATGTTGGAGAGAGTTGCTCTTTACTCAAAGATGCTAGGAAAATCCAGCATGTCCTTCGCACTTCTGTTATTCCAAAAACTGGGGACCGAGTCCACATCACTCCACTTCTTTCACTTACTACCTTTTACATTTTGGCATATAGAGAGTTTAATGCCACAGACCTTATCTTTCGCTATATTGAGCATTTGACTACAATCCGTGATCCAGGTCATAAAAGAAAGCCTAATCTTGCTCTAGAACACATCATTACATATGTTCTAGAATCCAAATACAACCTTCAATATCATTCTCCTCCCAACCATCCGCCACCCTTCTACTCAAATAATTCCTTCAATGTTCTTCACAGTACTTGTCTCCACCCAGGGGATGGGGAATCTCAGGGGGCCGAGGAGGAGGAGGCTCCCGCTTCTATTCCTGGACCTGTTCTTCTCCGCCAGCACTCTCAGCTGGATCAGTTGGTGGAGAGATTTTCTAAGTAGGAGACCTATTTTGAGACTTTTGTAACACACCAGCAGCAGCACGCTGAGGATGTGGCTCGATTCGATGCCTATGTTGCACACCAGCAGTAGCAGCACGACCAGGATATGGCCTAGTTTGGGGCATAGTTTGTTATGTTTTCTAGTTTCTTCCAGCAGTCACCACCACCACCACCACCACCTCTGTTTGATGATCACCCTCGTTTTATTAGTTTTAGTTTCTATTTTCTATAGTTTGTTTTTTTTTTCTTATTGTTGTTTTTAGTTTTTGTTCTATTTTATTTAGTTTCCTCCTCTTTTTTATGATGTCAAAAGGGGGAATAGTCTGATATATCTTGTAATTTGATTTTTGGAATTTAGTGAGCTATTTTTTTGTCACATTTTTTTTACTAATTTGCCATAACTACTTAAAATTTTCTGGGTGTGTTTGTCATCATCAAAAGGGGGAGATTGTTTCAAATTTGAGTTGATGGATTAGACTTTTGATGATAGAAAACATTTATGATTTCTTATGACTGCCTTGCCTACTAACTTTTCAGGACCACAAGATCTAATGCAACTCAAGCCACCTCAAGATCGGGTAGATTTAGGTTGAGTCAAGTATGTATTTTTTCCTTTATTGACTCAATTGTAAAAGTGGTTCCTGATGCTAAGTAACCTTGCACACACACACTTGAGGGTTTTTCTGTAGTTTTCTGTTTTGAGAACATCGGCCTAGACAATGACCATATCAGCTAGGACGATTAGACTAAAATAGAAACCCTAATTAAGGCATCTCATTAAGACAACCGTCATTAAGCAGATTATCCTGGATGATCCCTATATCTTCTAGGATGTTAGGCTCATTTAAGAAATAATCAGCCGCCATGATCAATTTAGGTATTCTTTATTTTAGGAACTTGTCCAGGATGATCGTTGCATCGGCCTGGACGATGCAGCACAATTATGCATAAATTAATCTGGTAATTATGAAATTAATTATGACTGATTGATACGATCATATTGGCTAGGCCGATCTCATTATTAGCCAGGATGACGGACTGGATGATTGACATCGGCCAGAATCTACTTAGGATGATTTTCCTTGGTTTTGAACTAATCATCTAGGATGATATGATATCGGCATGGATGATGTAACCAATTTTCTTCTAATCATCCCAAATCACCCTGACTGTTTGAGCTTATTTTGTACTGATCGGCCAGGATGATATTTCTATCGGCCTGGACGATAAAGTTAGCAAGTTACATTAATGAGCTCATTTTGAGATCTTCTATTTAAGAACTCTTGTTCTTCACTTAGTAAGATCTTTTGCTGCTGTCTTGACCTGAGAGAGCCTAGAGGAGAGAGAGCGAGAGAGGATTTTGTGAGGGGGAGCTTGTGAGAGGCATTCATAAGGGTTACTCCAAGCATTATTCCACTTCTTCTTCCACTAGAGTCTCTTGTCCTTCGAAGGGATAAGAGAGTTGAACTTTAGCAATCGAACAAGGTTCTCTTCCTGCTTCAAGAGGAAGCAAAAGGAATTGGGTTCTCTACCTCGTCGGGGTTGGCAAAAAGGAGGTTTTGTAAGGGCTTCTCTGCCTTGCTGTGGGAGAAAAAGGAGATTTACATTTGTAGTGCAATATCTGGAGGGCACCTCTAGGGAGTGGATGTAGGTCAAGTTGACCAAAACACTATAAATCTCTGTGATCTATTTCTACTGCTTTCGTGTTTATTTATTTTTCAGCACTTTGATTTCTGTGGTGATTTTGGTATATGATTGTTGTGCTTTGCTTAAAAGAATTTTTAAAATACCAATTCACCCCCCCCCCTCTTGGTTAGCCTCGAGCTAGTTCTTAAGGGCTTAACATCCCTAATGAACTTTCATAGACCGTAAAAAAAGTAGACATTTTAATTTTCCAAAAATCAAATGGGGTATTATCAAAAAGGGGTGGAGGGGTTATTGAATAACCCTCCATTGTATTATGATTACCAAAATGAGACATGATTGATTTTTTCAAGGTTTTCTAAAACAATATTTTTGAAACCCCTCTCTGATACCAATTGAAATTACGAGATGCGCTAAGAGAGGGGGTGAATTAGAAAATTATTGCAATAAAATATAATCCTAAAAAGGAGTTCTAATTTTTTTATGTTTTTAAAACTTAAACAAAAAATTAAATAATATAGAAGTAAATGATTACAACACAACTTGCAACAATGAATTTCTCTAAAACTTTTCACCAGGTAATTTTAATGAAAATAAAATGCAAGCATAAATAAAAAAAGCAAAGGAAAAATTACACCAGAGATTTTATAGTGGTTCGGTCACTTGACCTACGTCCACTCCCCGGAGTCCTCCACTCCAGAAATTTCACTAATAAACAATAGTTCTCCTTTTGCCCCTATAATAAGGCAGAGAAGTCCCTACAAACCTCACTTTCACCAACCCGGTATGGCGGAGTGCCAGGCGCTTTGTCACCCTCCTGGCGATGGCAGCATACCTTCTTATTTTTCTCCCACTTGGAGAAGGCATAGTACCTTAGAGGACACAAATGTAGAAGAATCTCCTCCTCAGAGAGCTTCCCATAAGATCTTCACGATCCATAGGAGGAGCAAAGTGCAGCATGTATGGAGCAAACATGTGATCTCCCTCATACTCGTTCTCCCTCACAAAGCCCACCTTCTCCTTCCTCTCACAAATGCTAAAATATTCTCAAGAGCTCTCTCCAAATAAATCCCTCTCTAATCACGTTCCTCTCTCACAGTCACACATCAAAAATAGAAAATTTGATACTTAAAATAGGCTCCAAGAAATCCTAAAAATTTCAATTTAGCCATTATGATCATACAGTATGATCTTTTATCGTACAAAATGATCAGTATAAAACAACCTTCATCCTATTATGAAGGTTTATAAACATGCCAAAAATTCTAAATATTATCAAACAGTATGATATAAAATCGTACAGTATGATATATAAAATCATTCTATTCGTACAGGATGATTGTTGGTTTGGAAAAACTCATCTCTGAACATCATATGGTATGAGCCACTCCGTACAGTACGATCAATACTTAGTTAAGGGATCCTTCGGTATGATATCCGGGATGCCCAAAAATAGCCTCGATTGATCGTACAATATGATAATCTTTTATAAATTAATCCTTGATTTACACACTAATGAACACACATGCCATCTTTATGGATTTGATGATTAAAGTGTTCAGGGACTTTCTAGATCAATTTGTGATAGTGTTTATATATGCCATTTGGGTTTATTCTGCTTCCGAGGAAAAACATGCCAGATATAAGAGGATTATTTTGGATACTGAGATAGAATCAATTACTTGAAAAATTCTCCAAATTTTTGTTCCAATTAAGGAATTTTTTCTTTTTAAGTGCATGTGGTATGTAGTGCAGATCATTTTGTTGATCCCTAGAAAGTTCAGGTTGTTATTGAGTGGTTGAGTCTAAATACTATATTTGAGATTCATGTTTTTTTGCGTATGACTGGATATTTTAGGATGTTTGTGAAGGGATTTTCTATAAGTTTTGTATCACTAATGAGACTAACTCAGAGGTCCATAACTTTTTTCTAGACACCTAAGTGTGACGTTAATTTTTAAAGATTGAAGAAATATTTGAATTATTCTCTAGTTTTGACTCTTCCCTCTAGCATAACATTATTTTAGATTTTTAATGATGCTTCACTGAAATATTTGGGATGTGTATTGATGTATTATGAAAAGATGATAGCCTCTATTTTTTTATAGTTGAAGCAATGCGAGATGAACTATCTAACACATAATTTGAAACTTACTACTGGGGAATTTTCCTTGAAGATCTAGAGGAACTATTTATGTGATGTTAGGTATGAGATTTTTATTGATCATCAAAGTTTGAAGTATGCATTTACTTTGAAGGATCTGGATCTGAGGCAGGAGATTGATTGAGTTGATTAAAGACTAAAATCTAGCTATTCCATACTAACCAAATAAGGTTAAAGTGATAGTAGATGTTCTACATAGGAAATCTTACGAATTTTTATGTTTTTATCTTACTTCTGTTGAATTCATAATATGGAATATGGATAAATTATAGTTGGAGGTGATTTCTTTTACTTATCAGGATTCGAGTATATTGACTCAGATGATTATTCATCCTTCTCTACAAGAAAGGATTTAGGAATCTTAAAAATTATATATAAAATATATGAAGTTTATTGATATGAGAAAAGCTGGTAAGAAATATAAACTACAACTAACTGATTCTTGTATTATCTTTTGTAAGAATAGATTTTGGGCTCCTAGTTCTAAGTATTTGAAACCTATTATTTTACACGAGCCTCATTCTTTAGGGTATAATGTTTATTCAGGAAGAAAAAAATGTTAAATGATTTGAAAGATATATTTTGGTGGCCTAGATTGAAAAATGATGTAACAAATTTTATATCAAAATGTGAAGCATGTTAGTAGTGAAGGTAACTCATTAGCGACTAGGAGGTTTTCTATAGCCAAAACCCATTCAAGAGTAAAAATAGTAAGGGGTGACTTATAGTTTTTTGTATAGGGTTTTTTTTAGGTTGAGACTAGGACATGATGCCATTTTGGCTATAGCTAATCATTTGATGAAAATAGCTCATTTTATTCTGATATATGAGATTATCATTTTATTTGACAGTTTGATTCTTTTGACAAGTTGACACAGGTTTATGTGTGTGGGATTATCAAATTAAATGTGATACCAAGAGTTATGATTTTTGATAGAGATGACAATTTTACCTCCAGATTGTTGAATAGCTAGATGAGTTGGCATACGTGTATTTAATGAGGTTTGTGTACCAAACTGTATTTTAGTATAATATTTCATCCTTAAATTGATAAAAATTTTGAGAGAACTATATAGGTACTAGAAGATCTTTTGAGACTCTGTTGTTTAGATTTCATTGGTAGTTGGGAAATCACATTCCTCTGATCGAGTTTTCTTATAATAATAGCTTTGAGTCAGGCATAGGTATTGTTCCATATGAAGCTTTGTATGCTAGGAAGTGTCATATACCAATGTCTTAGATATTGGTGGGTGAAATACATTTGATTTGGCTAGCTTTAATTGAAGATGCTACTAAAAAGTTCTAATTGATCAGAGAAAGATTAAAAGTTGTATAAGAAAGGCAACAATAATATTTTAATGATAAGCATTAGACTATGGAGTTTGAAATAAGAGATTTTATATATTTAATGATAAGACCAATGAAAGGCATTAGTAGGTTGGGCAAGGAAGGAAAGTTGAGTCTAAGGTATGTTGGACCATTTGAGGTTATTGAAAGAACTTGAAATTTTGTCTATAAGTTATATTTGCTAGATCATAATATATGATATTCATAATGTATTCCACATGCCACTTCTAAGGAAATGGGTACACATGATACAAGTTGAAGATAATAAGGTATGTCAAAATTTGATTTACATGGAAGAATTCAAGAGGGTTCTAGCCTATGATGTTAGAAACATAAGAAATAAATAGATTCTAACTGTTAAATTTCAAGCGAAAAATAGAATTAAAAGAGAAGTACTTGGGAGAAGGAAATTGAGATGAGAGCTATATCAAATTTCAAGGAATTTTTCTTTGAAGCGCCATAATGTCAGGTGCTCTAGCACCTAGGTATTGTGTTGATTGGCGCCTAGGTTCTCAACAGTGGCAACCTGGCATGGATTGTGCTCTCATTTTTTTATAATTTAAAATAGCACCATAGCACTAGATAGTGGTGATGTAGCTCTAGACCATTATCTACACTTAAATATATCTTAAATCATTATTCTATTAAGTTTGAGCATCGTGGTAACTAGGTAAGAAAGAGGACAGAAGTAAAGGATTTTGAGAAAAAGGAAGGAGATTTGGACTTCTTCATGTCATTTTTAGTCGTCCGTTGAGATTTGAAAGTCATTTGGATTGAGGTAGAACACATTATGCCTAAAAAATATGAAGGTTTCTCAAAAAAATTAACTAAAATTTGATTTTTGTTAACAAAAAATAAGGATAACTTCATACTTGTAATACTTTCACTGTGCAACTTTTTAAATATTATAGCGATTGAGACTAAATATTTTAAATATTTCTTAAAAATTTTATACTAGTATTTTGGAATTTTATTTTATTTTTATTAAATAAAAAATCATCTCAACTCTAAAAAATAGTGTTATATTATAATTAAAGTCTTAAAACAATATTATACACAATCTCTAGTAATGTGGTTTTGCTTAAAAATTATGAATATTTACTTAGTAAGAATTCTTATTGCCTACTATTATAAATAAGTATGCAATTTTTATTTGAGCTCAATTAAGCATTAAATGTTAAAACTTGATAATATTTGTGTTTATGTGATAAAATTATATACTTTATTGGTTGAGTTGAGAATTATTTCAAAATATTATTATAAAATAAAAAAAAATATTCTGGTACCTATAAAACACGTTCTAGTGGATAAAAGTCAAGTTCTATGCCTAAAGATATATTTTTGTCATAAAATTACATATTTTGTTACATTAGGTCATGTTTTGTTACTATAAGCACGTTGAGAGTCATAATGTGCTAGAATACTTTAAGATTTTGTCTGAGATCAAAGAAATTTGTTATTTTCTTTTATATGATACAAATTTAAGTTTTTTTTATTGCTCAGTATTATTATTTGAATCTTTGGATAACTGGTATGCTTTTCTTACTTTGCCCAGCACAGAGATTTAATATACTACATTTAAAGATTTTAGAAAATGTTTAGTAAGAGAAATATTTTGAATATTAGATTGGTGTTTATGACTTATTGAGCTGTTTTAACTCACTGTGATTTTAAATTTTATTTTTAGGTTCTAAGAAAGAGAAATTTCATATTGACTAGCAGTTCAAGACCTGGTTTGAGTCTATAGGTTTTTTTTTTTTTTTTTTTTTTGCACAATCTTTCAAAATTTTTGCCTTTTTCATAGCCATATACTATGATTGTATATGCCAATTTCATGATGAAATGAAAGAGATTTTTTAGATGATTTTATTTCAATACTTGGGATGTTTTAGTAGTTAAGAAGTCTATTTTTTATTTAAAGATTTAAATTAAAAGATGAAATATAAAAAATTTCCAAAACTAGATATTGAGATTTTCCTTATCATATCTCAACATGGTAGTACTTGCCCATCAATGGGTCTTGACAAGATGGTTTGTTACATTTTATCCTTAAAGGGATGGATCTAAACTCCTCTCTAGTTGTCCTAAACAAATGAGACCATTCCTATAACATAAACAGCTTAACAAGAAAAATGAAGGTTCTCCTAACCATGTCATCTTGTAGTCCTCGGTAGCTACAAACTAAAGTATAAAAAAAAAAAAAATAAAATAAAAAAAAAACCTTACTCAAAGAGAGTAACATTAACGTACATTTCATTATCTAAGTTTGTAGATACTAAGAGTGCCTCATAATAAGGCCTTTTACCAATCACACACTTGACTAGGGAGAATCCCCATTCTTTCAACCCATTAGATATCTCCTCTTCAAAAAATTAAAAAACCTTGTCATTAGAAGGTATGAAAGAGAGAGAGTAAAATCCTTAACTGAGAAATTTTGGTCACGTGATAATCCCTTTCTAATTTAGAGAAAGTAAATAAATGGAAGATGAAGTAGATGGGTTGTTAGCTAGAAAGCTAAGTTAGAAATGTCCAAAATTAAATTTGGTATCATCCAAACTTTGATTTCAACAAACTTATAGTCAAACTAAACGTCACGTGAATACGAACCCAACGACACCAAATTTGACTCAATCCGAGCCCAAATGGGTCCAAATCAAGGGCCCAAAGCGCCATTGGGATGTTAAAACCATAAGTTGGATTACTAAACAATTTTCAAATGTGATTTCTTTATGTTCAAATCGAGCAACTCGATGAGACAAATCTAATGAGCCCAATATCATGAAATTTTGACATCATTAAAACCTTCAAATGTCTAGCGAATGGTCCATGATCAAGGGATTCAACATCAGCCATCCATCCAAGCCCTCTCCATTTACCCTTGATCCTCTTTCGTTTAATGGGTCCTGACACTCTAGAAAATCTATAAATAAATCCCTCCTTTCTTAAGAGATGGGACTCCTAAGCCTAAGGAAATAAGAGAGAAATTGGAGATAGCTCATGCCTCCTTGCCCCCTCGACCACTGGCCAGAGTTTTGCCTGACCACCACCTAATGCTCAAAGTTTCACCGGATCATCTAAGTTTCACCGGACCACCACTTAATGTTGAAGTTTGGCTGGACCACCAACTAACTCTCAAATTTTCCAGTAACACCGAACTTCCGTCAGACCACCAAGTGACGCCAGACTTTCATCCCCATTTTTCATTAGATTTCAACCATATGGTTGACAATTGTAATCTGATCGCTCTCAAGGATGAGTCAATCCACTATAATATACACAATCATTAGTGTAATCATTTTAGATTAGGCTAGGCCCCATGGTTTTCCCTCTTTCCATTTTCTACGTAAAAAAATCTTGTGTTATATGTGTCTGAGCTGAATATTTGTATAAAGCTAAGACATAGGATTTTAACTCTATCACCACATTTATTCTAACACACAATAATTTGGCACCATCTATGGGAAACTTCAATCCCTCCATCCTAAGCACCATTTAAATGGCTAACAGGCATGGCCATCGCATCTTGGGAGTCTTCTACTCTAATTTGTATTAATCTAGAAATCCTTTCATCAGCTAGGGATGACAGGCATCTAACTCTTTTCACCCAGTGGGTGAAACCCTATCAGGGATGGGATATTAAGACCCTCCCTGGTAGATCACATTAGGAAGATAGAGTAATATCATAATGAGATCCTTCAACTCCTAAGAGAGACTCAACGATTGGCACTAACACCATAAGAAGGGTTTCTTCTCCCTCGAGATCCACCAGGGCTCATAGATGTTCAACCTGAGAATATCCCTCCTCTAATAAGGATACATCATATGACACATCATGATAATGAGCTTGCTAACATAGCAAGATCTACCTAACCTTTAAGTGTAGGTTGCCAACCTCACATTCCTCTAGATATCCCTGAGGACTTAGCTTGATAACACATTGCTAAACTCTCTAATAGTACCATAAGGCATTAATTATAAAGATAAATCCAAGAAGAGTTCCCTATGGGAGGTATAAGATAATCCCTTCATCAGTGGAACTTCCAGGAGTGATCACCCAATGACGGAAGCTATCCTTGAACACCTCATTCCAACAGGATTCAAACTATTGAGCAATGATTCCTACTATGAGACATCCAACCCATACGAGCATATCGATCATTATTGAACCATCATGCATATCTAATGAGCCTCAAACAAGCTCCTATGCCAGGTTTTTCTTGTCACCCTCAAAGGGCATGCCCTAACATGGTTCTATTCACTTCCAGTAAGAACCATTCCAATATTTTTCAAATTGGCTAGAGTGTTTGTCAAAAAATTAATTGCTAATTAGAGGATAGTTAAGGATTCTTCCCACCTCTGAGGGATTTTCTAGAATAAAACACTACAGGAAAATCACCCAGTTCCGGCGGCTTTTTCCGGTGGAATTTGACCAATTTCCGACGGTTTTTTAATTTCCCGGCGGTTTTTCGCCGGCTTTCGTGCCGCCGGAAAAAACGGCGTAGGAAAATAATTTCCGACGGCTTTTTCCGGCGGCAAATAAATCTGGCGGTTTGCCGGCGGTCAAAAACCGCCGGTTGAAATTAAAAAAAAAAAAAAGAACCCGCTCCCGCTGAAACCGCTCCCCGGCGACTCCGGCGGCACGCCAGCAACCCGCTCCGGCGGGCGGTCGCACCAGGCCTTGGGTCGCGCCGGACCAGACCGCGTCGCGTCAGACCGGGCTCGCGTGAGACAGGCGAGCCCGAGTGCGCCAACGAGCCCGCTCCCGCGCTGCCTTCGCTGAGTTTCGAACCATGGACCTCCTCACCCGCTGCCCCGCTACCTGACCACTGCGCCGTTTCTGCAAAATAGTTAAAACTAAGTATTTTTTTACTTATATTAAAAAATTCTGAATATTATAATTAAACATTATTAATTTAAAATTTTTATTTTAACTGATAATTAAAATAAATTAGTTAAGTAAAGCCGCCGGTAATCCGTCGGAAAGCCTCCGGAAAAATCCGAGGGAAAATTTTGCGGGAAATTAGCCGTTGCAAAATTTGCGGTGAAATTAGCCGTCGGAAAACCGCCAGAAAGCCGTCGGAAAACCTCCGGAAAGCCGCCGGAAAATTTTGTTGGAAATAAGACGTCAAAAACCGCCGGAAAATTGACCGTCGGAAAGCCGCCGGAAAATTCCGCCGGTAATAAGTGATTTTTCTGTAGTGAAAATGAGTCCCTTAAAGAGTACTTTCAAAGATTTTCTGCTAAGGCTCGATAAATTCTAGGGTAGACCTCAAACTACTTAGAGGAGGTTTCCTTAGAGGGCTCTGTCCTAACCCCTTTTACTCAGCACTGATAAGAGGCACAGTCCATTCATATGCTGATCTGATCAATTTCATGGAGGTATAAATCTCCCCTGATGAAGCCATTAATGCTCATAGAAAGTAATTTGAGCAAATAAATAAGAAGCATAAAAAGGCTTTAGGTATGAAGAATCAATCCTCACAGCAGAAGAAGTAAGAAAATTACAATTTGCCTCCTCAGCTCCCACAGCCGTGATGAGAGTCTTAACAAGGAAAAGAGTACATGCCACTTAATGTATCTCAAGTAAATGTATTGATGACGATCTGAGATCAGAAGAATGTGAAGTCATGGCATCCATAAAATCCCAACATTAGAAATTAGGAGTATTACTTCCTCTTCCACCATAGTCGTAGGCACACAATTGAAGCATGTAGGCAACTCAAGGATTAAATTTTGAGACTAATCCGATAAGTATTTCTCAGAAAATTTATCCAAAACCCACTTGCTCAAGATGAAGCCGGTTCTGCAAGGGGGTATAATCAATAGTAAAGGAAATCATCAAATAATCATCAAAAGGTTGGTGAAATTAAAACTATTGACGGAGGCCCTTCAATTCCTAGTCAAGTCCTGATTGTAGCAAGCAAGGAGCCAACACCAAAGAAGTTTTACACCTATCACTTCATTACTTTTGATGATTTTGACTTAGAGGGAATAAAAAACCCTCATTAGGACCCACTCATAATTATTGTGGGGATTGGCAACCTATACTACAATGTTAATAGGATCTTGGTCAATAACGAGAACTCTATAGACATCATATTCTACTCCACGTTTCTCAACATAGACCTCCCTAGAGAGAAACTGTAGCTGGCAACTGGTTCATTATTCATATTTGATAATTGACCTATGTGACTAGAAGGAATGATCAGTCTTTTAATTATACTTGGAAAATTCCCCCAATTGGTTACACAGTCCATTCAAGTTATTATGGTTAAATCAGAATCAACCTACAACATTATCTTTGGAAGGCAGCTCTAGTCAATCTTTGGGATTATTGTTCGATCCCTCACCATAAATTAAAATTTCTCATCCCATTAGGAATTGTTATAATACAAGGAGATGAAAAAGTTACACAATCATGCTATCTTAGGTAGGCTCAACCATGCCCATCAATACCTTAAGCATCGAGGATTTTGATCTTTGAAATGAGGATATTCCTCAGAGGGCTTCCCTCATAGAAGACCTTTCTTG
Source organism: Dendrobium huoshanense (assembly GCA_016618105.1). Lineage (NCBI taxonomy): Eukaryota > Viridiplantae > Streptophyta > Magnoliopsida > Asparagales > Orchidaceae > Dendrobium > Dendrobium huoshanense. The sequence continues at coordinate 46,001,874 of CM028358.1, read as the reverse complement.
TGTTTCTCTATCAGATGAGCACCCTTCAAGAATGGTGTAAATTGGATTGATTCTCTTAGATAAAGAGAAAAAAATGTATATATATATATATATATATATATATATATATATATATATATATATATATATATATATATATATATATATATATATATATATATATATATATATATATATATATACGTACAAACAAAGATATTTTTGCATGGAGTCCAGATGATATGCCTAGAATCAACCCTAAAGTAATCATGCATTCCCTTAAGATTAACCAGGAACATAAGTCAGTAATCTAAAAAAGACAAACTTTGCATCAGATCGTTAGCAAGAAATTGAGTAAGAAGTTGATAAGCTTTTGGAGGTTGGATTTATACGGGAAGTGTACTACCCCTCTTGGTTGGAAAACACCGTCATGGTTCGAAATGCAAGTTGAGCCTGGAGAATATGCGTAGACTATAAAGATCTCTATAAATCTTGCCTCAAGGATAGTTTCCCGCTTCCCCGTATTGACCAACTAGTCGATACCACCTTTAGACATAAAGTGATATGCTTTATGGATGCCTACTCTGTATATAATAAAATAAAGATGGATCCTACTACTAAGGATGCAATAGCTTTTCAAATAGATAAGTGGTTGTACTGCTATATGGTGATGCCGCTCAGGTTCAAAAATGCTGGAGCAACATATCAACGCCTTATGAATAATATTTTCAAATATCTTATTGGGCGCACTATGGACATTTATATCGATGATATGTTAGTAAAAAGTTTTAAAAAATCTCAACATATACCTGACTTGGAATAGTGCTTCCACTTACTATGATGCAATAATATGGGACTCAATCCTGCCAAATATGCTTTTGGAGTCACCTTTGTAAAGTTCTTATAGTTTATGATAACCCACTAAGGGATTGAGGCCAATCCTGAGAATATTAAGGCATTAAGGGATATGGTGCCCCCAAGAAATATCAAGGAAGTTAAAGACTAAATGGAAGGATTGCAACGCTCTCTCGTTTCCTAGCCCACTCATGAGACAAATATCTACCCATTTTTTAGATCCTCAAAGGTGCCCATAGCTTAGGATTTCAATGGACTGATGAATATCAAGAAGCCTTCGAACAACCATGAAAGTATTTGGCATCCTCGAAGCTACTTTATAAACTAATACTAGGAGAAAATTTATATTTGTATATGTTTGTTTCTGCTCAGGACATCAGTTCCATCTTGGTCCAAGAAGAGAATACTTTTCAATGCCCTATTTATTACGTCAACAAAATTTTGTCTAAGATAGAAGGATGTTATCCACTAGCAGATAAGACTGCTTTAGCATCAGTCTTTTTAGCGAAAATGTGACACCCTTTTTTTCATGCTCATATGATTGTACTTTATACAAATCTTTCATTGAGAAACATTCTTCAAAAACCTTAGGCATCTAGAATATTAATTAAGTGGTCAATGGAGTTAGGAGAATTTGACATCCACTACCTTCCTAGACCCGATTGTTTATTCTGTACAGGTTGTTAAACCTACGTAATTTTCCTAAGGCTAATAAAGATGGGGGTGAATTGGTAATTTAAAAGATTTCTTAGATTTTTAATAGAAAATCAATTTAATAAATTTCCAAATTTGATTATCTTTTTTAAAAAAGCTTTTCAAGCATAATAATAAAATTGCAGAAAATAAAAAAAACAGAAAAAAATAACACAAATATTTATAATGGTTCGGTCAAACACGACCTACATCCACTCCCTAAAGACTCCCTCTTCAAGTATTGCATTATTACAAAAGTGACTCTCCTTTTGCCCCCACAACGCAAGGTAGAGAACCCTTTACAATTCCTCTCTTCCACCAATCCCCATTGTGGCAGAGAACCGTTAGCCTTACACACCCTCTAAGTGTCGGCAGAGAACAATAATCCTTTCACACCCTCCAAGTGTCGGTAGAGAACCGTCATCCTTTTACACCCTCCAAGTATCAGTAGAGAACCATCATCTGTTCACAACCTCCAAGTGTTAGTAGAAAATCAAATCTTCTTCAAAGATCTTCTCTTGAGAATCTTGTAAGAAGAAAGGAAGAGTAATACCCAAAAACTAAAAGGGATTCTTACCTTTGAGTAACCTTGTGATCCCTTCACAATCCACTTGCAAGAACTCTCTCAAACGCTCTCCCACAATCACTCTTTCACTTTCCCTTAAAAAATGATGAAGAATAGCTTTTTTCACGTCAATTTTTAAGAAACTTTTATATAAAATACACAACAACCTATCTAGAAAAGTGAAATTTTCCATTTTAAACGTGTACGATCGTATTTTCATACATACAAATAGTTCAAAAATTATTGCGTATATACCTTTATGAATCTGTAGAAAATATTTTTGTACACGATAATCATCCAGTACGAACCAAGTTAGTACTATATCAATAGTTAGAAAATCTTTCAACTTCGTCGGGACATAAAGGTACCCAACATTTTTGTACTCTAGATGTCGTCTATATGAATAGAATATCGTATAGTACGATCAATTCAGAAAAATTTAGCATTCATTCGGACAAAAAGATACCTTACTTTTTTCAAACTCTAGACATCATCAGTATAAATAGGATATCATACAGTACGATTAGTTCAGAAAACTTTGGGATTTGTTGGGTCAAAAAGGGGCCCATCCATTTTATACTCTTTATGTTGTCTATACAAACAGAATATCGTACAGTATGATCCATTTAGAAAAAGCTTGGAATTTGTCGGGATGAAAAGGGACCCATCCATTTCGTACTATGGACGTTATCTGAACGAAGGAACCTTCATACTGTATGATCAGTACTTAAAAAAATTATCTTCTTTCAGTTTGTTTGACTGCTCGTAGGGGAAAATAATTAAACAAATTGTACTGTACAAAATAACTTCGTACAATACGATTAATTTAAAAAATTACAATTTTTAAACTCCCCCAGTGTGTGTGTGTCTAGTTACACAATTATAATCACACTCTCTTAGATCCAATAAAATAAAAAAAATACATACTTCATTTACAATGAACCCTAATCTAATCTGATTTGAAGTCTTCAACAATCTGTAGTATGATTTCTCAAAAATTTTAGTACACATAAATAACAAAAATAATATATCCAAAATATATTAGGAGAAATAATGATTAAAATAATAATATTGGAACCATCAAAAACATATATGTTATAAGAATATCAACAATCAAAAAACTAAATTTCTTCTTAGCTCCCCCTAAAGGAATGAACATGTGAATATATAGAGTTTTCATGGAAAGCACACAAATTTTTTTTTTTTAATTTAAAAAACATATAAACACAAACAACAAAAATACAAAAATACAAAAACACAAACACAAACAACACAAACACGAAACAAACACAACCAACACACAACACAAACACCTAATCAACACACAACACAAAAAATATTATATTACTCTCCCCTTTGACAACAACAAAAAGGGAAGTATAATTTGAAAAGAAAGCAGTCAAATGATAAATAAAAAGAAATGGCTGTACAAATTTCTTTAAACTAATTACAATTACAACATTAATTCTATACTAAAATAGAAAAATTCAAAATTTTAAACTAAAAAATAACTAAGAAAAGAAAAGTTAATAAAAACATAATTCATTTTAGACAAATTTAAATAAGGATGATTACTGCAAAAATGATGAAATGAAGATTTTTGAATTTCAAATTCAATATTGAGTATAATTATTAATTAGATAGATTTGAAGTAGAAATAAAATGATAAAGGAAAGAAATTAATAAAATTTTCAATTTGACGACTTTGCGCATCTTTTCTTTGAATGACATATTTTGTGCATCTTTTTCGATTTACAAACTATTGCATTTTTTTAATTTTTGCACACATTGTGCATTTTATTTTGATTTACTTTTTAATTCTTTCAAAAATCAGTTATCTAAAATCAAATGTCACTAACAACAAAAATAAACAAATTGAATAAGAAAATAAAAAATAGTAAGATATCAAAATTGCAATAATTATGTTCTAGTTATATTTTGCCTAAATAACATGAAATTGATTTCCTTATCCAGATCTGGTTAAAATTTAATTTAAAATTTATAAAATATAGGATTTTCATATTGAAATTAATTTGAAAAGAAAAATAATTTAAATCCAATTTTAATGATCAATTTCAAAAGATTTCTTGTATAGGAATACTATCATTTCAAAAACTAAGAATAAAAACAACATCACAAAACATAATATTTTTATTGATATCAATTAAAAGATCAGATACATCAAAGCCTATTAATACCAATAAACATAACATTTGAATATCATAACATCAACACAAGCATAAACCAAAATAAGTACTACTGAAAATAATAGACAAAGACATCATCACATCATAAGCAAAAGATTGATACAAAAATCATCAGGGAAGTATAATTAAAAGCCAGAGAGGCCCTGGTCTGGAGGAGGAGGCTAGTTGAAGACTGATAAATAGTTATTCATCATAGCTATATTCATGTTCCCCGAGTCAAATTGACCTCGGATCCACCCCATATCTTCTTGGTATCTTGCATTTTGTTGATCTAAATGAGTCTAAATTTGATCAAAATATTAATCAAAATGAGTCTCTAACCGAACAAATCGATGGACTATCTCCAGAAAGTAATTATGATTAGGTCCCAAAGCAGGTGCAAGAGCTCCCCCTTCTCCCTCAACATCCTTACTAGAACTCTCATTTCTCCCAAAAAGAGATCAAAAAGAGGCATCGGTGAAAAAGATTGATATTTCATTGGGAGTATCAAGATGAATTATGTTGTACTTTTGTTCCAAAATGTAGGTCATTAAGTGTCCTAGAGCAATATTTATCTTCCTCTTATAATGAGGAAGCCTAATTTCAGAAAGATTATGAATGTAATCCAAGATGAGTAGGGGCTCATTAATAGGTTGTCTAGTCATAATCAAATAGGAAATGGTAGATAGAAGAGGAGTCATATTTATGCAATCACCAGCCTTAGGAATGATTGAATTTCTTAAGACATGCTAGATAACCCTGACATTTTGATTTAAAGTGTAAACTATAGCTAAGTGATAGACTTGAGTTATAACCCAAAGAGTTTTAATTATCTTATATCAGTCATAATTTGATTTAGAGGTTAAAGTGTTTGCTCTAGTCCCATAAGTCCGTAATTGAAGAAAATTTTCTAGATCTTCCTTAGTGATTTCTACACACTATTTTTTCACAAATGATATTATCCTACTCTCATCCTCACTAAACCTCATATTTGCTAGCATAAATCAGAGTTAAAATGAAAGAGAACTGGGTTGAGGCATAGAGAGAAAAATAAAAAAGTGGATATCATCTTGAATCAAAAGTCTTGAAGGAGTGATTTTAGAGGCTATATACCAATAGAAAGAGTCCTCATTATCTCTAAATAAGAAGTTGTCATCCCCGCCCTTGATGATGATCCCTTAGTTACTTTAGAGCACTTGCTAGAACTTGTCATTCCTAAGTTGGAGTCTCTTGAAGGATTCAAAAAAGGTTTGAAAGTGAATGAAAATGATATCAATTGCCCTCCTATTTAAAGAAAAATGACCCAACGTACAATATAAAAATGGCTTCGTACGTATGATCTTTAAATCGTACGGGACAAAAAAAAAATTTTGGATGAATAATAACATCCAAAATGAAATGACTTTTTGTAAACACTTAATTTATGAGGTGTCCTTTTATATAGACTTTTTAACCATACAATTATACAGACGAACAGGTGTTCATCCAGGATGATCAGTGATTTAAGATCATTTTAATGACGGTTAGGTTCATCCCCCAAAAAAATTGACACATAGATCGTATAAATGAAATTTGATTTCGTACGTATGATTAGTTATAAAAACTAAATCTGCCCAGATAATGAAATGATGTCTTATGTCTATATATTCAATTCAATTTCTCCTTTGGCTACATGATCCCTAATGAAATGATGTCTTATGTCTATATATTTGATTCTGGAATGTTGAATAGGATTCTTTGAAATACAAATCACACTAGTGTTATCATAATAAATTAAAATTGTGCCTATTGTAAATATTAAATCAATCAACTATTATTTTAGCCAAAGAACTTTTGCCACATAACTTTCTAAGAAAATGTATTCAGCTTTAGCAGTAGATAGGGCCACATAATTTTATTTTCTACTGGACTAAGAAATTAAAGAATTTCTTATAAATTAATAAGTTCTAGATGTACTCTTTTGATCAACCCTACAACTTATAAAGTTTGAATCAGAATATTAAATAATTTCAAATCAAGAGTTGTACTTAGGATACCAAATCCCTAAGCTCTAAGTTCCCAAAAGATATTCTAAAAATCCTTTTTACTGCTATCAAATATGATTCCTTTTGGATCTGATTGAAATCTAGCATATAAACAAACATTAAACATAATATCTAGTTTGTTAGCTTTCAAATAAAATAAAGATTCAATAATTCTCCTAAATTTCTTTTAATCAACAGATTTTCTCATTGGATCCTTATCCAATTAAACTGAGGAACTCATTGAAGTACTTACTGTTTTAGCATTATCCATTTCATACTTCTAGAGGATATCCTTAACATACTTTGATTGACGAAAAAATATTCTCTCCTCAATTTGCTTTATACTAAAACCAAGAAAATAACTAAAATCTCCCATTAAGGTCATCTTAAATTCACAACTTATTATTATAGAAAAATCATTACAAAGATTTTTATTTGTATATCCTAAAATGATAACATCAACATAAATTTGAACAATGAGTGCATCATCTCCTAATTTTTTTGAAAAGAGAGTGGTGTCCACACTTTCTTTTACAAAAGATCTCTCTAATAAAAAAGTTATTAACCTCTCATACCAAGCCCTAGGTGCCTATTTCAATCCATATAATATCTTTTTCAATTTATACACATGATTAGAGACTTTAGAACTTTCAAAACCTGGAGGTTGTTCAACATAAATATTCTCTTGTATTACCCCATTCAAAAATGCACTTTTAATATCCATTTGAAATAATTTAAATCCTCTAAAACAAGCAAAGGCTAATAAAATCCTAATTACTTCAAGTCTTACTATAGGGGCAAAAGTCTCCTCAAAATTAATCCCTTCAATTTGATTATACCCCTTAGCCACCAATCTAACCTTATTTCTAACAACAACTCCAATGTCATTCATTTTATTTTTAAATATCCACTTAGTTCTAACTACACTTTAATCTTTTAGCCTTGTAATCAATTCCCAAACATCATTCCTTATAAATTGATTTAATTCTTCTTGCATGACCAAAATCTAAAATTCATCTGAAAGTTCTTGATTAATATTTATGGGCTTTATCATTGAAATAAAGGTTGAAGGATTAACCTCTTTGCTAAGTCCATGCCTAGTCCTAATACCCTCACTAGGTTCACCTAGAATCAATTCCTTATGATGGTTTTTAGAAAATTTTAACTCTCCAAGCAAAGGGTTTTCTTATTCAAAATTTTCATCCAAATTAATCTTCTCAATTCTTTGGGAGTTATTTTCTATATCATCCTCTTCCAAATTTAGCTCTTCAAAAATGCAAGATTCATCAAATATAATATGTGTGGTCTTCTCAACCACCAAAATTCTTTTATTAAATACTCTATATAATTTTTTAGCACTAGATTATCTAAGAAAAATTCCTTCATTAAATTTTGAATCAAATTTTCCTAAAGGAGATTTTCAATTATTATGAATGAAAACCTTACATCCAAAAACATGCAAATATGAGAAATTAGGTGTTCTCCCTTTAAAAAGTTTTAGGGTGTTTTGTTCCATTTTTATCTAATATTCATACTATTCAGAATATAACATGCAGTACTAACTACTTCAGCCGAAAAATATTTATGAAATGAATATTTTATCATATGGCTCTAGCGGCTTCAATTAATGTTCTATTTTTTCTCTCGACTACCCCATTCTACTGAGGGGTTCTTTGGACAAAAAAATTATGATCAATTCCATGATCTTTACAAAAATTTTCAATTTTTTTTTTAAATTCACCTCCATGATCACTTTGAATTGTTAGAATTTGACATCCTAATTTTCTCTGAATCCAAGCTAAAAAATCTCTAAATTTCTCAAATGATTTACTCTTATGAAATAAAAATTTAACCCACGTGAATATCGAGAAATCATCAATTATCATAAATCTATATATATTTCCTCTTAGACTTAAAGTGCTAACCGGTCAAAAAAGATCCATATGAATTATTTTTAATGGTTTGCTAGTTCTAAGATCCTTAATGGAATGAAATGAGGACTTCACCTATTTTCCTAGTTAACATGCATCACAAAGGTGATCCTTAATAAAGTCTAATTTTGGCATACCTCTAATGAGTTCCTTTTGGATAATTTTTTTAAGGTTTTTCATGCTAGCGTGATAAAGTCTCCTATGTCATAATCATGATTCATTATAAAATATTTTTAAACAAATAGCATTAGGACTATTAATACAGCTTAAATCTAATATATAAACATTATTTACCCTTGTTCCATGCAATACATCATTTCCATTTAAGCTTAATATGCAGCTAGTGGGAAAAAATTTAACACTTTACCCTTTATCACATAGCTGGCTTATACTTAATAAATTATGCTTTAAGCCTTCTACAAGTAATATATTATCAATGAAAAAATTATTCAAGCTTCCGATCATACCCGTGCCAACCAATTTTCTAGTGGTATTATTTCCCAGTGTAACCTTGCATCTATTCCTGACATCCAACGATATGAATTATATAGTGTCTCCAATCATATGCTTTGAGTAACCTATGTACAAGTACCAAATACTCTCATGAGATCCTGTATGAGAGTGTACCTACAAAACATTCAAACATTAGACTTGGGAACCCACACAAGTTTGGGTTCTCCTTTTTGGCAAATTAAAACTAGATGCATATATGATATGACTTATTTTATGCATCTTAGTTCTCTACACTAAATGATTTTTTCTATGAAAAGTATAAGTGTGTGAAATATGTCCAATCATAAGGGTTTTTCAATTTTTGATAATAAATCTGTCTCTTCTTAGGTTTTAAGATTTTTGCCTTCAAAATAGGATTAATAAAATCTTCAAATTAGGGGGTGTCCTATTTTTCTCAAGAGCTTTCACCTTAATTCTAAGGAATGAATTAGCATCTTCTAACACATTAATATTATATTTCAATTAATACTCTCTATTTTTAGATTCATCCTTAAAAGATTTAAATTCTTTTTCTAGTTCAGTATAGGATAATGTTTATAGTTCATTTTATTTATTCAAATCATCAAATTCATCTAATAAGCTCATGTGATTGTTGGCAATCTATGCGTGATCTTTCTTAAGAATTTCATGCTCTTTTTGTAACTGTTGCATTTTTAAGTTCAATCTTGCATGCATTTTCTTGAGTTTTTTATATACAGTATGAATTCTTTTAGAAACTTCAAGCAATTCATCATAGGTTAAGTTACATACCACTTTTTGATCTAACTGATTAAAATTATCGGCCATTAAGCACAAGTTGGTGATTTCTTCTTTCTTTTTTATTTCTAACAAATTCGAAGATGAGACCGCCTAGAAAGTTCTCTGAAACCTCTTCTTTCCCTTCCTCACATGTGCTTTCTCCTCTATCTCCTCCTTATTAGGAGTGGCTTTAAGATTAGGGCAATATATTTTTATATTTCTTGGTTTCATACATTCATAACAAATCACATAATTAGAAAACTTAACATTTTTGTGGAACTTACCTTTGTTCCACTACTGGCATCTCCTTTGCTTCCTTTTAAGAAAACTCCTAAATTGCATTATCATCATGGCAATGTTATCCTCATCCTAAGGTTATGATTGATCACATTCTAAGTCATCCACTTTCAGTGTTATGTTCTTCACCTTTTATGGTTCTCCTACATCAATCTTCCTTTGACTAACTCCTTGCTCATAAGTAATTAGTGATCCAATAAGATTACTAATATAATAAATATTAAAGTCCTTAGACTCTATAATAACAGTTATTTTAGAATTATAAGCAGTAGGTAAACAACAAAGAATTTTATTAATCATTTCAACATTGTTAGTTCCATATTTAATGCATGTAAAGAAGTGACTATATGAGTAAATCTTATGTACATTTCAGAAATGGATTCATCGGGTTTCATGCAAAACAATTTATAGTCATGTAATAAGATATTTAATCTAAATTGCTTTACTTCATTAGTCCATTCATATATAACATAAAGCATATCCCAAATATCCTTTTCACTTTTGCAAGTAGAAACCTGCATGTAATCTTCAGACTTAAGTGCACAAAAGAAACTATTTAAACATTTTGCATTTAATTGTGCTAAGTCACATTTTCTACAGTCCATTCAACAAATGGTGTTTCAACTCTAATGCCATCTACTAGTCTAGTTGGCCTAGTATACCCTTCCTGAACTAAAATCTACATGCGATAGTCAAGCAATTGAAGAAATGTAGGCATTCATGGTTTCCAAAAATTAAAAAGAATATTATCAAATAATGGAGGTCAAGTGATCGAATACCCTTCAGGAGTGTTTTGGTTTCCAAAAATAGCCATTATAATTTTCGAAAAGTAGACAAAAATTATAGTTTTGAAACAAAGCTTTGATACCACTTGTTGATTTCATAAAGGTTGTTAATCCTACATAATTGTCCCAAGGCTAAATAAGAAGGGGGTGAATTGGTAATTTAAAAAAAAATTGGATTTTTAATAGATAACTTATTTAACAAATTTCAAAATTTGATTATCTTTTTGAAAAAAGCTTTTCAACCACAACAATAAAATTGCAGAAAATAAAAATATGGAAAATAAAATAATATAAAGATTTATAATGGTTCGGTCAAACATGACCTACATCCACTACATGAACACTCCCTCTTCAGGTATTACACTATTACCAAAGTGACTTTCCTTTTGCCTCATAGCATGGCAAAGATGCCTTTACAATTCCTCTCTTCCACCAATCCCCGATGGGGTAGAGAACTCTCATCCTTTCACACCCTCTTTGTGTCAGTAGAGAATTGGTATCCTTTCACACCCTCCAAGTGTCGACGAGAACTGTCATCCTTTCACACCCTCTAAGTGTCAGCAGAGAACCGTCATCTATTCACACCCTCTAAGTGTCGGTAAGGAACCGTCATCTGCCCACACCATCCAAGTTTTAGCAGAGAACAAAATATTCTTTAAAGATCTTCTCTCGAGAAACTGGAAATAAGAAAGGAAAAGTAATACCCAAAAAACAAAAGAGAATCTTACCTTTGAGTAACCTTGGGATCCCTTCAAACTTCACTTCCAAGAACTTTCTCTCAAACACTCTCCCACAATCACTCTTACACTTGCCCTTAAAAAATTACAAAGAACAACTCTTTTCATGCCAGTTTTTAAGGACCTTTTATATGAAAGACATGAAAAACCATCCAAAAAACTGAAATTTTCTATTTTGAGAGTATAAAATCATATTTTTGTACTTACAAACAATTCAAAAATTATTGCGTACAAACTTTTGTGAATATATATGAAATATTTTCATACATAATAATTATCCAGTACGAACCAAGTTCATATTATACAAATAGTTAGAAAAATTTTCAACTTTGTCAGGATGAAAAGGTACCCCATATTTTCGTACTCTAGACATCATCTGTATGAATAGAATATCATATACAGTATGTTCGGTTAAGAAAACTTTAGCATTCATTGGGATGAAAAGGTAACCCCTCTTTTTCGTACTCTGGATAACATTTATACAAATAGGATATCGTACAGTATGATTAGTTCAAAAAACTTTGGGATTCGTCGTGACAAAAAGGGACCCGTCCATTTCATACTCTATATATCATATTTATGAACAGGATATCATACAACACAATCCATTCAGAAAAAGCTTTGAATTGGTCAAGATAAAAAGGGACCCGTCCATTTTGTACTCTAGATGTCATTTGTACGAAGGAACCATCGTATAATACGAGCACTACATAAAAAAATTATCTTCCTACAGTTTGTTTGACTACTCATAGGACAAAATAACTGAACAAATCATCTCGTACAAAATTATTTTATACAGTATGAATAATTTAAAAATTTATAAATTTTAAACACTCCCCGAAATGTATGTGCCCAGTTACTCAATTGCAATTACACTATCTTAGACTCAATAAAATGAAAAAATACAGACTTCATTTACAATAAAACCTAATCTAATCTAATTTGAAGTCTTTAATAATTTAGAGTATGATTTCTCTGAAATGTTAGTACACACAAATAATAAAAATAATATATCCAAAATATGTCAAAAGAAATAATGATTAAAATAATAATATTTGGAGTCATCAAAAACATACATGTTGTAAAAATATCAACAATTAAAAAACTAGGTTGTGACAATTTAAACACCAATATCATAGCTTAGGTACTTGCAAACTTTGTAGTTGAATGGATCATCCTCGTATCAACCAAGCCACCTAGTGCTTCTACTTCTCCCCTATGCTGGACGTTATATATTGATGGAGCTTCTAGAAGTTCTGGCTCCGGGGCAAAAATTTTGTTGATCTCTCTACAACAAGTTGCCCTGGAGTATGGCCTCCGACTTAAATTACCTACTACGAATAACGTGGTAGAGTATGAAGCACTTATTCCCAGTCTAAAATTGGCAATCGACTTTGTGGTGCAAAACCTAGTGGTCAACATTGATTTGAAATTAGTCATATTTAGGTGGAATGGAGATTTTGATATCCATAACCCACAATTGACCCAGTATTTCAAAATAATAAAGTTGCTCTTAGCCCATATAAAAGATCATCAGATCATTAATATTCTCCGAGAGAAAAATACACAAGTGGATACTCTTTCTAAACTTGCTACAACAACGAGAGATGTCTACAAGAGGAAGTGTATTAAAACATCCATTTTCTGAGCGTCTAAGGTCTGTGGGTCATACAATCAATTGATGAGTCAATAGAGGCTTTTTGGATCGATCCCATTTTTTCCTTCTAATGAGATGATATTCTTCCTGAAGATCTGAAGGTGGCAATGCAACTTTAGAGGTAGGAAACAAACTTCATTGTTATTGGTGGAGAATTATACAAAAGAGCTTTCATGAGATCATATCTCAAGTGCCTTCATCTTCAAAGGAAAATTATGCACTTAAAGAAGTACATTCGAACATCTGTAGAGAACATCTAAGTGGAAGGGCATTACCCTATTAGATGTGGAGACAATAGTTTTTCTAGCCAATAATGAAGCAGGATGCACTAAAGTTTAAACAAAAGTATAACATTTGCTAGTTAAATGCTAACCTCACCCATTTACCAATCGTAGATATCATAGTATTATAGATTCCCTAACCTTCTTTCCAATGGGGGATGGATATAATGGGACCCTTCCTTATATCCACGGGACAGTGAAAGTTTATCATCCTGACTGTAGACTATTTCACTAAGCGGGCGGAGGCAGAACCTCTAAAAAATATCACTAAAGCTAATGTCAAATAATTCTTATGGAATAATATAATATATTATTTTGGCATTGTAGTAAAAATTATCACTAATAATAGAACTTAACTCACTGGAGAGATCTTCATAAAATTTTGTAAAGATCTTTATATTCAACTAGTATATATGGATGTAGCCCATCCTCAAACAAATAGGCAAATATAGGTTACCAATAGGACTATATTGAAGGATTGAAGACACCACTAGAGAAGGATGTGAGGGGTAATGGGCTGATGAACATTCAAATATCCTTTGTGCCTATCATACCACTGCCATAACTTCAATAAGAAAAACCCTGCATAATCACTACTTTGGCACAAAAGTTGTTATTCCCATCAACGTTGAAGTCCCAAGTTATAGAGTTCAAACTTTTGACTTTAGCGATAATGAGGAAAAGCTCAGATATAACCTAGACCTCCTTTTAGAAGTAAGAGATGAGGCGATGCTTAAGGTTACTGCATACCCCCAAAGAATTGCCTGTCACAATAATTTAATGATAAAACCACAATATATATAAATTGGAGATTTAGTTCTATGTAGCATCGATGCTGCATCAAAAGGCCCCCAATATAATAAACTATCATCCCTCTAGGAATGTCTATACTTGGTGGCAGCCATGGTGAAGTCTGGAACCTTCAATTTGAAGAATGTTGAGAGGAAAATTCTCCCTTAGACCTGGAATGTAAAGAATGCCACAAATACTATCTGTAGAGGATAGTAGTACTACTTGTTTTAAGTGTTTTATGTCTTCAGTGTTGAGTGCCATTTATCTCTTGCATTGTATATGACTTTTGTAACTTCTTTATCCCTGAGTTATATATGGAAAGTAAGTCATCATTTAATACAATAAAACTATATTCCCTTTTTTAGTTATATTATTGCCTTCTTCAAGTAAGATGACAATGATAATTTCACACACGTTGTGAACTTCAATATTGAAATACTTGATTCAAGACATATGCACTCTTTATTACAACTCAATCACTAGATGATCAATCCCCAGGGGATTCAATATGACCTCTTCCATATAGGTTAAAAAACATCAAATAATACATTCATTAATAATCTCATATAGGTCAAAATATCCTAAGTGAATATCACTTAATTATAATATCCTTGATTCGAGATATATGGACTCTTTGTTGCAACTCAATCACTAGATGATCAGTCCCAAGGGGATTCGACCTGACCAATTTTATACAGGTTAAAAAACATCAACTAATGCTTTCATTAATAGCCTCGAATAGGAAAACCATCCTAGGTTGATGTCACTTAATTATAATATCATTGATTCAAGACATATACACTCTTTATTGTAACTCAATCACTGGATGGTCAGTCCAAAGAGGATTTGATCTGACCTCTTCCATACAGGTTAAATAACATTATATAATGATGTAACCAACAACCTCAGAAAGGTCAAATATCCTTGATGGGTGTGACTTAGATTTTGAAATCCTTAATTCAAAAAGTTTGAATCGCAATCACTAGATGTTCAGTCCCAAGGGGATCCAATATGACTTCTCCCACATAGGTTCGAATGTATTGTTTAATGATGTAACTAACAACCTCATATAATTGAGTGCCTTAAATGAGCATAAATAGAATTCACTTGAGTTGAATAGGAGTACTGAAATATTTTTCACTAGTTAAATAAAAGCATCAATTTATTAAAGATAACACATGTGAAGGCAAATGCCTAACACATAACAATCACTAAGAAAGATAAAGTAATACAACAAGTGGAAAATAAAAACACTACTCGATCTTTATAATCGCATCATCCTTCGAAAGGGAAAAGGCCTTCTACAGCTCACTATCTATTTTGTCACCATCATAATCTATAATGGAATCATCAGAAGCCTGACTGAGTGTTAAGCCTTCAACTTTTACTACTGTCTTTCACTGTATATGGTGAACTCCCTTTAAGAAGCCTTGGATAAACCCCTCATCAATATACTGCTGCTCTAAGGACTTCACTTCTACATCATAAATGTGATCACGAGCCTCCTTAACTTGATTCTAGATGATGGTCTTGAAAGCTATTGACTTTTTAAATCTTCAATGACTCTTGAAGATTTTAAGCCATGCAAAGTAGCCTCCTTCTCGGCTATAAAAGTCTGGAACCTTTTATTGATATCTTCTCTATAGAGGCCTTTTGATCTTTTAGAAGCTGGGTGATCATCGTCTGTGACTCCACAAGGTTAATTTGGAGTCAATCTTTCTATTTATTTTGAAGAAAGATAGAATGTACTATGCTTACCAGCTTGGTTCTACACTCGGTCAACTCTTCCTCCACCACCTTCACCTCCTTAACCTTATGGTTGTACTTTCGCTTATACTCTCTATGAGAATATTGACCTTCACAAATTCTTTGTTCAATACATCTAAGGACTGACTAAGCTTAGCCTCAAGATCCATTTGATGTAATAACTAAAATAATAAGATGATGTTAGCAAAAGGTAGTCCAAATAGACCCACAAAATAAAAAAAAATGATAGAGAAATTGCTACTCACCAAGTCATTGACTAGGCGATGTCCGATACACTATGGTTTAACACATCCTCTGAAATATGCAACTTGATAGGGGAGGAGCTGGGGGGAACCTTGCTAGTGCTTATTGTGACCCCCTTTAAATTTTTCTTCTTCAATAAAGCCTTGGGATCAGCACCTCTCGCA
Source organism: Dendrobium huoshanense (assembly GCA_016618105.1). Lineage (NCBI taxonomy): Eukaryota > Viridiplantae > Streptophyta > Magnoliopsida > Asparagales > Orchidaceae > Dendrobium > Dendrobium huoshanense. The sequence goes on along the minus strand of CM028358.1, from coordinate 45,985,667 downwards.
TGTTGCTTAGGAGCAACTTTTGGAGCTGGGGCAGGGGGCTCAAGAACCTTATAGGACATCTTCAGCATCCTTACATCAGATCTCCCAACATGAAATAATAGTCTAACTCTAAATAGGAACTCTTATTTTATGTATTTATTTAAGTAAAGAACCTCATATAGAAGATGATCGATGTCGAGAACCTTGAAAATCCTCAATTTATCTTCTTCTTCGACATGCAAAAGGGCTGACAAATACTTCATCTTCCCCCACTTCTTTAGAAGGCCCTATTCATTTCTCACAAAGAAATTTATGCTGGCCTAGCTCTTCAAAGGATCTTAGGTACGCATGTTTAATTATTTGGATTTGAATATTAAATGCCCCTATGTATCACTAGTGAATTGGCCCATCTGTAAAAGATGTTTAGGTGTTAGAACGACTCCTTGATCTTTAAAGAGTGTAATCATCCCCATTGTCACCGATATGGCTCTATATAAAAATTGGTATAAACTCATCCCACTCCGTATGAAAATATTGATCAGCTCAATAGGAGGTGGAAAGTATAACCCTACTCGTAAACTGGTCTCATAAATGATCAGGTATCCGGGAGGAGGAAGGTCGGCCCAATTAGATCTTTTAGGAGCTGTTGTCACCACATCATTTGAAAGTGAAACTTTTTGTGAAGAATGATCAAGGAATCACCCATAATTATGGACATAGAATCATCTGCTCTAGCTCCCTTATTTGGCCTCCGCTCACCATCATTTGGAGCAATAGGATCTCGCTTAATCACAGGATCTCTCAAAGAAAGGTGGTCAACTGACATGGCGTCTGTATAAGGAGGGGCCCTATAGTTGGATATGGGATGCCACCTATCTAAAAGTAGGGGAAAGCCTCATGTATAGGGAAAGGACTAGAAAGGGGAAGAGAGAAAGGTGGAGGAATCTCCTTCTTGCAGAGTGGGGTCCTGGGCCTGAACAGAGGATACCACCTATATAGCGCCAGGCGAAGGCCTCAGTTGAAAGGAGGAGGAAACTCCTCAGTGAGGGGCCATAGGCCTGAACAGGGGATACGATCTGAAGAGGACTATGGTAATGCCCCAGCTTGAGGAAGTGCTAAGAGGGGGAACGGGAAAATTTGAGTACCCTATGGGGGGGATTTATAACTTTGTAGGGGTTATTAAAAAAAAAATTTAGCCGACGTTTAGCTGGTGGTTAGCCGGTAGTAAGCCGACTGCTGGTGGTTGGGTAAATGGCCAACCACAGTTTATGCGGCTCGAAGCCATGCCCACAGCGACGTGGCCACATCGACCACACCTGGGTAGCATAGGGCTCTAGGCAGGTGCGTGGGCAGTTAGGACGGCGCACACAAGTGATGCGGTGGTGGTGCAGCGGTGGCGTCTAGTCCATCCTTACACGTTTCCAGGCTATTTTTTGGCCAGATAAGCCCATATTGGATGTTTTTTAGCTCCCTAGAATTGTTTTTTAATGTTCCGAACTCAATTTTGGCACTTTTAAAGTTGTTTAAAACCTCTACGCCCAAGTTTAAATTTTTTCAAGCTTTTAAATTGAATAGAAAAATTCCTAAAAGGTTGTGACACATATTTTGGAACTCCTTGATCTTCGATGGCCAATAATAGGTGGACAACTTATACATCATAAAAAATTTATACTGATCAGGCACAAATCTTAAGGAAAAATCATGTTAGAAACTTTCAAAATTAAATTTGGGATCATCTCAACTCTGATTTTAATAAAATTATGGTTGAACTAAATGTATCGAGAATATGAACCCAATGACACCAAATTCGACGCAATCCGAGCCCAAATGGGCCTAAATCAACGGCCCAAAGCACCATTTAGAAATTCAAACCATAAATTGGATTACCAAATGGTCTCCAAATGTGACATTGTTATAGTCAAATCAAGCGGTTCGATGAGACAAATCCAACGAGCCCATGATTATGAAATTCCAACATCATTAAGACCTTCAACTGTCTAATGAATGTTCCACGATCAAGAGATTCAACATCGGCCTTCCATCCAAACCACTCCCCAGTTACCCTTGATCCTCCTCTTATTTATTGCTCATGCCACTTGAGAAAATCTATAAATAGACCACTCCTTCCTCTTAAAAAGAGACCCCTAACCTAAGGAAACAAGAGAGAGATCAGAGATCACTCTTGCCTCCTTCCCTCCACAATCACCGCCAGGAATTATACTAAACCACCACCTGACTTATGGAGTTCCACCGAACCACCAACTGATGCTAGAGTTTCGCCGGACCACCACCTAATGCCCAGAGTTCTGTTGGACCACCACATGATACCGAACTTCCACCGGACCATCACCTGACGCCGAGAGTTCCATCGGACCACCACTTGGTGCAAGAGTTTTGTCGGACCATCACATGATGCCCAGAGTTCTATTGGACCACTGCCTGGCACCAGAGTTTTGTCGGACCACTGCCCGACGTGGAAGCTCTATCAGATAAGCACTTGATGTCGAATTTCAGCCAACCACCACCGAACTACCAACTAACGCCCGAATTTCCTAGTAACGACGGACATCGGCCAGACCACCAAGTGATGCCAAACTTTCATCCCATTTTGTTGCTAGATTTCAACCATACGGTTGACATTTATAATCTGATTGCCTTCAGGGTGAGTTAGCCCACTGTGATCTACCCAAACATTAGTGAAATCATTCCAGACAGGGCCAGACCCCGTGGTTTTCCCCTTTTCTAGGGTTTTCTATATAAAAAATCTTGTGATATCTGTATGTGAGCTGAATATATGTGCAACGTTAAGACGTAGAATTTTTAACTCTATCATCTCGTATGTTCTAGCACACAATAAGAATATTTATAGAATCATTTGAAAATATTTATTATATATTATAACAATTTCTAGAAGTATTATCATTTTCAAAAAATACATAAAATAGGGTACAAACCAAACTATATGGTGAAAACTTAGAGTTTTCTTTTCAGTTTGTTGAGAATGCTTTGTTCTATACTATAAAAAGGTACACCGTATAAAGTTTTTCAAACTTTGTTAAATTTAATAAAATCTTAAAAATTCCAGCTCAAATGTCGATATTAAAAACTAAAGTAAGGGATCATAAGCGTACCTCAAGCTGAACAATTCCTCAATTGACTTGGTGGACGAAATTATGTCTAAGGTCTCAAAAATCGGCTTTCATTCTCTAAAAATTCTACTACTCTGTCTAAATGGTTATAATTGATTTTTGAAATGAGAATGTTTTAGAAAAAAATTAAGTGGATTTGGATATTTAAGAACACATCGCCACGGCATCATTATTCCCAACATCACAACTCCCCAAGAAAATGTTTAGAACCCAAAACAAACTCCTTGGGTGAAAGTCTTAAATGTTGGCCCATATAAATTGGTGTGGATTGCATGCTAAATCGACCAGGATTTTTACTGGCCTAAAGACAGTGCTTCCTCATAAAAAAAAAAAAAAACTGTAGCACAAATTCCTGACACTGCAGCACCACATTCCGACGCCTGTTATTGTAGCACATAATATGCAATCTCGCAGTATTGATAACCAGAATAGGCCAGCATTGTACCGTTTAGGATTTAGGATTATAATTCTATTATTGGTATTTAAAATATTAGTAAATTATTTTCAATAATAATTTATATAGTATTTTAAAAACGAATTTTATACACGCGCGGTTGCATCAGACATCTTAAATAAAATAAATTTAAGCTGATTTTGTGATGGATAAATGATTTCTGCAGAGTTGTATCATTTAGAGCACTAAATATAATAACATTCCTGATGACCCTACCTTTTGAGTCAAAATCTTCAGCTCAATAATTTATTTCATTCAAGATCGGGTTGGGGCCTTTTGATGAACAGAAGTAATTTCTTCCAGCAATCTCCCACTCGCATTCCTAATTTGCCTGAAAAAAATGAAAAATATTTTATTGAACATAATTTATTTATATTAAAAAAAACATAAATTTTATTTTAAAATTATATATATATATACTTACTTTTATATCCATATCAATGTAATCAGACTATCATCAAATTGGATATAATCGAATAATCTATTTGGGCTTATTTTTAAAATCATAACCATTAATAATTTTTTCGTTGAAAACAAAACAGATAAGATAAAACCTGTAAGATGATGCTATCCGTTTGCCAAGCAAATGACTGGCTTGAGAACGTGGAGAGAGGGACGACATGGATAAAAGTGATGTGATGCGGATGAGTGGACGAATATGATGTGGCACGAGAATCAGTTGGTCTGAAGGATCTCGATTGTCTTAGGGTGCATTTGGGACTGCTGCAGCTGTCGGTAAAATAAATTATAAAATTGTTGTACAGAAAATTGTCTTTCGAAGTTGTTGTATATGAAGCAGTATATTTTGTTTGTGAAGTATAACTGTCAAGTTATTTTGCAGCAATTGTATGTATGAGAATAAATTACCTATATACCCTTATATATTGAGATGAAAATAAATTGTATATGTGAAATTTTTAAAAAAATTTATATGCTAACAAACTAACGATTCTAAATTAAAAACTGTATCATCTTTTATGAAATATTTTATAACTTTTAAATATAATAATATAATTTTTTTAATAATGCAGTATCATATTTTAAAATAATCTGAAAAAAAATATTATCTGCTATTACTTTATACTAAATATTTTTAATAATAATATAACTGATATATTTTTAAAACTTAATTAAAATATTTAATAAATATCTATTTAGATATCATGAATAAACTATTTATATTTCTCTAAATTACAATTTAAATCATGAACTAACAGCATCTCTTCTCCAACTATAACTTTATAAGTATTTCCAACAACAATCTTTATAAAATCATTTTATTCAGAATAAATAAATTAATCTGAATCAATACAAAAGTAACAGAACCATTTTCGGCTTCTTGGCAGCAAGTACGTAGGATTTAACTACTCGATTATAGATTCTATGTAACAAAAATTCTTAGTTCAATGAGGATTCTTCTCGATTACGTAGGATTCAACAACTGATCAACCAAAATTCTTTGAAACATCTCGATAAAGGTCCTAACAGACGTTTCTCTTTGTTCAATGAGGATTCTTTCCAGGCTCGTCTATTCTTGAGACATATAAATTAATACAATAACATTATATGGCCTGTGTTCTCAAATGGTCTTCATTCCAACACTTGTTGTTTTATTTATTGGAAAAATGATTTAAGAATATGATTTAAGCTTCATAAGACTAGGTGAAGATGAGAGTGAGAGATCCAATAAGCGTGATTTACAACTTTGTTGAATGTAAAACCTCACCAGATGACACCACATGCAACTCCATTGCATGGGAAAAGACAAATTTCAGCAAACTTCTCAGCGTCTCTTGAGTTGACCCTTTGAGAAATCAGATCGTCGTAGATATCTATAGTATAAAAGGATAATATAACATAAATCATAGCACTCTCCATGAAATACTATGATAAGTTATTGAATTTCCCTAGTGATAATTTGATTTTCTCAACAATCATTATGTGATCATCCCGTAGATTGAAAACAAGCTTTTCAGTACACCTAAATTTGCGGCAAGGAAAAATGAGTTACTATATTCCTTCCATCATACTAGCATATATAATCTTTATTTATTGAATCCTCTTGAAATGGTATGTTTTGATGCTGATATCTTATCATGCATCTATTTTTTGTTTGTATAAAGCATGGTTGTATGTAAACCAGCAAAGACACAACAGGAAAAACGTGCATTACTGACTGACAAAATTTGTCGGAAAATACTCAAAATCCAGATTTCCAACGAATTCTTTTTCGATGGTAAAACGTGCGTTGAAAAAATATTACCGGTACAAAATACTTTGACAGAGAGAAATATTTTCGGCAGAAAATATGTCGGAACTTTGTCCGACGGAAACCGCCAATTGAGCCCCCCGCAGCCCACACAACGGGCCAACCTTCAGACCTACGCGACCCACCGTTAACCCGCCATACCTAGCTCACCACCCGCACGACCTAGATTCAACCTATTAGCATTCATGTTTCCAATGGACTGTTAGCTAATGCACCAGATACTTTAGAAGAGAAGAAAAACTATAGTAGAACAAAGTGAAGAGAAGTAGTCATTTCATTGCTTAAGTAAATACAAGTCAAGTCTATTTATCAAAGACTACTTAGTTATGGAATTACTAAACTACCCATAGGTAGTTACATAAAGCTGGAAAGTGGTTCTGAGTATTCGGCTTTCTCAACAGCCTCGGCAGGAGACTTAGAGTGATGGAGCAGAGTGGTGTTCGCCTTAATGATGATGTTGATTTGATTATCATTATCAGCCCCCCCCCCCCCCCCCCCCCCCCCCCCCCCCCCCCCCCCTCAGAACCATCAGTTTGGAACGTAAGAGATTTAAGCGTTGAGTGTGTAAGGACTTAGTGAAAACATCGGCAAGTTGATTCACACTAGAGACATAATGAACGATGATGTTGTGGGCTTAAACAAAGTCACAAATGAAGTGATGGTTTATTTCAATATGCTTGATTTGTGCATGGAAAATGGGATTTGAAGTTAAGGAAAATGCTGAAATATTGTCGCAATAGAGTGGGGTAGATGAAAGGTTGATGGAGAAATCAGCACATAGGCGATGAAGCAAAATAATGTCAACAGCTGTGGCACAATAGATCGATAATCTGCTTCAATAGATGAGCGAGCCACGGTGAATTTCTTCTTGACTGACCATGAAAGAAGTGCATAACCAAAAAGTACATAATAACCTGTAGTTGATTTGTGATAAGTGATGTTGTCGGCCCAATCTGAGTCGATATAAGCTAATAGAGTGAGATCGATTTTGGGTAGAAATAGACCACGAGATATGGTGCCTTTGAGGTAGCAAAGAATGCATTTTAAAAGCTGAGTCACCTTTAAATATTAGGGGCGAAGAATGCATTTTAAAAGCTAAGTCGCCTTTATAATCATCCTAAAGCAAACATAATTTGAATATTATTATTGCAATTTTGATGTCTTCTTATTTTTTATATTTCTTTTTTCAATATATTTTTTTTGTAATTAAAAATTTTGATTTTTTAGATTATTGATTTTGGAAAGATCAAATAAAAAAAGATGTCAAAAAGAAATGTATAGTATGTACAAAAATTGAAAGAATGCGCAATAGTTTGTAAAATGAAGAGAGACAAAAAATTAGCTCAAATAGAAAAAAATGCATAAAGTGTGCTACAAATATTTGAAAAGATGCGCAATGTCACCAATTGAATTTGTTCTTTCCTCTATCGTTTAATCTTTAATTCAAATCAATCTAATTTTTAATTATGTTTTATATTGAAAGTTAAAAATAACTAATCTTTATTTCATCACTTTTGCAATAATCCTCCATATCTAATTGTCTAGAATGCTTCATGAATTTAATAAAATTTTCTTATCTAGTTGTATTTTAATTTAAACTTTTTGAATTTTTCTTTTTTATCTTACGTAATTAACTTTATTATTGTAATTATATTTCAATCTTTTTTAAGATCAATTATTATGGTTTCTCATTTGACATCTTTCATTTCATTATTCTTATTCCCTTTTTGTTGTTGTCAAAAGGGGGAGTAATATTATTTTGTGTTGTATTTTTTGTTGGTTTTGTGTTTCATGTGTTTGTGTTTTTATTTTGTATCTTATATTTGTGTTTGTTGTTTGTCTTTAAAAGAAAAAAAAGTTTGGAATCTTCATAGAGTTTCTCTGTATTCACTTGGTTATTCTTTCAGGGGGGGCTAAGGAGAAATTTAAGATATATATGTTAACTCAAATAATAATTATTTTGCCATCATCAAAAATAGGGAGATTGTTGAGATAGTTACAACTTAGTTTTTCGATTGTTAATATTCTTGCAACATGTATGTTTTTGATGATTCTTAAATATTATTATTTTGATTACAATTTCTTCTAACATATTTTGGATGTATTATTTTATTATTTGTATATATTAATATTTTAGAAAAATCATACTCCAAATTATTGAAAACTTCAAATCAAATCTTATTAGGATTTATTGTAAATGAAGTATATATTTTTTATTTTATTGCGTCTGAAAGAGTGTGATTGTAATTGAGTAACTGTGCACACACACTGGATGAGTGTTTAAAATTATAATTTTTTAAACTGATCGTACTATACAGAGTCATTTAGTACGAGGTGATTTGTTTAGTTATTTTTCCCTTCGAGCAATCAAACGAACTACTGGTAGAAAATTATACCTGAAGATGTAGTCTTGATGGAGTCTTCATGGAGTGGATGTAGGTCGTGTTTGACCTAAATACTATAAACCTTTCTGTCATTTTTAATTTACGCATTTTATTTTTATTTTATGCACTTTGATATTTCTGGTTAAAAAGTTTTTTAAAAAGATAATCAAAGTTAAAAATTATTTAAATTGGTTTTCTATTAAAAATCCAATAGAATTTTTTAAATTATCAATTCACCTCCCCTCTTGGTTAGCTGTTCGACAATTGCTTAGATTTAACAACCTATATGGAATCAATAATTTCAATTGACTACAGTCACTAATACTATCAATATTTTGTGAAGGGTCTTCAAAAGACTCACTACCTATATCAATATATTCAAAATCTTCAATAACATTTTTATGGTGAAGTCATTGGTTCGAAGTCCAAGCATGGTCTCTAGTAGCAACAACACTTAAGAACATCATATCAAGCTTATCTTGAAGTTCGGGATCAATGCCACGATGTCTTTTTTTTTTTTTTTGCATTTGGCAGAACCTAGAAAGAAAAAATTTAGTTTATAGAATTAAAAGATATAATATGAAGGTTGAATTAGCCAAATATACGAAATAAATAAATTTAATATTTACCTCTAAGTTTTATTTTCACCATTCCTCAAGTGCATCAATTATTTTCATCCTAAGAACCCAACCCATTTTAGTGGATCCACGCTTCAATTCTTTCTATAATTTTTAATCTTTTTTTAACTGATCATATTTATTTTTTAACTGAACTTTATCATTCTCTTTTCAAGTTTTCTCATAGAAATTCATAATCAAATTCATCCAACCATTTTTATTGAAGTGTATAGTCAATTGATTGCCAAGTTCAATTTCCTTTAGACATGAATCACATAATATAATACTCACATCTTTCTCCTATGTTGCAGATGGTTCGCCGTCCTTTGATTTATCCATTGAATATCTTAATTGATGTACTATAAATTTACTGAAGAAGGAATTGCAATGGAACGCATGCAAGTGCCAAAAATAATATAGAATGAATTGTAAAGGATGGAACATGTTAAAGTAAAGCTTAAATTGACAAAAAAAAAAGAAGAACAGATTTTTAAAAGATGAAAAGAGAATGAAATTGTAGTTTCCTCGGAGATATAACAAAAAATTGTAATAAATTAGGAACAAACATACATAAAGGAGTTAGCTTGGTCAAAAAACATAGCATCTAACAAGATGCTATACTACCAAGCAGAATGTAGCTCTGGACAGTGAAGGTACTTGCCCAACAAATGACACTATAAAAAGGAAATAATTGTTTTTTTTTTAAGTGAATTTTATCTCAAAATCAAATATTGCATATGAAAGACATTCAACATAATATCTCTATTGGAAAGCCTAAGCTCCCAACCAATCATACCTAATTAGCGTCTAAAATTGATGATAAAAAAACTAGAAAAAAAAATAATGAAATAAGTCATTAAAATAGAAAATAAGCTCAAAATTCCTCCATAAATACAGTAAAATTCACAAACAACATCTAGAATGTTGATAGGTGTGGAGATTGAGGGAGAAAACGTTGGTCTTTGCCGCAGGTTTGAAGAAGATAAGAGGTACAAGTAAAATAAGAGCAAGTAACAGTTTGGTAAGGGATTTCGGGCTGAAGGAAACTGCTGCAGTTGAGGAGGAGAAGTAGGTAGTTGCTAGGTCAGTGGGAAGTCGTAATTGGGGAGCTTCCGATCTACGCTTGCGTGAGGTGGAAGTTGGGAAGGAGAGGACTTGTGTTTGTGTCGATGTTGGCGTGAGACAGACGGAAGAATTGGGATTTGCGAATAGGGGAGAAGTCCTGAGGTGCTGGCTTGAAGTGTAGTCGTGAGAGGAGGAGGGAAGAAGAGTTGCAAACTACTCGAAATTAACTGAAGAAGAAATCGTAGATGAGAGAAAGGCAGAAGGTCAGATTGAAGAAGCTCATACCTATTCGAAAGAAGCAGTTGAATTGATGAACCACCTCCAAGAGACCTCCTACATAATGGAGCCGACGATGCAACCTGCTGGAGACGAGTATGAGTATGTGGATTGCGATGACCACCAACCTTTTGAGATAACCGGTTGTGAGGAAGATTTGTGCGATCATATTGTTATGGTAGTGGAGACGAGGGCATCGATATGGAGGAATGATCGACAACTTCCGCACGATTTGGGGGCAGTAGTGTCATTTTTGTTCTTTGAAATCGTAGAAAGTAGCGTACTACAGGAGGTAAATTAGGTCGCGGGAAGCACCGAGGGGCAGCAAAAATATTCGTAACCGGCTCTGTCTCGATCAACCTAAATGATTGTTTAACTGCCTTTTAAATAGCAAAGCATTAGTGACGTTGTCCCAAACCAGCCCTTGGTCGTTTGGTATGCAAACGGGATGCTAGTCGTTCATCAACTGCATGTTAGCCACCTGCCAGCTGGACTACACGCCAGGTCAGAAACGTCGTCCCATCATTCTACAGGTTTTATCTTTTCTATTGATTCGTTTTTAATTTATCAAATAAATAAACTAATAAAAATTAATCAAATTTAAATTAGTTGTTTTCTTTTAGGAAAATTGCAAATTAGTTATCGAGTCATGTATGATGAACACAGTTTCTGACAGCCATAGGACTTTACAGCCTTCAGCTGTCCTGGAGCGTCAGGCGAAGAAAAAATATTTTGTTTACTGAAAACCGAAACCAACCTGGCTAATGTCCTCTAAGAGCTTGCTAGGAAGATCCCACGTATGCCAGTCTCAAACGTTGGTAATGTATTTAGGTTGGCTTGACGTGAGAATGCTGTACGATAGACGTGTGATTGATGGCATTTCAGGGGAAAAAACATGGCGGCTGTTGAAGTGGGGTACTGACGGTCTGAGTACTTTGAAGGGATGAGGAGAGATAATGTAAAGGAACGAATTCCACGAAATTGCATTTATATGAAATAAATTTTAAAAACGAGCGTACAGAAAAAGATAGAATTTGTAGGAGCGTGATCTGATGAAAGATGAAGAAATAGATTTATTTGGTGTTGTAATGAATGCGTCAAATAATTTTAAAGTTATGGACAGTAAGATTAGTTTTTAAAAATAATTTATTAATACTTTTATACTTCAAAGAATTTGAAGAATATATATATATATATATATACCTATGCTACCGTGAGGGTGGAACAATTATTACGTCCTCCGACCGAATGCAGAGGAGCATTCGGTCGTAAGCAAAAAAACTCGGTACCGAGGTGTACCGAGTTTTTAAAAAAACTCGGTACACCTCGGTACCGCCTTTTTTTTTGCCTACGACCGAATGTTTCTCGCATTCGGTCGACCGAACAAAATAAAAGTTCGTGAGGGTGGGCAATTGCCCACCCTCATATTTTTTTAAACTCAAGGGTAGTTTAGACATTTTCTTCCCAATAGCCTATTTTGCCCTATTTCACCCAAAAAAAAAAAAAAGATCGGAGCAGCTTGAGCCGCCAGCCCCAATAACGCTGTTCTTCCGCTTTTGGCAATCGTGGAGAAGAAGCCGTCTGAGCTAGAGGACCTGAGGTAATCTTAAAATCTTTTGCATAACTGAACTAAAATCATATTTGCATGAGATGGAAGAGGCGTGGTCAGGTGTAACCGCAAGCAAGAGGCGTTGAACGCAAGCAGGAAATCTGGAAATGCGTTTTTTTTTTCATTGAAAGTTCAGAAGGGAATTTGTTTTTCTCTGGTTTGAATCCTTATTTGCAATTGCTTCAAGTAAGGTCATCATTGCAGACTTCTATCAACATATCTCTTCTACGGCCATTCTATCTTTATTTACCTTTTGATCTGTCTGAGTAAAGCAAGTGTTTAAATTTGTTTGTTGTTCATTTCAATGTCCGAGCTCTGCGTTAGGGCAGTAAGAAAAAAGGTTTTTTTCCCCTTGCATAGAATGTGTTTCGCCTGATTATCTGGCTTGAAAAAATAGTTGTTTTTCCCTAATATTTGCTCATAATAATTTTTTTTTATAAAATAGATTTTGAGAACTTTAAATAATTAAATCCCTTGCAATTGCATTCAAAGCTCTATCGGGTTTCACTGTTTGAGGGCTGCAACAACGATTTCTTTGCATTGAAATTTCCACAAGGTATGTCTAGCATTTTTTTAATGTTTTTTGGTTTATGTGTATTGTTCTTTAATTATATTTTTAGCATTTATGTTATTATGTATTGCAGCATAAAATATAGTTAAATCTTTTGCTTAACCTGCTTAATGTTTTTTGTATTTACATTTCAGTAGGTTAATTTAATTTTTATTATGCTTAGTTATTTGTTCATGGATTGATATTTGAAAAGGAAGGAACGTGTAGAGGTCGACATTGATAATCTTCCTATTGATCCTGGGCTTCGACCTTCTATATGGAATTATGATGTGAATGATAGGGATAGAATTCGGCGAGCATATTTGGTGAAAGGACCTTATCAGCCAAAAAATCATAACTTCCCCCAAACAACAATAAGAAATGTGGCTCGAAGGTTTAATTCTAAATGGTTTGAAGAATATCCAAGCTGGCTAGAGTATAGTGTACTCAAAGATGCTGCATTTTATTTATATTGTTACTTATTCAAACCTCAGGAGCAGACAAATATAAGTCAGGGTGGTGGTGATTCTTTTGTTGGTGAAGGTTTTAAGAATTCGAAGAGGAAAGAAAAGTTATTAGCTCATGTCGGGGAACATAATAGTGCTCACAACAAAGCAAGACAAAAAAGTGAAGATTTAATAAATCTTAAATTACATAGTGTTCCTACTTTATGGCTTAGTAAAGATGATAAGAATAAAAAAGAATATCGGATACTATTGTCTGTTGCCGTTGACTGTGTTAGATTTCTTCTAAAGCAAGGTTTGTCATTCCGTGGCCATGATGAGGCATCTGATTCAAATAATAAAGGGAACTATTTAGAATTATTTCACTTTCTTGCTAACCACGAAGAAGAAATCAAGAAGGTTAGTTTTGAAAATGCAAGTGGAAAATTGAAGTTAATTTCACCCAAAGTTCAGAAGAAAATTTGTTGTGCAGCATCGTTTGAAACATTGGTTTCTATCATAAATGATATTGGAAATTCTTATTTTTCCATTCTAGTTGATGAGATGCGTGATATATCAACAAAAGAGCAGTTGGCATTAGCAGTGAGATATGTTGATAGAAAAGGGCAGGTTATTGAAAGATTTATTGGTATTAAACATGTTACTTCAACAAATGCTGTAACACTTAAAGTTGCCGTAGAAGAAACACTTGCAAAGCGTTCATTGAGCTTACATAAGATACACGGTCAAGGTTATGATGGGGCATCTAATATGCGTGGGGAATTTAATGGTTTGAAGGCTCTCATTCTTAATGATAATCCCCAAGCTTTTTATATTCACTGTTTCTCCCATCAATTGCAATTATGCTTAGTAGCTGTTGCGAAGAATCATTGGCAAGTGAAACATCTTTTTGAGTTTGCTTCAAGAATTATAAATACTGTTGGAGCTTCTTGTAAGAGATCAGATACTATGAAAGCAATTCAGCATGAAAAAATTCTTTCACATCTTAAAGCTGGCAATCTAATAAGCGGCAGAAGTTTAAATCAAGAGACTAATTTAAAAAGGTCCAGTGATACACGATGGAGTTCACATTTTCATACTTTAATTAGTCTTATGAAAATGTATGCTTCAGTAATCGAGGTGCTCGAGATCATTAAAGAAGAAGGGCTAAATGATCAACAATCAGTTGAAGCAGGAACTTTGATTGATGTGATGGAGTCATTTGATTTCATTTTCACAATGCATTTGATGATTGATATCTTGGGGATTACGAATGAGTTATCACAATCACTACAAAGAAAAGATCAGGACATTGAAAATGCAATGAAATTAGTGCAAATATCTAAACATCGACTACAAGTACTAAGGGAGAGTGGATGGACTGTTCTACTAGATGAAGTTTCTCATTTTTGTAGTGTTTTTGAAGTTACTGTTCCAAAGATGAATGAAACATACAAAACATGTCGTCGAACAGTACGAAGAGGTGAAGAAATAACAAACTTACATCATTATCGTGTTGAACTATTCTATACTGTAGTTGACATGCAACTTCAAGAGATAAATAATCATTTTTCTGAATCTAGCACTGAATTGCTTCTTTGTGTGGCATGCTTAAATCCAACTGATACCTTCCAAGCTTATGATGAGAGGAAATTGATACGTTTAGCTGAGTTATATCCAAATGATTTTTCTACATTTGATCTTGTGGCTCTTAAAAGTCAATTATCAACTTATATTATTGATATGCGTACCAGTGCTGAGTTCTCCTCTCTAAACAGTATTGCCGATCTTTCAAAGCAAATTGTTAAGTTCAAGAAGGATGATGTGTATCCGCTGGTTTATAGACTCATTATTTTAGCATTGACTTTACCAGTTGCTACCGCTACAGTGGAAAGAGCATTTTCTGCAATGAAGATTGTAAAACATCGACTACGTAATAGGATGGGTGATGATTGGCTCAACGACTGTCTGGTGCCTTATATTGAAAAATTATGTATTTGATTTGATTCTCAATGAAGTTATAATGCAACATTATCAGAAAATGCAAAATAGATTATTAAGATTATAATAATTTTAATTTATCAATCATAATTATTTTGCTTTGAATTATGTTCTTTTATATATATATAAATATTAATATATAATATATTCATATGCAAAATTTGCCCACCCTAAAATAAAAGGCTGGTTCCGCCCCTGTATATATATATATATATATATATATATATATATATATATATATATATATATATATATATATATATATATATATATATATATATATATATATATATATATATATATATATATATATATATATATATATATATATATATATATATATATATATATATATATATATATATATATATATATATATATATATATATTCAGAGTTTACTGTTATCTGTATTAAGAAGTTCAAAATCTCATAGTAGGCTCTATTGAGAAATAAATAATTAAATTAAATGTAAAGAAAAGTATATTTTTATATTATTTAACTTAAATATTCTGAATGATAATACCAAATAACATTAAGTAATTGTAATTTATTTAAAATATAATATTCACTTATAACATTTTATTTTTTAGAGAAGTTTTCTAAAAAAAAAGGTGAGGTAAGTATTATGCATTTTATAAATAATTAATCTTAATTTTTGTTTAAATTTATTATTATTAGTATAAGATCGTCTAATAGTTATTTGATACTTTGATTAAGTAATTTATTTGATGTTGTTGTTGATTGAAACCTATCAAATTATATGAGATGTATATCAAATAATGTCTAAACAATTGTTCAAACCTATCAGATTATGTGAGCTTTATAGACTTAAGATCCAATCAAATGTCCAAACCTATCACATTTTGAGAGCTGTACAGTAGAAATGTCCAAAAAATTATTCAAACTTTTTATGTTATGTGAGCTGTATTACAACAAGGTCCAATCCATTGTCCAAACCTATCACATCATGTAAGGTGTTGGAGGCCTTGGCGAGAGTTCTAATGTCAAATTCCATAAGGTAATAAATCTAGGGAATAAACTATAAATATTAGAAAGTTTTGCAGCCTTTGGAAACAAAATTATTTTATGGGGTTAGAGACCTCAGAATGAGATTAAATTTGAAGAGTTGATACTAGAGGTATGCCACATCAATATGCAATCAAAATATTATGAATCGGAGGTCATTAGATTGGGATTCCAGCTGATAGAAAATTCTCCCATAATAGGCTTCAAGACTTGGACTTTTGGCTTTGAATTTGAACTTAGGAATCTTAGATTTGAGATTGATTTTAAAGTTGATTGATTGGGTTAGATTTCTCATTTCAATCTCAATTATATAAGTGGTTGAGAGTGATTAAACTTGATTGGAGCCTGATTGAAGGTTGATAGGATTTTGGATTGGGGTTTGAATCGAGAAGTGGAATTATATTTGATTAGAATTGGATTAGATTTTGATTGGGACTTATATGATTGAGAAGTGCACACCTTCTAATTGTTATGTCACCAAAAATTAATCCAATTTGGTCCCAGTGACCTCATGCAAAAATGAGATCAACAAATGGACATCCAATATGTGTAGCAGAATAAAGTTCTAGTGCACATATTAGTGTTGAACGAATCAATGTCAAAGTGGAATTTTAGGAGTCAAGAGAAGAGAATCACACAACCCTCGACCTATAAGATGTCGATAGAGGACTTATACCTAATAGATGGAATAAAGAGTAAGATCTTATGGGGAGGAAGCTTACTCCACACAGAGGATTGTAGCCACATCTATTAATGATCTTCAGGGCATTTTATTTATCTAAATAATGTAGCCACATCTAATCAAATGACTGGCAGTATAATATATTATTGACTAGTGCATATGATAGGGCACATTTCTTGATCTGGTTGACGAGGGATTTGTCATGAGGAAGTTTACCCTCTTGGAGGTAGTCGAATAACCGTCATCTCCAATTGCCTTCTACATCAGTTATTGAAGGGGTAGAAAGAATCTTGGTAGATTGTTTGTTGATATGATCCAAATCTATAGGAGATTGGACTTGACGACCTTGAATCTCTATAGCAATGGAATCTTCTTCTTGACATGTGAATTCCTTTGTGAGCTTTGTTAGGGCATCCACCACATAATTACTCCCATGGAGAAACCTATAGAAAGTTATAACTAGAATCTTCTCAAGGACGTGATTGGTGTACTGGTGATACTTGAGGAGTTTAGGATTCAAAACCTTATAAGTTTATGTAATATGGTAGATTACCAGTTAAGAATCACCAAAGATTTTAATATCTTAAATCTCCATTATGATTCAAAACTTTATAAGTTTATCTTGTTTCAAATAGAAGGGTGATTGAATCTAAAGCCCTTTCACTCTTTTCGTTGAACCAACAGAGCACCAATTTTTTAGTGGTGATCGAGCTTACTAGTTTTTATTTTACAAAAATAAAGGGTCTTTATATTCATCATATTGATTGATGCACCCGGATTAATGAGGACTCTTGATAGCTTGAAACTCCTTATATTTAAAATAATATAAAGAGGGCAATTATGATCGTCAGTTCCCAAAAGTAGGGCTTCATCCGAAAATGTCACTTCTGGGATTTCTTTAAAGTAGAGGGCTTCATCTTTTGAGGTCAAGCCAGTTGAACAAGGCAAATCTATGAATAATTAAGTGCTTTGATTAAAGACTCTCTAATTTGTTTTGATATGATGAGGGCATAGTAGATGCTCAATTTGGTTGGAAATTTCCTAAGGTAAGCGAGAATTGAAATTACAAGATGCGCCAAGAGGGGTGAATTGGAAAAAATTGTTGCAATAAAAAGACAATCATAAATAGGAGTTCTAATTTTTTTGTGTTTTAAACTTTAACCAAGAAAAATAAATAATACGAAAGCAAATGCTTATAACATAATTCGCAACAACAAATTTTATAATGATTTTCACCAAGTAATTTTAATGAAAATAAAATGCATGCGTAAATTAAAAGTAGTAAGGGAAAAATCACACCAGAGATTTTATAGTGGTTCGGTCACTTGACCTACGTCCACTCCCCGAATTCCTCCACTCCGAGAATTTTACTACTAAAAATTAATTCTCCTTTTTCCCCCACAGCAAGGTGGAGAAGCCCTTACAAACCTCACTTTCACTAGCCTGGCATGGCGGAGAGCCAAGCACTTTGTCACCCTCCTGGTGATGGCAGCATATCTTCTTATTTTTCTCCCTCTTGGAGAAAGCATAGTACCTTAAAGGATACGGATGTAGAAGAATCTCCCCCTCAGAGAGCCTCCCAAAAGATCTTCTTGGGACATAGGAGGAGCAAAGTGCAACAAGCTTGGAGCAACTGTGTGATCTCCCTCATAAAGCCCACCTTCTCCTTCCTCTCACAAACCCTAAGATCTTCTCAAGAGCTCTCTCCCAAGGAATCCCTCTCTAATCACATTCCTCTTTCACAGTTACTCTCCAAAAAATAGAAGTTTTGATACTTAAAACAAGCTTCAAGAAACCCTAAAAATTTCAATTTAGTCGTTATGATTGTACAGTACGATCCAACATCGTATAATACAATTAGTACAAAATAACATTCATATTGGTACGAAGGTTTACGAACATGCAAAAAATTCTGAATACTATCATACAATACGTTATAAACTCATACAGTACAATTAGTAAAATCCTTATATTCGTACAGAATGATTGCTAGGACAACGAAAACTTGTCTCTTTACATCTTACACACGAACCACTTCGTACAGTATAATAAGCTCAAAATCAAAGGATTATCCGATATGAATTCTGGGATGATAAAAAATGGCTTCGGTTGGTCATACAGTACAAACTGTATCATACAGTATGATAACCAATAAAAAATTAATCTTTTTTTACGCACTAATTATGGGGTTAATTTAAGTAAGTGTTCAAAAAAATCATACAATATAATCATATTGTATAGTGTGATTAGTTCAAAATTTTTATATTAAACTTACTTAAATTAATTTGGCAGCTAGGGTTTTTTTTTTAATTAGAAAAACTTCATACAGTACGATATACATCATACAGTATAACTTGTTTATAATTAATCATTTTAACCATATCAGATTATACAGTATGATGGAAACTCATACAGTACAATCTACAGAGAAAAAAATCTTCATTTTTAAAACCCTCTCCCCTTGTGTGTGTGTATGATTGCTCAGTCTTGCATATAATTTATGGCCAGACTCAAGAATAGAAAAAATAATAATAAATGAAAAATTATAATATTATGAACTCCAACTCTTACTCTACCCAATCTTCTATCTTCTTGTTATCCTGAGTAACTCGTGATCTCCCTAAAATATTAGTACTCATAGATAATAGCAGAAATCAAAAGTATTCACTGAAGAGTTAATCAATAGACATTATTTGTTATCATCAAAATCTCAAATTAGGGATTATGGATTGTAACAAGAATGTTATAATTAACCTTGGGGAGATTCAAATCAGGGCCCAATGGGGTGGATGAAATATTTGATTATTGAGTAAGAACTTGAATTGAATCATTGGAGATAACTCATTTACCTTTATCTTGAGGGGCAAGCCTAGAGGCAAGACTTTACCATCATACAGTTTCACCTACTCGATATCCTCGGGAGGGTAAAATATAGTGGAGTCTACACTCTCTATAGGCAGTGGATCATTATTTTCTAAATAGGTGTTAGAATCTAAAAGATCTATCATGATAGGACTCCCATGAAAGTTAATTTCATGGAGTTCACTATCTAATACTATCTCAGATTTGACATCCCCTTTAGAGGTTAAATCCAGAAGGTAGAGATTTTGAAGGTTTGGATTGATCTAAACAAAAATTTGAATTTCTTTAGAAGTATTATCAACTTTTATTTCATCTTTATGGCTAATTATCAAAATTGATATAGAAGGATACTTTTTATTAAATTTGTGACCCTATTCCTTTGATGGAGCAAAGTAAAAGTTAGATAGAAGGAATGCAGATGGGGATTTTATACTTCCATCCATCACTCAAGTACATCTCTTATTAGTGCACTTCCTCTTTACAAAAACATCATTCTTTTCTTTTTCTTTCAATATAGTAGTTTCTATGCCTATTAGAGAGGGAAGCAGCTGAATATCCTTCTGTGAAGTGTCCAAGTCAACCTCCCCATTTGGGCCTCCTCATTTGGGACTTGGGCTCTCATCAGTAGTAGTTGAGAAAGATAAAAAAGACTTTTTAATTAACTTTTTAGGTGTCTGAGATAAAGCAATATCCCAGAAATCTTTAATAGACAAAGAAGTGTTAGAAGTATTACTTGAGATTACTTTGATGGACCCTTATTTCAGATTAACCAAATACTCCTTGGGGATCATGATATTACCTATTTTATGTTCCTCTTAAGCCAATCTTTGAAAACAATACAGTATTTGATTAAGTGGCTAACCGTCCGATGGTAAGAACAGGAGTTTGAATAATCCTTTTTCTTTGTATCCTCTCGTTGCCTGACCTTTATCAACTGGAACTCTAATTTCTTCAAAAGACACTTAAAGATTTTCCCTATTACTTCCCTTTTATATGGATAAGGTTTTACCAATCTCTCTCTAAAAGGGTTGGAAGAGGGGTCTCTAATAGGCTATGAGGTCACTTGGAATAGTTATTTTTGAGATGGCTGTGGTGGAGGAGCACTTTATTGGCTAGTCACTAGCTGCTTTCCTTTATTGACTACAGAAAATGTAGCCGCTCTACTTTTGAAGGACTTAATGGGCTTATCAACTATCTTTATGCTAGGCATATCCATTAGGAATGGCATCCATAGATCCTCTTCATGCAGGTTACTACCCCTATTTAATAGCTTTTCAAAAGTCTTAATTGTGAAACCCTTTAGTAGAAGAACAATATACCCATGGATATTCTTCAAAAGAATCTCAACTTCATGTTGCTCTTGCAGATGGGGTTCACACTTCATCGAGAGGTTTCTTCATCTCAATATGTACTCAATCAGAGACTTTCCCAAATTTTGATTTTTGATGAAAAGATTGCCCATAGTTGTGTTATGCTACACTCCTAAAAATCTCTTTAAGAATAGATTTTCAAGTTCATTAAACATTTTCACATAATTGTTGGGTAGATTTGCATACCACACAAAATCTATGCTAGATAAGCTACTATAAATTAGTGAAATAGTAGAGTATCTAACCCTCCAGCATTATAACAACTTGCCAAAAAGTGGGCTAAATACTGCCTCAGGTTTTTAATTCTAGCAAAAATTTTGAAAGAAGGTGGCACAAAACCCTTCGAATAAGAGACTGAATAATATTCCTCAAGATAGGGTCTACCCTTTGGAATAGACAAAGCCCATTGGAATGGGAAAATGCCTCCCTTACCTAGTCCTCAGTCAGCTATTTAAGATCTTTCTGGGTTGGCACTGCAGGGGCCTGAGGAAACTATCAGTTGAACTTGAAGGACTTGGAGAATTGTAGGTTGGACTAGAGAAACCTTCGTTATTGACTTAGGGACTTTATAACTGGACTCTAGTCTCTTGGGCTGATTAAAGACTTTTTGGATGACAGATTATTATACCTTAAGTAAAGCCTACTATGATTTATCCAATCGCTCTTACATTTCTTTAACACATAGCAACATATTTGCAACTTGTGCCTCCAATTCTTGATATGTTGATCAACATCTCTGGCTCTCATTGATCCATTTAAGTCTAAATCAACAGCAGCTGAACCTTATTTCTTGATGGAATGGTATTTGCTCGGCTCAACCTCTTTAGCAAATCCTCTAGTCTCAACCATAAAAATACTGTAATTAACTAATTCTTCTTCCATCAATATATCATCAAGTTTTGGGTCAAATGCCTCCTCAACTTCTTTTTTCCTCAACATGTCCTTGATTTCTTGTACTACCAATTTGATCAGTTGATCCACTATTGCCTTGGGTTTGATGGAAAGTAGCCTTTGTAATCCATCATAACATAGAACTCCTTATCTTACAGCTTAAAAATGATTTCATGCAACTTAAGATTATAAACTATTAGAGAATCTGCCATTAGCTATTCAATCATCTCTCAGTCATTATCATGAGCGGTCCCCTCCCCTTTGACTATCCTGTAGTCAGTAGTTTGAGGGGTGGAATCCCCAATAGGGTGAGAGACATATACCTTAGAAGGTGATGTAAGGGGTTGAAGAGTGATAGCTCCTTCATCAGGTAAGGTAAAGTCCTCAGATCAATAGGTGGGGAGCCTAAAAACTATGAGTGGAGTCTGGGAAAAGTTGTCAGGGACATTAACTAAAGTATCATCTAAATTAGTAATTGGAACATCAACTAAACTAACCACTAGAACATTAATTAATACATGCTTTGAATTGGCTAGAACTATAGCAACACTGACTAAAATATGAGATAGTTTGACTAGGGAATGAAGTGGCTTAACTTGGACAAGAAAAACATCAAACCTACTAATATTCTTAGGGAAATATCTTCTTTGAGGAGATTTGGGCCTTTTTCCCTTATCCTTAATTGTCCCTTTAATTTAAGGACCCTCTTTCTTGGTTTTGACCACCACTAAGGCCAACTTTGCAAATTTTGGCAAAGGGATCGGTGGCTTGCAAGTAGAATGACATCCATGTCTAGATCCTGTTAGTATGATACCCTCTATTTTAAAGGATGGAGGGAGTGACGCTCAATGGTAACCTTCTACTAACATAGAAGAAGCCAACTATCATATAAATATTTTGTTTATTCTAACAGGCAGGGTAGTCAAATTCTTAGCATCAGATTTTTCCTCCTTTAAAATCTTCTTCTCAAAGCAAGAGGAGATGACTTCTTTCAAATGTTTAACATATTGTTCCTTTGTCTCCCCTTCTTGGGCAGCACAAGTATGAATGATGTTTCTTAACATCTTAATCTTTGAAGCTATTTTTCCTTAAGAATCTTTTTAGTTGAGTAGTTAACCGGGCATGGCGGGGTACTAGTTATCCTATTTACCCTCTCCTACCCTGAAACAACAACTAAGGGGTATAAATGACTCCCTTGGAGGAGTGAAGAGGAGGTAGAGATAGGTAGGTCTTTGACAACCTCTAGCTCTATTTGGCTCAGAGTTATGATCTCAATAATTTTCCTTGAATTTACAATCTTTCTTCTGACTATCCTAAAATAATTTTTCCTCTAATTATTTTTATTAAATGAGATCCTAGAGCTTAATCCTTCCTAAAAAATAAAATTCAGTTTGTGTCCCTGAGTAATAGCTTCTGACTTTTGCTCCTCAATATTCAGACTGAGGGTTTAGCCCCTAACCCCAAGAATAATTTTGAAACAAGGGTGTCCAACTTTTCTGCATTAAGGTCAACTAACTTCTCCCCATTCATTATCAGATCAATAGTTTGGAAGTCTAGACCAAATTGAATCATTTTCCCAAAATCAATCTCCTAGTAGGTTAGACCCTTGTCAAAAGTGAAAATTAGTTTACCAGCCATTGAATTGGGTTGAGTTTTCTAGAATTTGAAAGAAGAATGAGAATTAGTTATTTTTTAAATTAAATTTTGAAAATCATAATAAACCCTGTATTTTATTACATATGCCGAGTTATAGGATTCATAACCTGATATATGATGGTAAAGTACAAAATTTAATTATGGTTTAAAGAAGATTAAAATATACACTACATACTACTAGACTATAAGAGATTTAGATTTTGATTGATGTAAAAAAGATTTAGATTTTGAAAAATTAAAGAATTTTTCTCCAAATTTTAATACATGACAAGTTGGATTTCACTTAACCGGCTTACAAAATTAGTAAGAAAATGCAAGGGAGTCATTTTCTTAACTCTTCCACACCACTGATTGATTTGGAGATGGAATGCCAAAGCTAGGAGTTTGAAAGAAAAATTGGGGATCTTGGGAAAAGATCAGCAGGAGTTCTTATAATTTTAAAGCTCAACATATTGAGTTGAACTCAATAGTGGAGGTTCATAAAAAATGAGAAGTAGATTTTGAGGGTATGACTTGACGTTAACGCCCTCTCAGTCTACATGGGCGTAGAAGGTCAAAGTACAAATATTAGATAAAGGTCTCACCTCTATTTGATATGGAAAAAAAAAAAAAAAATTTATGTTAGCCAAGCTCTCCCAAGAGGGAAATGGGTAGATATGCCAACGAAAGGAAAGGTAGTTAAGACTACTGATGAAATAGAATTTCACCATTATTTAAGATGGAGAGAGAAATTTTGTCCCACCCCACGTGCCATTTTTTGTTGGGTGTTTGAAAGGGGATTTTAAAAAGGTTAATCTTCTTTGGAAAATATAAAATTGTTTTTAAATTTATTTCCAAAATCAAACTACCCATGAGAAAGGATATGCTACCTCAAGAGGTGGAGGTAGCATTTCAAAATGTGGTTCAAATTTAGAATAATAAATTCCATCTCAAATATTATAGCCAAATTTAGAAAAGAATTGCATATAGCCCCAGATGGTCAAAATGAAGTTCGATCAAATATATAGCAATGATAATTTAGATGAATTATCATTATTATCATAATCAAAGTTTTATTAACAAATGATATATCTTCCCAAAGGAAGAAAATATCATTCATTAACGATTGTCCGAACATGATGATAATTATCATCATTAATTTTTATTTTTTCAAAGCAAATTAATTGAGTTTTGAAAATTAATTTTTGAAAAATTAGGTGCGGGTTCTAAATAGCCTACGAGCGTAAGCCCTCATAGTTAATTACATCATAGGGAGGCAGGATTTCCAACGAATACTCTCGATTAAATTCTGTTCAAAGTTTTTCTAGGAGTGATATCAAAGGAGGTGATTTTGAAATTTAAATAGGGATTGGATTAAGGTTTGAACAGCTATTTTTATAACTAATGAAAGAGGGGTAGGAGACTTGTGGAGATTTTGAAATAATATTGAAGTGCCCCAACTTGATTTAAGTGTGGGCTTTATATTTTGGATTGAGAAAACTTTTAATTTGAGTTGAAAAAGTTATTAAAATTTAGGAATCTATTCATGGGGGTTGGGGTCTTATGATTTAAAATTTTCCATAGAACCTAAATCTACCACAGTAGCCTGAACCGAACTAATGTAGTACAAAATTTGGACTTACTCATCCTAGATTGGGGAGCCAGCTAACCACCTAGTTGATTTAAAATCCATAAGTTTGGTTATTATGAAAGAGTGGTAAAAATATTATTTTTAAGATTTTTCAGAATTGAGACTAACGTCTAGAGCAAATCCTTATTTGTCCCTTGGCTTTATGTAGGGTGAAAATGCTTTAAGAAATGCAATTAAAAATTTTGGACTCTTTTAATTAGTTTCTAATGGAATGCATGATGATCGACTCGATTAAATGCATAAATGAAATATAACAGTTTTTTAACATGGCTTAAAAATATATTTTTTTTCTGGAGATTATGCAACATCCCTTGACATATTTGCACCCTCAAAGGCCAGGTGATATGCTAGAACATACAGGTTAGGAGGTGCCTAACAAGGAATATAAGCAATTAATATGTTTATGCATACTCACGACGGTCTTAGGCTTACTTTTTAGATCATTAGAGTTTCTATGTTGGCCTAAAAATATTATTTTAATTTTAAGTAGAAAAAATTTGTAGTTTACCATCAGGAGCCTTCGATTAAATCCATGCTAAAATAAAAAAGACATGTAAAGCAAAAAGAAATTAGAAAAAATAGTTAATGAGTTATGACCTTGCTCCTCTTCAAAGCTTTAAGGTTTTCTGACTTCCACCCATATACTTCATTCGAGTATGACCATGCACCTCACTCCAATTTCCACCAAATTTCTGGACAATGAAGCAAAAATTACTTGAATTCATTTCTATGTATGGAAATAATTAATGAGTTAACAAAAATGATTAAAATGAATCAAAATCAGTAAGCCTTGGTGAAAAAAAATAAAAATAAAAATGAGAGATATTATTTGCTAAGCATTACTTAGATTGTAGGTGGATTTGGAGGCTTTTGTTTGGCAGCATTGCTCAGTTTGTCGTGTATTAGAATTATTATTGACAGACAGCATAAAGTAAGCCTTAATAGGAGGCATAGAGCAGGATTTTAACTACTAAATAAACTTGTTTGCATTTGTCCATTTACCTAGGGCACGTGAAGTGCATTATTTTAGTGAGAAGGAGAACCAAGAGTGATACCTACTCGAGTGAAGAAAGGCGACAAGGCTTCGTCAAAGCTTTCATGTAGGAAAATTGATCGGGTCTCAGATGTTAGGCTGAGGTGTTTTGATGGAACATTATGGAGTGGTATCTCAAATGTTTGGAGTGAGAATTAGTTGGTATATATATAAATATGATAGTTTAGGTGTTGAGTAGGTATTTTTAATAGTTTTTAGTGTTATGTATGTAAAAATCTAAAATATTATATAAT
The DNA here is from genome assembly GCA_016618105.1 of Dendrobium huoshanense. Classification (NCBI taxonomy): domain Eukaryota; kingdom Viridiplantae; phylum Streptophyta; class Magnoliopsida; order Asparagales; family Orchidaceae; genus Dendrobium; species Dendrobium huoshanense. The sequence continues at coordinate 45,959,466 of CM028358.1, read as the reverse complement.
TCAAATTATATAAAATATATTAAACATTTTTTTAAAATAAAATTTACTTAAAATAATTTAGAATGTTTCTTTGATTTAATTAATATATTCAAAGTAATATTTTAAAATTTTAAAAATATTTTAATCATTTTTTTATTAAATATTAATTTAAAATACTTTATATTTATATTTAAGATAATTTAAAATAAATTCAACATTTGAAATTAATATTAATTTTAAATTAAATTATTTAATTTTGTAAACATTTTGATGTATAATATGTATTTTTTTGATTTAAAAGTATTTTTTAATATTTTTTTAAAGATTTTATTAATTAAATTTATTTAAATTAAATTAAATAAAATTATCTAATTAAAAATGGCAGTGGCTCTACATGGCTTATCTTGGATTGTCAGATCCAAACCATGGAGATGGAGGGCTGTATGGCACTACAAGAGCTAATGGATCAAAACTGCAGCATTGATGGCTAATAATTGTATGGCGGCAATCATTGGCATTCATTATGAAAATGCATCAATTCAAACGACACAATAACTTATCTGAGTCAGCATTAGATCCTGGCCTCCCATATGCATGTGGTTTGAGATGGATGACTCTGATTGCACTGGATTGAATGGCTAACTGCTAGATCATGTCTACTATTAAGCAGAGCCATGGAATGATGCAATCTGGATTGTTGATCATGAGATCTACGGTTCAAAAAAGTGCATTTAATAGAGACTATGAAAATGCCCTAGAACCACTATTTCGCTTGATTTTTTTGATTGGATGAAACAAATCAATTGAAATTTTAAACACATCTAAAGCTCATTAACAAAAATAATGGAGAAGCATTTCTATGGTTTGAAAAAAAAGCTTATTGACCTAAATATTATGGTCTAGGTCTAAGGATTTTGAGAGATTTTACTATTAGATCTTTAGGGATTTGATATGGTTGAGCATGTAGATTATCCTCATTCATGTTCCTAGTTGAAACTACAGCCTAGAATGTGCTAGATCGAGTAGGAGAAGCCTTAGATAGAATACGTGTTGGTTCGCCAGAGAAGTCACTACAAGTGACATGCAACCACTTGGGTTTTGTAGTGGGAGATGGAGATATGCAACCACTTGGGTTTTATAGTGGGAAGATGGAGAAAGGTCTGGAGAGAAAGAATAAAATGAGAGAATGCTTAGGGCAGGCTTGGAGATTGAGGACTGAGAGTGTGTATCAAATAAGGTCTCTTTTGAGTTTTGATGTTAGGGTTTTTATTAAAGGGTTGAAATGCATCAGAGCTATTACCCTGATGAAGGACACGTGCCACAAACCATTGGAAGGTTGAACCAAAGCCTGGGTCTAACTCAACCCCCATTAGGTGGCATTGGCATAAGGGGGACCACACTTACTCCGTTTGGTTAAACTAGGCCTTAGGCTTGGTTTAAAGATCTCTAAGTGAGCTTCTAAGTTTAAATAAGAGCTTAGGGCTAGCTATCTTCAAGGAGGGGGAGAGATTGAAGGAGTTTGACTATTTGGAAGAATTATGAGGGTTGTTAGTTTGACCAATCAATAGGTAAAAGGTAGTGAGGTGGCAAGTCAAAGGGTGAATACTTGTTGTTGAGCTTGAATAGGAAGGGTAAAAGATGTTAAAGTCAATGCATGAATGAAAACACAAGAGGTTTGACCAAACTTCAAGATATGACTTTGGTCAACTTCTTAGGATTGACTATTAAAAAAAATGAAAACACTTGAGTCATGGGTGGGAATGTATTGAAGGTTTGAAGTTTATTGATTTGATGAAGTGAAAGAGTTTTGATCCAAATGGGTGAGATTTTACCAGGCTTTGAATCAATTAACCAAGTCAAGTTTTGACTAAGTCAACATGTCCAGTAAGGTCCAAACCACTAAGAGTGGTGTTCAAAGGAGTTTGACTGGGTTTAGAGTTGATTTAGAATTGAATTGATTAAACACAACATTTATGGTTGATATGGTCAACCTAGGTTGACATGGTCAACAAGGTTGAACATGGGGAAAGGGTTAAACTTAATAGGTTTGGATTGATATTTGGAGTTTGGCAGAAGTGATCCCAATGGCTAGATTGGTAATCTTGGTTACTTTGACCATTTTGGCCCTTAAAGGCTTATGGGGTCAACCTAGGTTAGTTTGGTCAACCAGGTTTGCCCAAGGATAGGATATGGGTTCAAAAAATTGGAATGATCACAGAACCCTATTGGAGGTGGTTTTATGGATCGGTATGATGTTTTGGTCTAAAGTGAGTGTTTGAACCCTTAAAGGGTATTTTGGTCAACCATTGTTAACTTGGTCAACTAGGACAAACCAAAGTTTGGGTTTGGATCCAATGGATTCCAAATGATATTTTTAATTCATTGGAAGAGGTTTCAAAGATTGAAGAGATTAAACCATGTTGAGTTTTGGCCTAAAGTCCAAAAAAATCCCCTTAAAGGGCAATTTAGTAATTTTGACCTTTTATCAACTCTGGTTCAAACTGGGTCTAGAAAAAAACTTTTTATTGGTTAAAAAGTCATAATAGAGGTGATTGAAAGGATTGGAAGCTTTGGGGAGAATTCTAAAGTCAACTTCCATAAGGTAACAAATCCAGTGGCATTGGCCGTAAATATTTGAAGGTTTTGTAGCCTTTGGAAATAGATTTAGTTTCTTAGGTTAGAGATCTCATAATGAGCTCAAATTTGGTAGGTTGATGCTATAGGTATGTCAGGTCAATATTCAACAAATAGATAATGAATTAGAGGTCATTTGACTTGGTTTCCATGTTATAAACAATGCACCCATAATAGACTTTAGGACTTGAACTTTTGGCTTTGGATTTGGACTTCAAAATCTTACATTTGGGATGGATTTTAAACTTGATTCATTGGGATGTATTTCTCATATCAATCTAAATCATATGAATGGTTGAGAGTGATTAAAGATGATTGGAGTCTGATTAAGGGTTGATAGGGATTTGGACTAGGGATTTAATCAAGAAGTGGAATTGCATTTGATTTAGATTGGATTAGATTTTGACTGGGACCTATATGATTGAGAAGTGGAAACCTTCCAATCATTAGGTCACTAGAAAGAAACCCAATTTGGGACTTCATATAAAAATGAGGTCAACAACTCTATATTTGACCAGAACTAACTTTGAATTCATTCCTATCATTTTGCAAGGAAGACTACAAAGAATATCCCTATACCATGTGGATTAGCTCAACTCAAACCATTTCCTCTCCTTAAGAATATTGAATTGTGCGAATAACTTCTTTAGCTAGGAGTTTGGTAGAATATTAGTGTAGACTATTAAGAATCATGAGGTAAGGAGATATTTAAAAGAATCTACAACTTTTCTCCTTTGAAAATGAAAAAGGAGGAGGTTAGTGAAAGTTAAAGAATGAAATTTCTACCAAGTTTCCTACTATCATCAAGCTTGTTGGAAAGTCTTCTCAATATAAAGGAATTAGTGGCAGGTGAGCAATTGAATTGAAGAAACTGGATTGGAGGGAAAAGATCTGAGGAGAGAGAAAGTGCCTTTAGGAATTTTGAATTTTCATAATACACATTTCTAGCATGAGAGTCATTATGGAGGAGCATTTATCAACAAAACTCATTAGCAATTGCTCTTGCTGGTCAAATTGGCTTGTCTATGGTCAAGGGGATTGGAAGTGCTTATAAGGGGGGTGTCTCTACCTCTAGGTGGAGGTGGTGGTTTTGGAGGAGTTGTGGGTTGAAAGGTGAGGGATTTTTCCCTTTGGTCATTTGGAAAGGGGATCTAGCTTAGACTCCTCATATTAAGGAAGTTTCTATTATTGGAAATGATAAGGATGTTGTGATTGAAGATACTTTTTCTACATGAAAAAAGGTAAGGATGTTGGAAAGGGTAAGGATGAACATTGATTTTTTTTAAATTAATTTTTATTTTTTCAAGATTTTATTGTGGATTATTTTTTTTCCATCAAAGAACATTTAATTTGTGATTGAATTTAATTTATATTATATTTTTAGGATTTATTAAATTTATTATGAATTAAGGAAATTTATAAGTCAATTATGTAAGGTGATTTTGGTTTCACTAATTGACAGGCCAAATGACCTTCAGATGTTTTTAAATTTATATCATAGTTTCACCAAAACCATAGGTCCAATCCCAAGAAGTTTGAATACCTTTGAAGCCCTTCTTCAGTTTTCATATACTAGAGTAAATACCATTATACATTTAGAATTTCATTTTAGACAAACTAGGCATGGAAGGGGGTCGAAATGTGTGTCAATCTAACCCTTAGATAAAGTACTAACACACCATAGAAAACCAAACCCTAATTCTTTATGAATTTATATATACATAAATTTAAGTTATAGGTTTTATAAAGTAATAACACACCATGAATCAAGCTTCCTCTGCATTTAATTTTAGATTTCAGAATATGTGGCTTCTTGATAATTCTTTTATTACTATGGCTAAGGAGAATTGGCAAGCTCCCCTTCATCCGGATATCTCTATTTTTTATTTGAACAGATTATGACTTAAGTTAAAAAAGATTGAAGCAAAAATTAAATTGGTGAAAATGTAATGTTTTTAAAAATATTTTTTCTAATATTATGGATGCTGAGGAGAAACATAATTCTTTAGAGCATATTTACTAACATCATTCATATGATGACAATTTTACCAATTTGCAACAAGCTTAAAATTATCTTTTTTACTGTACATGCTCAGGAATAAGCTTATTGGAAACAGAAAGTGACCTCCAAGCATCTTATTGAAGGGGGAAATAACACTAAATATTTTCACTCTTTTGCTAAAAGAAATAGAGCTAGCAATTAGAATCATAAAGTTGCTAAAGCAGATGGTTCTTTTATTGAAGGTGTTGGGGAAATAGCTTGCTCTAGGGTGGATTTCTTTAATAATTTGTTTAATAAAAATTATACTCCTACTTCTATCGATAATCTTAATATTATTCCACTTATCATTAATCAAATGGATAATTGTCCTGTTACTACTTTCCCTACTTTGGAGGAAGTCAAAAGACTATTTTTTATTTGAACATTGACTTTGTTGCGGGTCCGGATGGTTATACTACTAAATTTTTTCAAAAAACTTCGTAATTTATTAAAATTTATCTTTTAAATGTTTTTAATGATTTCTTTGTTGGTAATATCATGCCTACTTTTTTCTCTTCTACTTCCATTATGCTTATTCCTAAAACTATTAGTGCTTACAATTGGAATGACTTTAAACATATCAGTCTTTGTACTTTTTTAGTAAGTTGATTTTGAAAATGCTTATGAACCTCCTTTCTCCTTTACTTCCTAGAATTATATCTCCTAATCAAATTGGCTTTGTTAGAGGTAGATCTATTACTGTTTATTGGCTCAAGAAATAATGCATGATTTGGACATAAAGGTGTCTGAAGGTAACGTTACTTCAAATTGGATATCACCAAGGCTTACGATAACATTAATTATAAATTTCTTTACCATACTATGCTTTTGTTTGGTTTTAACTCTATTTTTATTAACCTTATTAAATATTCAATAGAAAATTTTATTTCTATGTTATTATTAATGGAAAAAGTATTGATTTCTTTAAGTCTTCTCATGGTTTAATACAAGGTGATCTTATCTATCCTGCTTTATTTATTTTTTCCATAGATTATCTTTTAAGAGGCATTTCAAATCATTATAACAAATTTTTGAGTGATTTCTATAGAACTTTGGGTGGTGTTCCTATTTCCCATTTAGGGTTTACTGATGATGTTATTATTTTCTCTAATGCTTCTCTGAACCGGGTTAATAAACTTATGAAGTTTTTAATTGGTTTTCAAAATTGTAGTGGTTTATCTATTAATAAGAATAAGAGTTCCTTTACAGTGTCCAAAAAGGTTTCTCAAAATGGGATACTTTCAATTAAGAATATTACTGATTTTTTACAATGCTCTTTACTTATTAAGTATATAGGGGTCCCTCTGTATAAGGATATAAAGAATACTTTTTTTTTTACGAGCTTATCACTTATGTGCAAAAAAACCTTAATTCTTAGAATTCTAATTTCCTTAGCTTTGGGGTAGATTAGCCTTATTAAAAGTGTTTTTTGCTCCTTACCTCTTTATATTTTTCAAACTTTATAACCTACCAGAGCTATTTGTAATAGGATTGAGAAATTATTTAATAAGTTCTTTTTGGTGTGGTCCTAAAGTGAATTCTAAAGTTGTCTGGTACTCTTGGAAAAACTATTTTGGGACCCTTGATGAAGGGGTGTTGGCTTGCAAATATATGTATGATATTTCAAAGGCTTTCTCTTTTAATTTGTGCTTTAAGTTTTACTCTAAAATCTCTCTTTAGGCTAAATTCATGACTGCAAAATATTATGTTGGTAAGCATCCTACTATGTGTTTCTATAATAAAGGTAATTCTAGAGTGTGGAAAAGGCTTTGTAACATATGTTGCAAATTCAGTTTCATGGACTATGTTTTGATGATTGGCAAACACTCTTACTTTTCTTCAACTGCTTATTACTACTGACATTTCAGGAATTAAAGATCAAACGGAAATCGGAACCAGCTCAAGATTGTGAAGATTAGGGTTGAGTCAGTCTGTATTCTTCTTTTTTCTTTCTTGAGTCAATTGAAATTGTTTAAAGTGACTGATGTTAAGTAACCCTACAAACACACACACACTTGAGAGATTTAGAACTTGTGTTTTTACTCACATCATCCCGGACGATCGAGTTCAAAATAGAAGATCTAATTAGGATTTCTTAGTTAAGGCAGCCGTAAGTAACTGATCGGCCTGAACGATACATGTATCGTCTTGGACGATATGCTCAATATAGAAAGAATTTGCCGCCATGATCAATTTAAGTATGATATATTTTTGGAAATTAGCCAGAACAATTCTTTGATCGGCCTGGACGATATTATATAATTATGCCTAAATTGATCCGACAATCATGGGAGTAATTAAGGATGATTGATATGATTATATCATCCTGGAAGATCTCAAGATCGACCTGGACGATCCATTCAAAAACCCTTGGTCGCTCCTGGATGATAAATATCGTCCAGTACAAATTCAGGGCGATGCTTTGACCGATTTGGATCGGACAGCTCAAATTCAGGGTGATGCTATGGACAATTTTCCTCTAATTTAAACTGATCAGCCCGGACGAACGTGAGATCGTCCGGGATGATCAATCATATTTTTAATCGTCCAGTTTGCATTCGGGGTGATGCTCTAGCCGATCTTATGAGATTTGTATTGATCAGCCAAGATGATTTCCATATCGTCCTGGACGATAAAGTCAGCAACTTGCAATTAATGAGCTCCTTTGTAGCTCGTCTATTTAAGAGCTCTTGTTCAATGTTTTTGTACATCCATGGGTGCTGTCTTGACCTGAGAAAACCTAAAGGAGAGAGAGAGAGAGAGAGAGAGAGAGAGAGAGAGAGTGAGGGAGAGAGAGAGAGGGTCTTGTGAGGGGGAGCTTGTGAGGTGGTTCACAAGGGTTTCTCCAAGCATTGTTCCACTTCTTCTTCCTTAGAGTCTCTTATCCTTGGAAGGGTTGGGAGAGGTAAATTTCAGCAAGTGATCGTGGTTCTCTGCCTGCTTCAGGAGGAAGCAAAAGGAGTTGGGTTCTCTGCCTTGCCGAGTGTGGAAAAAAGGAGGTATTTTTGTAAGGGCTTCTCCGCCTAGCTGTGGGGGCTAAAGGTGAATCACGTTGGTAGTGCAGTACTTAGAGGTCTCCTATAGGGAATGGACGTAGGTCGAGTTGACCGAACCACTATAAACCCTTGTTTTCTTGTTTTTACTGTTTTCACATTTATTTTCTTCTGCACTTATTTTTGTGGTGATTTGGTCTGTGATAAACATTCTTTTTGCTTAAATAAATTTTTAAATACCAATTCATCCCCCCCCCCTCTTGGTTAGCCCGCCAGTTCTATAGGGCTTAACATCCCTAACGAACTTTAAAGTGGTATCAGAGCGGGATTCATAAAAATTGAGTTTGAAAACTTTTTAAATTTTGATCCATGGCTAACTTTGGGAATCGTAATACACCAGAAGGGTATTCTATTACCCGACCACCTTTGTTTGATAATATCCCATTTGATTTTTGGAAAACTCGCATGTCTACATTTTTATAATCTACTGATTATCATATGTAGATGCTTGTTAAGGATGGTTATACACCTCCAATTAGTAAACTTAATGGCATTACTGTTCCACTTCCTTCTATTGAATGGACTTTAGATGATAGGGATTTGTCTCAATTAAATGCAAAATGTCTTAATTGCTTTTTCTGTGCTTTAAAATCAGAAGACTATATGCATGTTTCCACTTACAAAACTGGTAAAGAAATTTGGGATAAATTGTGTATCATTTATGAAGGCACTAATGAAGTTAAACAATCCCGTCTGAATATTCTCTTACATGACTACAAACGTTTTTGTATGAAACCTCATGACTCAATTTCTGAAATGTATACGAGATTTACTCAGATTATTACTTCTTTGAATGCCTTAGGAAGAGAACTTTCAAACTATGAAAAAGTGAACAAGATTTTGAGATGCTAGCCGTCGTCTTTTGATGTTAAAATCACTGCAATCACTGAATCTAAATATTTGAATACATATTCGATTGACAACTTACTTGGCTCACTCATTGCTTATGAGCAAGGAGTAAATCAAAGAAATCTTGATGCAGGTGAGAAAAGAAGGAGAAAAAGGTGGCACTGAAGGCACATAAATCAGACTTTGACTCTTCCGAGTCTGAAAGCGATGACATTGCCTTTATCACAAGGCAATTCAAAAGCTTTCTAAGGAAGAAGCAAAAGCATAATCAAAATTAGAGAAAAGGTAATGATAACAAATATTCTAAAGGATCGTCTAATGTGGTTTGCTATGAATGCAGGAAGCCCGAACATGTGAAAGCTGATTGCCCTACACTTAAGACACACACAAGCAAGGAAAAGAGTGAGGAGAAATCCAAATTTAGAAAGGACAAAAAGAGACTTAAAAAAGTATTTTGGGCGGATTCTGCGTCGAATTCATTAGAGACAGAACCAGAAGATGAGACAACAAACTTGTGCTTGATGGCAGACGATAACCTTGATCAAGAAGAGGTATGTGAACTTTCCTATGATCAACTCCTTGAAGTTTCTGAAAAAATTCATGCATTATATAAGAAACTTAAGAAAACTCATGCTAGCTTGAAACTGAAATTTTTGAACTTACAAAAAAAGCATGCAATTATGACTAAAGATCACTCAATAATTGATTCAAATTATATGGCTCTACTTGATAAATTTGATGAGTTAAATAAAAAGCATTATGAATTAATTGAAGAGCATGAGTCACTAAAAGTCACACACACATCACTTGAATCTGATTATAAGAAATCTAAAGAGATAGAGAAAAACCTGAGGATTGATAATGATGTCTTAAAAAGTACCAACTTGAGGATTCAAGATGAATTGGATACACTTAAGAAAATTTGGACGACACCAACACTTAATCAAAAGCCAAAACCTAAGAAGAGGCATTATAACTCAAGCCATTTAAGAAACCCTTTTCCAGGCGTTAGATGCTTTTCATGTGCATGCTAGGACATATCTCACACACTTGCACTGTTCACCATAGTACACATTGGGTGTGGAGATCCAAGGTGCATGATTCACAGCATATCACACATGCATTGTATTCTACTTTTCATAAGAAGGAATCCAAACCTGCTTGGGTTCCTAAATCTTACATTTGATGATTTTGTAGGTGGGCTCTCACAAAAGGCCTTGTGAAAGTATGTAGTACTTGGACACCGGATACTCTCGACATATGACTGGTGATGCTAATCAATTTGTTTCGCTGGAGTCCAGGACTAGAGGCAAGGCTACTCTTGGAGACAACACCACTAGGAAGGTGGTAGGCTCGGGTATAATTGGTAATTCCAAGAACCTTATGATTGAAAATGTTTTACTTGTAGATGGATTAAAGCATAACCTGCTCAGCATCAGTCAGCTATGTGACAAAGGCTTCATCGTGCAATTCTTTGCAAATTCATGCATTGTAAGTTTAAGTAACAACACTATTTTGCAAGGAAAAAAGATCAACAACGTGTACATGCTTGATTTAAATAACATTGAATACGCTGCTTCATTTTGCTTAAAAACTGTTGTTGATGATTCATGGTTATGGCACCGGAGACTATGTCATACAAGTATGAAAACCCTTAGGAAAGTGACCCAAAAAGACCTAGTTAGAGGTGTCCCCAAACTCAAGTTTTCAAAAGACCACCTTTGTGATGCCTGCCAACTAGGAAAGCAAGTTCACTCCACCTTTCACCCCATTAAGGACATTTGCACCTCTAGACCTTTAGAAGTCCTTCACATGGATTTGTTTGAACCCATTAGCACTACCAGCTTGGGATGGAAAGTCTATGGTTTGGTAATTGTTGATGACTTCTCGAGGTTCACTTGGACTAGATTTCTTTCACATAAACATGAGGCTTTTGAGGAGTTTTGAACATTTTCTACTTGGATTCAGAAAAAGCTTGGTTGTGAGATCTTAACCATCCATAGTGATCATAGGGGAGAGTTTGAGAATGAAAGATTTGGAGATTTTTGTGAGGACAAGGGGATTAGTTACAACTTCTCAGCTCCTAGGACCCCTCAGCAGAACGGGGTAGCTGAAAGGAAGAACTGGACCTTAGTGGAAGCGTCTAGAGCCATGCTTGTTGATTATTCACTTCCAAAATACTTTTGGGCTGAAGCGGTTAACACAGCTTGTTATGTGTTGAATAGGGTGAATGTTAGAGCCAAACTAGATAAGACACCCTATGAGATCCTTAAGAGTAGGACACCCAATCTTTCCCACCTTCATGTCTTTAGTTGTAAGGTTTTCATTCACAATAATGGGAAGTCTCACTTGGGCAAATTTGATCCTAAATCTGATGAAGGAGTGTTCGTGGAATATTCTAGTGTTGGGAAGTCTTTTAGGGTGTTTAACAAGAGGACTTTGATGGTGGAAGAGACTATACATATAGTATTTGATGAGTCTGATCCTAAAAAGCATAGAGTTGAGGATGATGATGATGTTGGAGAGGTTACCAATTGAGTAGAAAATTTGGAGAAGGGAGTAGGTCACCAAAACATTGAAGGAGTGGGAGATGTCACCCATGGAGTAGAAAATACAGATTTGGAGGAAAGTGTTGGATCTTCTCACACCTTGCATAGATATTGGAGATACTCTACAAGTCATCCCAAGGATTTGATCTTAGGAGACCCTTATGATGGAGTTAGGACTAGACATGGACTTAGGAAGAAGATGAACCATTCTGCCTTTATCTCAATGATTGAACCCACCAACATAAACCAAGCCCTTACTGATGAGTTTTGGATTTTAGCCATGCAAGAGGAGTTGAATCAATTTGTTAGGAATGATGTTTGGGAGCTTGTAGAAAGACCAAAGGGACAAAGTGTAGTTGGAACAAAGTGGGTCTTTAAGAACAAGGTAAATGATTATGGAGTGGTGGTTAGGAATAAAGTAAGATTAGTGGCTAAGGGGTATAACCAAATAGAAGGGATAGACTTTGAAGAAACTTTTGCCCCTGTAGCTAGATTGGAAGCCATTAGAGTGCCTTTTTAAATGGGGAAATAAAAGAGGATGTGTTTGTAGAACAACCCCTAAGTTTTGAGAGTTCCCAATTTCTAAATCATATTTTTAAATTAAAAAAGGCTTTGTATGGTCTAAAGCAGGCACCAAGAGCTTGGTATGAGAGGCTTAGCACATTCTTACTAGAAAGGGAGTTTGTTAAGGGGAGTGTAGACACCACCCTTTTTCTTAGGAAAGTTGGAGATGATTTGCTCATTGTTCAGATTTATGTAGATGACATACTTTTTGGATCTTCTAATAAGAAACTTTGTGATGAGTTCTCTAAAACAATGAGTTGAGAATTTGAGATGAGTTTGATGGAAGAGTTGTCTTACTTTTTGGGGTTTAGTATAAAACAATTGGATGATGAAACCTTTCTTAATCAAACAAAATACATAAATGATATTTTGAAGAAGTATGAGATGGATAAATCTAAGCTAATTAATACTCCCATGACTTCTAGTGTTCCATTGGATAAGGACCCAAAGTGGTAAGTTTGTTGATCAAAAGATGTATAGAGGCATGATTGGATCTTTACTTTACTTGACTGCGAGCTGACCTGATATAATGTTTAGTGTTTGCCTTTGTGCTAGATTTCAAGCTAACCCTAAGGAATCCCACCTAACTACAGTTAAGAGAATTTTTAGATACCTTTTGGGGACCCAAAGCTTAGGGATTTGGTATCATAGACACAACACGTCTTTTGAGATTATTGGTTTTTCTAACTCTGATTTTGTAGGATGCAAGGTGGATAGAAAAAGTACTTCTGGAACTTGTCAATTCATAGGATAATCTTTGGTCTCATGGCCTAGTAGGACGCAAAATTCTGTTGTACTCTCCACTGCTGAAGCTGAGTACATTGCTCTTGGAAGTTGTGTGGCACAAGTCCTTTGGTTGAAGCAACAGGTATTGGATTTAGGATTACCTGTAGGCACCATCTCAATTTTTTGTGACAACACTAGTGCCATATGCATCTCTAAGAATCCTATCCAACATTCAAGGACTAAGCACATTGACATTAGCAATCATTTCATTAGAGACCATGTGACTAAAGAAGACATTGAGTTACACCATGTGATAACTGAAAATCAACTAGCTGACATCTTTACTAAACCACTGGCCTTTGACACTTTCAACTCTTTAAGGACTAGATTGGGTGTGATTGACATAAATGCATGAACTTGATCTTTTATTTTATTTTATTTTTTCTCTTTGCTTTCTTTTCTTCTTTTTGTTTTACTCTTAGTTTTTTTGTTTGATTTGTTTTACTTTCTTTTTATTCAAAATCATCGCTGAAATGATATCGTATGTCTTGTCCTTGCTTTTGAAAATTTATAGTCAATGTTTCACATCTCTTTATCTATTAGATGGTAAAAATATTTCATTGATCATGTCTCTTTCTCTAACCTATTTTGATGGCATAGTTTTCTTTTCTAATCAAAAATCTATTTCAAATTAATAAATTGTGTATGAAATTAATATCTTTTCTAAAACTTGCTTAAGCAAATCTATCTTGTATTTATAATGACTAAAGTCTTTTTGTCACATCAAGATTCCTTGTTACTCCTGTTATTAGTTATTGATTCTATTTTGTGGATAGTTCTTCTCTATGTTAGAGATAGAGCCCCTATTCTCTAATATCTAGAAGATATACTCACAAATAAGAATCCTTTTTAAAGAGTTGTAAAAAAGAATGGAGCTTGCAAAAAAAAGGCCAATGATGCCAACAAAAGATGCGTAATGACGCCAAATTGAATATATATATATATATATATATATATATATATATATATATATATATATATATATATATATATATATATATATCAAAAAGCAAAAGATGCGCAAAGCACCAATCAATCGACAAGAGGCATAAAATGAGCCCACTAAAAAGAAAGCTCTTCTCTCTTTTCAAATCCTTTAAAAACATAGAAGTTTTCATGTATTAAAGGCTTGATTTCGATTGTTTTGCGATTGTGACTAATTTACTTTGGTTTATTATTCTATAAGATATTTTTTCTTAAACCAAGTGATGAAGGGATCTTTATCTCATATCCAATTAGTTTTCTTTGAGTTAGGTCATTGATTTCAAAAGACGATTCTACCCTAAAAGGAAGTCTGAGATAAGGGTAACCATGATCGGATATTCTACCGTCTTTGGATTGTAGATTACGTTAACTCATTAACTCACAAGTTAAAAAAAAAAATCAATCACATGGAATGCTACATCATATTTATGCCTTGAAAAAAAAAAGTCTTTTGATTTGTTTTCTTTGTTTCCTCCTCCTTTTTGAGATGTCAAAAGGGGGAGTAGTTTAGGATGTTTGCTTATACTTTCGATTCCATATTTTACACTGCTGTTTTTAAAATAATTATCGTAGTGTTTTTCCATCATCAAAAGGGAGAGATTGTTGCCAATTCAATTTCATGGACTATATTTTGCTGATTGACAAACACTCTTACTTTTCTTCAACTGTCTGTTACTATTGACATTTCAGGAATCAAAGATCGGATGGAAATCGGAACCAGCTCAAGATTGGGAAGATTAGGGTTGAGTCAGTCTGCATTTTTCTTTTTTCTTTGTTGAGTCAATTGTAATTGTTTGAAGTGACTGATGTTAAGTAACCCTACAAACACAAACACACACTTGAGAGATTTAGAACTTGTGTTTTTACTCATATCATCCTGGATGATATTTATATCGTCCTGGACGATCGAGTTCAAAACAGAAGATCTAATCAGGATTTCTTAGTTAAGGCAGTCGTAATTAACTAATCGGCCTGGATGATACCTGTATCGGCCAGAACGATATGCTCAATACAGAAAGAATTTGCCTCCATGATCAATTTAAGTATTCTGTATTTTTGGAAATCGATCAGGATGATTCTTTGATCGGCTTGGATGATATTGTATAATTATGCCTAAATTAATCCGGCAATCATGGGAGTAATTAAGGATGATTGATACGATCATATCGTCCTGGACGATCACAAGATCGGCGTGAACGATCCATTCAAAAACCCTTGGTCGCTCCTAGACGATAAATATCGGCCAGTACAAATTCAGGGCGATGCTTTGACTGATTTGGATCGGACAGCTCAAATTCAGGGCGATGCTCTAGACGATTTTCCTCTAATTTGAACTGATCGGCCGGGATGATTGTGAGATCATCCGGGATGATCAAGCAAATTTTCAATCATCCAGTTTGCATTCAGGTCGAAGCTCTGGCCGATCTTATGAGATTTGTACTGATCGGCCAGGACGATTTCCATATTGTCCTGGATGATAAAGTAATAAACTTGCAATTAATGAGCTCCTTTGAAGCTCTTCTATTTAAGAGCTCTTGTTCAATGTTTTGAACCTCCTTGGCTGCTATCTTGACCTAAGAAAACCTAAAGGAGAGAGAGAGAGAGAGAGAGAGAGAGAGAGAGAGAGAGAGAGAGAGAGAGAGAGAGAGAGAGAGAGAGAGAGAGAGAGAGAGAGAGAGAAAGAGAGAGAGAGAGAGAGAGAGAGGAACTTGTAAGGGGGAGCTTGTGAGGAGGTTCACAAGGGTTGCTCCAAGCATTGTTCCACTTCTTCTTCCATAGAATCTCTTGTCCTTGGAAGGGTTGGGAGAGGTAAGTTTCAGCAAGTGATCGTGGTTCTCTACCTGCTTCAGGTGAAACCAAAAGGAGTTGGGTTCTCTGCCTTGCCGGGTGTGGCAAAAGGGAGGTGTTTTTATAAGGGCTTCTCTGCCTAGCTGTGGGGGCTAAAGGAGAGTCACATTGGTAGTGCAATACTCGAAGGAAGAGAGATTTTATTATTACTTCTAAGTGTAATTGTTTCTTTCGTGTGGAGAATAATTAACATGTGTTCATCTCTGGCCCTATTGCTGTTAAAATTTGGGTCTATTTTGATGATACTTTCAAGCTTCATTATTTTAATGCTCTCATATCTATTAATACTTTACCAAATTTATAGTTTTATTAATTTGAAAGGTCATATTAGAAATATGATTCCTTACCTCATTTTGTTGTATTTGTGGAATTCTAGAAATAATTTCATTTTCAACAATATTCATATGGATTATCACATTATTATCCAGAATATTAAAGATAAAGTGCTTAAGCTTTTCAATGCAAATCTTTTGACCTCCAAAAATTCTAGAAAGTATTTGTTTGTTGCTCATAATTTTGGTATGTTTCATCTGAATAGTTATTTGGGCTATCCCAAACTGGTCTATTTTTGTTAGTGTTAAGATTTCACATGTTCATAGGGAAGGTAATGCTTGTGCTGATTATTTAGCTAATTTGGGATGTGGGCTGGACCGCCTTATGGATTTTATTATTTATAATTTACCTAATCCTTTGAAAGGCATGATTAGGTTGGATAAATTGAGTTTACCTTATATCAAAATTTAGTTGGTTTGTCTTCCTTTACATACTTGGCTCAGTTAATCTTTGGTTTTGGTTAATGGCTTGGCATTTTGGCCTTTCCTTAATTTCTTGAAGGGTGTGATTTTTTATTGTTGTTATTAATCCTTTTCATCTCAATATTGATTGGTGTGTTGATGTGACAGGCTTGAGTAGTGATTGGAAACCTTCATACCCTATTGTTACCCCCTTTATTGCTCTTCTTTTCCTTGGGGCAATTTGCTAGTAGGTTGTATTTTTCTCAGTGTGCTGACTAGTTGGTTCTTGTTCCATCTCGTTTTTAGGGCTAATTATTTTGACCCTTATTGATCGATTGATTGGGGTCTTTTGTTTGATTTTCTTGGCAATGCTCCATTTAGTTCAGATCTCTTTTACTATATGTTATATCATTATTTGGGTTGGTTTTGTACTCTGGCTGCTATTATGGTTTTCTTGTAATGTATGGTAGTTCCTTTCTTTTACTCATCTCTTGGGATAACTATTTCATGTGTCTGAGAGTTTTAGGGTTTAGAATTGAGTATCATTAGGGGATTTTCCATGATGGTTACAATGGGTACTTAATCCTGAGCTCTAAAGGCCCTGATCCTTTGTTGGTTTTCCTATTATGTGGTATTTGCAAGTTGTGAGGGATGTCTATTTTAACTATTTGTGATATCTCTTGGTACTATCTTATGGTTTTGTGGCTATGGGTGGTTTCTTCTTTTGGGTTGCTAGGTCTTTACAATTTTGTTGTTGTTTGTATCCAGTTGGGGCAGCTGTTATTTTGTGATAATAATTTAGTATCGGTTAGCAATTTTATAGGGAATATTACTTGTTGCATTGATTCTATCCATGCTTACGAGGTTGAGATGGGCTTGTTTTGGCAATACTCTTTTGAGGTTAGATGTTATTTCTCCTTATTTAGGTCAGATGTTATTTCTCCTTATTTGTATTAATGTTGCTTTTAGCTTAATTTGGGTTAAGACATGGAATAGCTGGAATGCGACCTCCTGTCTTTCTGGGATAAGGTTCATGTGTGAGACATTTTTTTTATTATAATAGCTACAGATCTCTTTGGTATAATTTATTTAATGTTAGCAGGATAATTTGTATTATTATTTTTTTCTATTTTTGTTGGATGTGTGTTGATTTCTTTTATAGTATCTATTTTTTTAAGGATCTTTTTATCTTGGATCCTTTGGGCAAGCAAGTATTTTTTGTAGGAGGAATGTGCTTAAACTTTTTTATATGATCTTGCTTTTTTGTGTGTTGGCTTCTTGTCACCCTAGAATGTTCTTAGTTTTTTTTGTAACTCTTAATAGAGGAAACCATCGGCTCATAGGTTTTATTTTGTTTTCTTCTATAGCTCAGTTGAGCATTAGAGAGATGAAGATTCCCTTTAAAGAGATGGTATTCAATTCTTTTTTAATTAATGTGTAGGCCCCTCCGATGGTTTTCCAAAAAAAAAAATTTTGAGTTATAGGTCATTTTCAGGCCTATGAAATTATGTTGGTTAGTTGATACCCTTAATAGCTTCAAATTCATGATATGAAGTTTGGATTTATGTAAAATATCCCCAAGATCCATCTCTATGAATTTCAAGCCATGGTGAATTAAATTTAGTGAATAATACCAAGAATACCATAGAGAGTATTCTTGAAATTACTTTTAGTACATTAAGAATTTGGGTTTCAAACCATAAAGCTTCTATTCTCCTCATCAAGATAGAGCCTATGAACACCCTAATTGGACAATTATGTGAGGATTTAGGATTTTTAAATGTTTTAAATGATTTTTTATTATTTATTAACCCTTTTTACACAATAAGACATTTGACTGTATGCACTTTTCTATATGGTGTATAAATAATTGGCTAGGCAATCATTAGAACCACTAACAGGGCATACGATTTGATATATGCCCATTCGATTCATGGCTAGATGGCCAAGATTCAAGGTAGTGAACTACAAGATTATAATATGATTTAAAATATGTTGAAATAAGGACTGCCTCTTGAAATTAATGGCTCTAATTTCATCTTTAATCTAGTGCAGCTCCTATCAACCATACAGGGTTTTTTTTTCAAGATCTGAATGATCTGGCAAACATATCTTAATAAAATTGATCTAGAAGCTTCATCTATTATAAATGTTTAATCCAATGACCAAGTATTATTGGATTAAACATTCTCTTCACAATTGACTAAACAAATAAAGAAGGGAGCTCAAGATTGGAAGATTACCTCAGTTGTTAAAATTGGGTTCAGTCTTGATCGGGTTGAGTTCTCCTGATCCTCAGGGATAATCTTCCTTTAGTTTATAGGGCAAAATGAGATATGGAATGGAAGTTGGTGTTTGGCTAGGATGGGCTTGATGGAGCTCTCTTAAACTAATTGAACATCATTGATAGATGGGACAGGGAAGTGGGAATTATAAGCTAGATGTTTTGGGAGTATTTTTAAAATGAAATTAAGAACCCCCTCTCTGAAAGAATCAAGGGTATTTATAGGTTTTTTTCAAACGATTTAAGCCAAGAATCCAACCAAAAAATTTTTGGGGATGGGCCAATGAGGTTTTAGATAATTTGGGCACATGTGACCGCATGGCTAGGAAATTGGGGTTGAATTTATGCAAATGGTTTTAATTTCCTAAATTTTGATTTAACTCATGTGGAAAAGTATTTGTAAGGTTCCTAAACACAATGCATGGGTCAATTTGTTAATGGTCAGGTTAGACACGCAAGATGGCTCAGGATTTTTTTTTGAGACTTTGGGTCAGCCCAAATGGCTAATTCAGGTTAGCCCATGGGCTGGGCTAACCATGGAAAATGTATTGGGTTATGTGTTTGGCTTAGGCTAATTTTGATTATACTTGGAAATGGATCATGAGAGGCCACCTTTGGTCACTCGGGTTAATTCTTATGGCTAGCCTAATTAGACCCAAGGGTCGGGACATGAAGGTTTGATTCCTAAAGAACTTATAGATAGTCCTAATGGTAGGATTAGATTTTATAAAGCCTTGATAATTAGATTTAGGTTAAAAATGTTTAGGTTTAGTTTGGTTAACCATGATTGACATGGTTAACCATGTTTGAAAAGGGGTTGGGGGTAGGTTCTACTCATCAAAATCACATTTTGAACTTGTTCGAAGTGGTCTCATGTAATGTTGTGGTCTTCTTATATGAAATTCAGCTTTGATGTTAAAGGGTTCACTTGGTCAACTATGGTTGTCTTGGTCAACCAAGTGTGACAAAGGCCTGGGTTTGGGTCCAACCTACTTCAAATGATGTTTTTTTTAGGTTTTTTTATTTTAATTTGTTTACTCCAAATAATGTTTGAAGTTTGTTAGAATACATTTTAGTGTTTAGTTTGATTGAGCCATGTTGAAGTTTATGGAAAATTTGATTTAGGTGCTTTAGGGTTTATGGGTTTCATGGTAAACCATGGTCCACTAAGAGCTTAAGAATATTTAAATCAATTTTATAATGATTATGAACATTATTTCTTGTTTTTCAAATACTTCTAATGTGATTTTCTATAAGATACAAGGTCTAATGGCATGAGATGAAAATATTTGAAAGTCTTGTAGCCTTAGAGAACGCTTTGGACTTTTGGGTTTAGAGGGATTTGAATGCTTCTAAAATTATATGTAAGATTCTAAAGACATGCATAATCAATATTAAATTAACCACATAAGATTCTAAAGTCATTTGACAAGGTTTTTTTTTATCAATAGAGAATTCTCATAAAATAAGGAATAGTCTAAACGGTTCAGGTTTTGATTTTGTACATAGGATTTTTTAAAAATAACAAAATTTGAGATTTTAGTTGGATTTTGAATTTTGATTTGATTTGAGATTGAATTTTTGATTAAGAGATTAACCTCACACAAAAATGAGGTAAATAGTATCAAGATGTTCATGTTGAGAAAGTTTGTGATCATGTTTCTTATTGAGAAGAATTTAATCAAGTCTCAATTTATCAAAGTTTATACTATTTATGTGTTCAAGGTAATCTGCTTCTCTCATACTGATTTCATCATTAGTTTGGTATCTAATGATGAGTGAATATACTCTATGTTTTATAGGATATTATTCATTCTCGTTAATCATTTGAAGTTGGAGATGAGGTTCCCTTTGTGTGAAGAAATTGAAGGGGTTTTGAATTTTTATGGCGTAGTTCCCGCAAAGATGTTACCAACTTTAATGATGGTAGTGATTTATTTCACTTCTCTTTTTTGAGAGTGGAGATTTCCATGGTCAATGAAAATGTTGAGATATGTTTTCATAGCTAAGGCCTCCCAAGATTGATTCATCTAGCTCTCACACATGGCGAACAGGATGAGTGGCTAGTGAATATGATACAGGATTGGAAGGAAAAGTTTATCATGGTTTGGTGTACTTCTAGATGGTGGGTGTTGACCACTCCTATCTCATTATTAAAGAGGCAATTAGTAGTTTCAAAGTTAATCACTGAGAGGTAAGAGGTTTTGGCAATGGTGAAGAGCAAATTGATGTGAATCCTCAACAACATGACTTATCATAATATTTTAAAGAATTTTTATTTGGATTGGCTTACCTATTATGTTGATGTTCTCATTGTCTCAAATTTTCTTTGGTTTCTTTGTAAAGAATGTAGTAGGTTGCAAATTTCCAAGGAGCATATATTAATTATTTAGTGCTGCAAAGGTAGCTATAAGGCTTAGAGAGAGAGAGAGGGAGGGAGGGAGGGAGAGAGAAAGAGAGAGAGATAGATAGAGAGATCTTCTCTGATTATAGAATGGATTAGTAAAGAAGACCATACAAAGAGGTGGAAGGGGATCAAAGCTATTTCGAGTTCCAAGACACTAATGGTTAAGAAACTACATGATCCAATGAGTGGAGTAATCCTTCCCAACCTACAAAGGGTTAGGAGATTATAGGTACCTCTAAAGAGGAGTCGGATATTAAATCACCCATGAGGGAGGATGAGACTGCTACTTCTATTCTTGGAAAAGAGTTAGTTAAGGGCAGGGACACCACTGAAGGTTCTAATGGTTATTCACTATCTGTTGGCAAAGAGGTGCTAATGTCTAGCTAGAAGGAAGAATTGATGGATGAGAGCCAGAGTCATGAGCTCAAATTAACCTGCTTTTTTTACAATGGTAGTATCATTCGTAATTCTTCATTGGAAGATTATTTAATGATGGATCCACTTAGCTTTGCCTGTTCATCCATGAACTCACTAGCATATGCATGGTAGAAAGTGCAACATCTGGGCAACATCTTTTTGGGATTAAACACCAAGATGGGGTGACTAGACATAATGAAATAGCATTCCAAGTTTTCCTTTCACTAGAAGTAAGGAGTAAGTGGTGTTGGTAGTAGAAATTAAAATCTATTGTGCAACTGTGACTAAGTGTTAACTGAAAATTCTATAATTCTTTATTGTATTAAATTCTAGTGAATTTGTTTGAAATTGGTATATGTTGTGCATGAATTTATCATGAAATGGAGAAAATTTTAGAAGTATTAAACCAACACCAAAACACTGAAACTATCAGCAGCACAGTGTTGTTAATGCCTCATCGCTATATAAGGTCATCATGGCTCTAGAGTCTCATAAAAAATGCCATTTAATTTAGCACCTCAACAAAAGTAAGGTCAGCACCTCAACACTACATAATGTTGTAGCTCCAAAAGCGATATTATAACATTGAAGACTTGGGAAAATTGCATAATAATTCAACATTGGAGTGCCAAACTTAGAAGCATCATAGAGGCATATATTATAAGCAAGCACCACAGCACCAAACTTTTAAAGAACCTATGTGGAGCTGTTAAGGAAAATATGCACTACAACAGATTAGTCAACTGTTACAAATCTAGGATTTCTATATATGATTTTGATGATGACAAATATTATTGATTAAATTGGACATTCTCAAGAAATATGTTGGATATTGTTAGTGTCTTGTACACTAACTATTGCATGTATAATACTCAAGAAGACTAAAGACTCAAGATTGGGTAACTTAGGATGTCAAGTTAAAAGAGTATGTATTTTTATTTTCTTTTATTTTCTATTTTCTTGAGTCAGGTCATATTAGAGCATACACAATTGGGTGGCCTTGTACAGACACAGGGGGAGTGAGAAACTTTTTTTAAATTGAAGTTTTCTAGTCTAATCATACTATACAATTTAAAATAATATTATATGATCAGTTGTTTTAAAGATTGGTTTAATGACTAATAGAAAACTCATGTTCTATGAACTAATCATACTATATGATATATATTATACTGTATAATTAGTTTCATTATTAAAACCCTAACTGCCAGATTAATTTAAGTAAGATTTTAAAATTGATTTTTGAACTAATTGTGTATACGATGTTAATCATACTGTACAAAAATTTGAAATCTTGCTAAAATTAGCCCTTGTAATTAATGATAGTCAATCATTTTGTATTATATCTATCATACTAGATGATAGATAGAGATGTAATCTGGCCATCTCAAAGATTGTAACAAACAAAACCATAATTTTTGAAATAATCATAGTGTACAATGATAATCATTCCAAATGATTTGCAGAGGCAAATTTGGTCGTACAAAAATCATACCGTATGAAGCTATAATTTTTGAACCAATTATACTATACAATATTCATATCATACTGAATGATTTATCAAAAATAACTAATCATATTGTTCAATGAGAATAGTACAGGATGTGTGATAGAAATGAATTTTTGTCATGCTAGGAATCATCGCATATGATAGAGGAAATCAAACAGATCGTATTGGAATATATCTAGATCATATTGTATGATGTGTTCATAAAATTTGAATAGTTCATGTGAATGAATATTTACATCATACTGGACGGGAATAGTTTTGAACTGATTGTACTATTTGAACTTGGATCATACTATACAAACAGTGATGACTAAGTTGAATTTTTAGGGTTTCTTAAAACCTATTATAAAATCCATGCTTTAACATTTTTCTAATGATGTTGAAAGGAGGAACTTAATTAAAGAAGAAACTTTGATATGGTGCTTTTGAAGAAAATTAGGGTTTGTGAGAGGAAGGAGAAGGTGAGCTTAAGCTTGAGGGAGATATACTATGAGGGGATCATATGGTTTCTCTGAGCTATCTACATGCTTTTTCCTCTTGTGGCCTTTGAGAGTCTTGTGGGAGCTCTCTAGAGAGAGAGAGAGGCTTCTTAGTCCAGTCCTTGAGGTTATCTACCTTCTCCAAAAGGGAGAAAATGTAGTCGAGGTTCTCTATCTTCTCTAGGTGGGAGAAAAAGGAGGCAAGGTTCTCTGCATGTTAAAGGAGCTTCGATCCTTTGTCACACCGGGTTGGTGGAAAAGAGTTTGTAAAGACTTCTTCTCCTTGTTGAGGGAGCAAAAAAAGAGTCAGTTAGTGTTAGTGCAATACTCAGATTGGGCTTCTTCTCTTTGTTAAAATTATTAGCTTCCGCATTGTAAAATTAAATTGCTTATTTCTGAATAATATACAAAAAGTTAGTATTCTTGTTTATGATTATTTTTAAAAGTACCAATTCACCCCCCCTCCCCCCGCTCTTATCACATCTCAAACTTTAAGTGGTATTAGACCAGGTCTCAAAGATAGTGTTTTAGAAAACCTTGAGAAAAATGATTAATTGCACATTTTGGTAATTATAACATTGTAGAGTGTTATTCAATAACCTATCTACCTTTATTTGAAAACATCCCATTAGGTTTCTGGAAAATTCACATGTCTATATTTCTATAATCCATTAACTATAGAATTTGGCATATTATTCAATTTGATTACTCACCTCCATCGCATATTATTAATGGTTTCAAAACCAATATTTCCTTTAATGATTAGAGCAATAAGGATATGTAATTCGCACAGTTAAATTCTAAAGTGTCTGAATTGTTTATTTGGTGCTTTAAAAATTGAAGACTATATGTGAGTTTCTACATGCACTACCAGGAAAGAGATTTTGGATAGGTTGTGTATCACCTATGAGGGAGCCCAATGATGTTAAACAGTCTAGGCTAAACATTCTTTTGCCTAACTATAAAGTTTTTACATGAAACATAGTGAGATTGAGTCTAAAATGTACACTAGATTCACCTAAATAGTAACACCCTTACATGCACTAGGTAGAGAACTATCAAATTCTTAAAAAGTTAATAAGATTATACATTGTTTACCTAGCTCTTATGAAGCACAAATAACCATAATTATTGAATCAAAATATTTAAATATTTACTCTATTGATAATTTGCTTGGATCACTCATTGCCTATGAGCAAGGAGTGAGTCAAAGGAAAAATGATACGGGATAAAAGGAGGGAACTATAGCGCTAAAAGCAAATGATTCTGATAACGATAGTTCTACAGCATATGTGGATGATGAAATAGTCTTGATGATGTGCTAGTTCAACAGCTTTCTGAAAAGAAAATTGAGGCATCATAAAAACAACTGAAGCAAAGGTAAAGCCACAAATCTAAAAGTTTCATCTAATATAATTTTTTTTGAGTGTAGGAAACTAGGTCACCTTCAAGCTGACTGTCCTAACCTAAAGACTCACTTGAATAAGGAGAAGGGTGAAGAGAATCCAAAGTATAAAAGGGGCAAGCAAAAGACATAAAAATCTTTTAAGGTTGACTCTGCCTCATAATAATTAGAAGAAGAAGAGGAGGAGGAGATAAACAAACATTTGTCTAATGGCTAATGATAATCTTGATCAATCAAATCAAGATAAGGTTTGTCAACTTTCTTATGACAAATAGCTTATTATTTCTAAAAATATTCATGATTCTTATAAGAAGCTTAAGAAAATGTATTCTAGTCTTAATATTGAATTTTTATACTTTATAAAAAGAGCATGCTAATTTAAATTCCAGGCACTCTACTTTAGATAGAGATCATATGACTTTATTGGATGAGTTTGATGCATTAAATAAGAAGCATATTGATCTATCTAATACACATAATTCCTTAAAAAATCACATATTGAGCTAGAAAAAAACATTTTAAGGAATTAGAAAAAATTGCATGTCAATTAGATGGAAGTAAGCATGCACTAAAACTAGAAGTGGCAATCTATGAAAATACAAATGTATATTTAAGAGAAAAAATTACTGCACTTAATAATAATAAACCACCACCTTTAATAGCTCTGTTGTACAACCCCTCAACACATCATGCATAACATAAACCTAGGAAGAGGCACCATTACCCATATAGGTTAGTAAACCCATTCCATGGTGTTAGGTGTTACTTTTGTGGCATATTAAGACACATAGCTTGCACTTGCACTATCCAACATAGGACATATCTAGTGTGGAGGCATAAATTGTATTAATCGTAGCATAACATGCATACATCTTATTCATTCAAGCATAAGGTGGAACCTAAACTCACTTGGGTTCCCAAATCTAACCTTTCAATCACATTGCATGGATGCTCTCATAAAATAAATAGTGAGATCATGTGGTACCTAGATAGTGGTTGCTCGAGGCATTTGACTGGTGATATGCAGTAGTTCATCACACTAGAGACCAAGTTAGGAGGCAAAGTGACATTAGGAGACACCACCACTAGAAAAGTGGTGGGATAAGGTACAATTAGAAATTTTAAACACTTTATGATTGAGAATATTTTATTAGTTGATGGTTTAAAACATAACTTGTTAAGTATTAGTCAACTTTGCCATAAAGGATTTGATGTAAAAGTTCTTTCTAACAAATACGTTATTAGCTTAGATGATAAACTTGTATTAGAAGGAAAATAGATGAACAATATTTACATGTTAGACTTGAATTGCATTGAATATTCAAATTCCTTGTGTTTAAAAACTATAATTGATGAATCATGTCCATGGAATAAGAGATTATGCCACATGCTAACACTTAGGAATATCACTAAAAAAACCCTAGTTAAAGGCATACCTAAGTTAGACTTTACTAAGGACTACCTATGTGATGTGTTTTATATGGGAAACCAATTATAGAGTGAAATTAATTTCATTAATAATTTAGAAAATCAATTTGGATAGCTTGTGATATCATTTAGCAGTAAGCCCCATAACACTTTACCCAGCACTATCAAAGTGAGTCCAAGGAAAGAGGGAAAGATCATAGCTTTATGAATTTGAATAATTGTGATACCACCCAGCCAAAATGAAATATTTAGGTTCTTTTGGCTGAAAACTATAAATTTAATGCTACTTTGGAGGCAACCCAATTCTGTTGATGTTAGGTTTTAATTATGTTGTTAAAGTATTTATTTATTTGTGTATACTTTATTTTTATTTAGTATTTCTAGAAATTATTAAGTTTGTATTATTTGTGAGTTACTAAGCATGATTATAACTAAAATAATTACAAGTTATTTTTTTTAGAATTTATATAATTTGCAAATTTGAGACACTTGAACAATATAGGGACTTAGAGCATTACAGCATTTAAAATAGGTTCCATTATGTTGGAGAGTCAAGAAAATTAGAGTAATGAAATGCCACTGCATTGTAAATTTAAGTTGTAGTGATACCTAACAAATAATAGTGCCCAAGAGCTCACCCATGTAGCACAATGGCACAAAATCCTTTATTTTTATGGTGCTATGACATTTTATTCAGCACTGTTGTATGGTGCACCTACTTTCAATACAAAACTTGATTGAGCGTTACCCTGTTGCCTATAGTGTCATAGAATTAGGTGAAAACCATAATTAGTAGCCATGGAATAATAATAGTAGCTTTTTCTCAGTGCTACAGTGCTCATAAATGTCAAACACCATTGCACTTGTTTGGAAAAAAGTTCGTGCTTTATTTTCGCATGCTTATACCGTAGCACCATGTGTACCATCTGACTGTATCATTCTTCCCATTTGAATGTTTATCTTTTAGAGCTATCCTAGAGCCGTAGTTTTACTCTTCATATTGTCGTTATGCTCCGTTGAGTTTATAAAAAAGAAGGGCTAATTTTCATTATTTTTGATGTGTTTTGACTCTCTCTACTCTCTTAATTTTTTATTTTATGATATCCTCTTCTCTTAATCAAATTTTTTTCAAATGCCTCCTAAGTAGGGATACAAGAAGAGAGCTACTTCCTCATTTAACCAGAGGAGGTTGATTTATGTTGAAGTTTAAGAGAGATATACCCAACTATTTCTTAGCAAATATTTCATACCTAAGCAAAGTTTTATAAATCCTGGTAGAGTTGTAATGTAAATTATAGTGACTAGGGCTTGGAAAATATTTTGCGAGGAGCATAGTGCATGCATTGTTGACATTATGAGAAATTTTTTCCATTGCTAAAGAAGCGCAAAATAATAGATATTTTATGAGAGGAAAGTGGGTGCCTTTTGATCCTTAGAGTATAAACTAAATTTATAAACTTAGGGATATGAAATTTGATGACTACTTTGCTTTTACAATACACCCATATCCTTTGTAGTTATTGAGAGTGCTTTGTGGGCTTAGTAGTTGGACTTTCTACAAGAAGGGATATGGAAAGGTAATATATTTTCCTACATCCTTTTCGACCCAGTTATCCAAAGCTTCAAATTATTTTAACTCTTATTATTTTTTCCAAGTAAGAACTATAGCGAGGTTGTTAGGAAAGTTGCTATTTGCATGTTTTACATTCTTGCAACTTATGTAGTTTTGACGATTCCAAATATTATTGTTCAAATGTTTAGTTATCTCCTAACAATTTTAGAAGATTTGTATTTGCTCTTGTGTGTACTAACATTTCAGGAAAAAATGAACTCCAGACTACGAAGACTTCAAATTAAATTCAGCATGAGATACTTTGTAAAATTTGAAGCTTGCACTTTTCTTAGAAATCAAATTGAAAGGGAGTGATTGTATTTTGAGTGAATAAAAACATACACACACACATAAGGAGATCATATAAAATTTATACTGATCGTACGGGACGATATCAGTTCGTCTTGGACGATCAGACATTTATCTCCTATAGAGCACATGGAACGAATAGGAACTTGCTCGAAAAAATTTTCTAAGTCCTATTCATCCAGGACGAAATTAATTATCGTCCAGGACGATTGGTTCACTGTAAAAATTTTTGTCCAGATGAATTTAAATTATCGTCCGGGGCGACTGGTCCTCTGGAAAGATTTCATCCAAACGAAATTAAAAATTATCCAGGACGATCTGGTCTCTGGAAAATTTTCATCCATACGAAAATAAATTATCGTCCATGGCGATTGGTCCTCTGGAAAATTTTCGCCCAGACGAAGTCAAGAATCGTCCAGGACGATCGGTTCTCTGTAAAAATTTTGTCCAAACGAACATATTCTCGTCCAAACGATTAACCGACTTAGAACAGTTTTCAGCAGTTTCTAGAACTGACCTTATAATAACTGTTCGTACTGGACGAACCTAATTCATACATGACGATCAGCTGTACAAAGACATTTCGTACACATATTCAAATAGGGTCGTTTCAGATCATTTAAGTAAAATCATCCAGGACGATCCACGATCGTATAAAACGATCCATTGCTTACAGAATTGAAAACTTGCAGTTTTTTGGACGGCTTTTCATGTCCTTTCTATATAAGGAATCCTAGAAACAATTACAAGTACCTTTGGAGTTATTTTCTCTTGAGAGGGATCATTCAGAGGGAGAAGATCCTTGGAGGAGATTTCAAGGGAGTGTGGAGGGGATATTCACACGGTTGCTCCGGCGAAGGCTCTCAAGTGAAGTTCAATAACATTGGTCCGGTTCTCTGCCGACATTTGGAGAGTGTAAAAGGATGACAAAGTGTATCTTTGACAACCATTGTGTCTTCGTTCTTTGGGAGAAAACTAGAAGAGAGAACTTGAAAGGGAGAGAGGAAAGGGTGGAGTTTAAGAGGGAGAAGATCCTTGGAGGAGATTTCAAGGGAGTGTGGAGGGGATATTCACACGGTTGCTCCGGCGAACTTGCACTTCAGTACCATCAGATTCAAGGGTCATCTTGAGGGAAGTTTTGGCGAGAAGAAGATCTCTTTGGTATCAAAGAACCCGGGTACTCCGCCGCACCGGGGAAGGTGAAAGTGATTTTGTACAGGCTTCTCCGCCTTGTTGTGGGAGCAAAAGGAGAGTCACTTTGTGTTATTAGTGCAATACTCGGAGGGTGCCTCCGGGGAGTGGACGTAGGTCACGATTTGACCGAACCACTATAAATCTGGTGTGTTCTTTCTTATTTTTCTTCTGCATTTAATTTCAGTACAAGTTATTTACTCTGGTTGAAAAAATTATTTTTAAACTTTAAATTTAACTTACATTAATAATTAAAAAGGTTTTCTAAAAATTCAAGAGTAGAAGTATAATTTTTAAATTACCAATTCACCCCCCCCCCCCCCCCCTCTTGGTTAGCCTTGGGACATTTAGTTAGGCTTAACATCCTAATTCATATTGAACGATCCCCATCAAGTGGTATCAGAGCAAGGTTTCAAAATCATAAGTTTTGACTACTTTTTGAAAAACGAGTATGGCTAATTTTAGAAACCGTAAAACATTAGAAGGATATTCAATTGTTAGACCACCTTTATTTGAAAATATTTCTTTTGATTTTTGGAAAATTTGAATGTCTACTTTCTTGCAATCAATAGATTATCGAATATGGCATATGATTCAAAATGGTTATTCTGTACCGTCACGTATTATAGATGGAATCAAAACTGATACCCCTTTTTCTGAATGGAGTAGAGTAGAACAAATTTATGCTGAATTAAATGCTAAATATATGAATTGTTTATTCTGTGCTTTAAATTCAGAAGATTATATGAGAATCTCTACATGTACTACCGGCAAGGAAATTTGAGACAGTTTATGCATTACATATGAAGATAATAGTGAAGTCAGACAATCTAAGTTGAATTTTTTGATGCATGACTATGAACTCTTTAGCATGAAACCTTATGAGACGATCTTAGACATGCATACTAGATTTATTCAAATTGTAACATCATTGCATGCTTTAGGTAAAGATTTTTCAAATTTTGAAATAGTCAATAAAATTCTACGTTGTTTACTTGACAAGTTTGATACCAAAGTTGTTACTATTTACAAATCAAAAAATTTGAATGAATATTCTATTGATAATTTGATTGGCTCACTCATTGCCTACGAGCAATATTTGGGTCAAAAACTTTTGGATGCAGGTGAAACAATAATGCTAAAAGTGGAAGACATGGAGAAAAGTTGCTTAGTTGGTGAGGAAAGCGATGACTTAACAAGCAAATTGAAAAGTCCACTAAAGCACAAGCATAAGCATCAACAAAAGTGGAATAAAGGTAAAAATGGTAAGAATGTTCAGATTTCTTCAAGTATTATTTGCTTTGGATGTAGGAAATCTGGACATCTGAAAAGTCAGTGCCCTAATTTGAGAATTCTTCCTACTAAAGAAAAGGGCAAAGCTAAGCAAATTATAAAATGGGAAAATAATGAAAAGAAAAAATCTCCTGGGTAGATCTAGCTTCTGAATCATCAGACCAGGAGCAAAATGATATTTAATCCCTTTGTTTATGTGTTTTTGTGTGTATGTTTTTTATTTGTTGTGTTTTTATTTTTGTTTATTTTAGGTGTTTTTTTATTTTTATTTTTTAGTGTTTTTGTATGATTTTGAAATGTTCGTTAGCCTATATGAAAAATCCTTAAATTTTTGATCTTACAAGTGTTATACTTTGAACTGCAACATGAAATTGAATTTATTAGAAAATCTAATTTTTCTAAATTTAAGTTGTGTTTATAACTTGATATTATTAAGATTGTCAATTTCATGTCTCTTATTTAGACTACATTAATTTTAATATTATTATTACAATTGTGATGTTTTCTTATTTTATATTTCACTTATCAATTAATATTTATGCACTTAGAAAGATTTGAAGTTTTAGATTATTGATTTTGGAAAGAATACAATTACTCTTGAAAATTGTACAAATGTACAAAAATCAAAAGAAATGTGCAAAGATTTGCAATGTGAAAAGAGGCACAAAATAAGCCCAACAAGTGAAAAGATGCACAAAAATGTGCCACAAAATTGAAAAAGATGCGCAAAGCACCACATGTGGTAGTTATTTCTTTCCTTAATTTTTTAGTCTCTTAATTTAAATTGATCTTATATACATTTATATTACATATTGAAATATGAAATATAAAATTTTTTTATCATCATTTTTACAATGATTTTCTCTATCTTAAATGTTTAAATATACTCATGTGTTGATTAATTCTTTTTAGTTTCTATGTTATATCTCTTCTTAAATTCTATGAATTTTATGATTTGACTAATGTTTTAATTTTATTTGCATGCCTTATGTCAATCACTTTAAAGGTTAAATTTTTAAATGATTTTCATATATCTGCTGACATTTCTAATCTTTTTCTTCTTTTCTTTTTAATGTTGTCAAAAAAGGGGGAGAAATTGTTTGTTGTGTCTTGTGTATTCGTATCATTGTGTGTTTGTTTTGTTTTATTTTGTATTTCTAAAAATTTTGAAAATAAAAATAATTTTAATGCCTCCTTATTTTTATATGTTAATTAATTCAGGGGGAGTTTAGGAGATTCTTAGAATTTTAAATTATACAAATAATAATTATTTTGCCATCATCAAAAAGGGGGAGATTGTTAGGAAAGTTGCTATTTGCATGTTTTACATTCTTGCAACTTATGTAGTTTTGATGATTCCAAATATTATTGTTCAAATGTGTAGTTATCTCCTAACAATTTTAGAAGATTTGTATTTGCTCTTGTGTGTACTAACATTTCAGGAAAAAATGAACTCCAGACTATGAAGACTTCAAATTAAATTCAGCATGAGATACTTTATAAAATTTGAAGCTTGCACTTTTCTTAGAAATCAAATTGAAAGGGAGTGATTGTATTTTGAGTGAATAAAAACATACACACACACATAAGGAGATCATATAAAATTTATACTGATCGTACGGGACGATATCAGTTCGTCTTGGACGATCAGACAGTTATCTCCAATAGAGCACATTGAACAATTAGGAACTTGCTCGAAAAATTTTTCTAAGTCCTATTCGTCCAGGATGAAATTAATTATCGTCCAGGACGATTGGTTCACTGTAAAAATTTTTGTCGAGACGAATTTAAATTATCGTCCGTGGCGACTGGTCCTCTGGAAAGATTTCGTCCAGACAAAATTAAAAATCGTCCAGGGCGATCTGGTCTCTATAAAATTTTCGTCCAGACAAAAATAAATTATCGTCCGTGGCGATTGGTCCTCTGGAAAATTTTCGTCCAGACGAAGTCAAGAATTGTTCAGGACGATTGGTTCTCTGTAAAAATTTCGTCCAGATGAACATATTCTCGTCCAAACGATTAACCGACTTAGAACCATTTTCAGCAGTTTCTAGAACTGACCTTGTAATAACCGTTCGTACTGGACGAACCTAATTCGTACAGGACGATCAGCTGTACGAAGACATTTCGTACACATATTCAAATAGGGTCGTTTCAGATCGTTTAAGTAAAATCGTCCAGGACGATCCACGATCGTACAGGACGATCCACTGCGTACAAAATTGAAAACTTGCCATTTTTTGGACGGTTTTTCATGTCCTTTCTATATAAGGAGTCCTAGAAACTATTACAAGTACCTTTGGAGTTGTTTTCTCTTGAGAGGGATCATTGAGAGGGAGAAGATCCTTGGAGGAGATTTCAAGGGAGTGTGGAGGGGATATTCACACGGTTGCTCCGACGAAGGCTCTCAAGTGAAGTTCAAAAATATTGGTTCGGTTCTCTGCCGACACTTGGAGAGTGTAAAAGGATGATAAAGTGTATCTTTGACAACCATTGTGTCTTCGTTCTTTGGGAGAAAACTAGAAGAGAGAACTTGAAAGGGAGAGAGGAAAGAGTGGAGTTTGAGAGGGAGAAGATCCTTGGAGGGGATTTCAAGGGAGTGTGGAGGGGATATTCACACGGTTCCTCTGGCGAATTCAAGGGTCATCTTGAGGGAAGTTTTGGCGAGAAGAAGATCTCTTTGGTGTCAAAGAACCCGGCTACTCCGCTGCACCGGGGAAGGTGAAAGTGATTTTGTACAGGCTTCTCTGCCTTACTGTGGGAGCAAAATGAGAGTCACTTTGTGGTATTAGTGCAATACTCGGAGGGTGCCTCCGGGGAGTGGACGTAGGTCAAGATTTGACCGAACCACTATAAATATGGTGTGTTCTTTCTTATTTTTCTTCTGCATTTAATTTCATTGCAAGTTATTTACTCTGGTTGAAAATTTTATTTTTAAACTTTAAATTTAACTTGCATTAATAATTAAAAAGGTTTTCTAAAAATCCAAGAGTAGAAGTATAATTTTTAAATTACCAATTCACCCCCCCTCTTGGTTAGCCTTGGGACATTTAGTTAGGCTTAACATCCTAATTCATATTGAACGATCCCCATCAGAGGTGACTAGGGAGAACTATTTTAAACTGTGCAATTTTGGTGTATCACTCAATCAATGCAGGGAAGTTATTTTTTTCTCATTGATGCATATCATTAGGGGTTCCATTTCTATTGGTCTAGATCATCCTTCTCGTGTTTATTCACTTTGTGTAGCTACTAGACTATTAGGTGAATCCAATAAAGAGAATTTTTTCCCATTCTCCCTCTCAAAAAGGGGAAAATTGAGATTTTTGAAAAGATAGAAGAAGAGGAGGAAGCTGAACCTAGTGTGTCCAATAGTAGAGGATTGAGTACCATGACCCCTAGAACCTTAGGTGAGTAAATTTCAAGATTTAGGGAGAAAAAGGAGGGTGTTACCAAGCTTTATGAGTAGAGTAGGGGGTGGCAACATAAGATGTCTCATCGTGTCACCCATTGTATGGATATGTAGGAAAAGCAGAAAAACTATGCTTCTCAGTTCAATGAAGTGTTAGTTAGGTTGTTTTGAAGGAATCTATTTATATATAACCTCGATCAATTATAGTTCTTTTTAGACCCTGAATATGGCCCATTTATTTGGCACCAACCAGTAGTAATAATAGTAGATGATGATGAGAAGATGAGAAGGAGGATTAGGATTGATCCCTGTGATTTAGTTTTCTTTATTTTTCATTTTTTTTCTTTATATATATAGTTCTTCTTATTTTCTTTATTTTTAATTTTCATTGCTTGGGTATGCCCCATGATTCCTTTGATTTGGCAATTCTCTTAGTAATGATGCCAGTAGTACTTCTCGTGTTTAGGTGGTGCATTTATGCACACAGAAATGATGGGACGCTCATCTAATTCTAGTAATACGAGGTTTACAATGTTTACGGTTACTTCAACGGTTGGACAACTACCTTACTTCTAGGAACTACTGTCCACGTAGACCTTGGAGGCAACGTGGCAATCGATGGTTCCAATGTCCCTCATGAATTTTCTTGTAGTTAGGGATTTAGTAATTGCATGTTAGTGCCTTCTGTACTAACTATCATTTTTAATGAAAAAAAAAATGATCATATCTTATTTACACTACTATACTTTTTTATTATTTTTAGTACTCTTGCTATTTGTTTCGTTTGTTGTTTATCTTAGTTAGATAAATTTTCATTAATTAAATTTCCAATTTTTCTTAACTATTGAAATGTCATCCAAATAGTATTCTTAGATAACAAATTTAACCACAATACAAAATAGCAATTAAAAATTATTTAAAATTAAGAATGATACAAACTATAGGTGCTTAATTGAATGGACAAAAAATAATAATTTATAATTATAAAATAATCACAATAAACTAAAGAAAATTATCTAAGTTAGTACTTCAATTTTGAACTTAAAAGCAATAATAGTTAAGCACTAAGTATTAGTGACATGATTGGATAACTAAGTTATGAAACATAAAGTACTAAGATTAATTTATAAAATTCATTATGAACTCAAGTATGAAATTAGTAAACATGCACAATCCTCAAATAATTATTAAATAGGGCTTTTTAAAAGAATAAAGTTAATCAGAAATTAAAAATTACTTCCTTATTACTTAAGTGCCTTACAAAGACAAGAAGTGAAATGAAAGAAATTCTAAAGAAAGAAAAAAATCAAAAGAAAAATGAATAATATAGCATCATAAGTTTGTGAGGTTGCTGAATTCTTAAAAAAAGAACCTAAAACACAAATTTAAAGAGGTAAGTAAAAGTAAACTATTAAATATGAAGGTTTATAATTGAATTTCAAAATTAACTTTTGTACAACTGATTTCAAAATGATAAATTATTTAATCTAAACTAGTAAGTCAATGTTACACTTACATTTGTAGTATATTAGTTCAATTTGGATATTAATGAAGGTGAATCCTTAGGATGATTATTCATGATTTATTAAATTAAAATTATCTTTCTTTGATCTTTTCAATTAACATCTAAATAGTAATGTTTTATCTTATCTTTTAGTTGATTTTAAATTACAAAATATTCATTTGAACTAATGAAGATAATTAAAGTTGTAAACACATTTCCTTGAGAATAAGCAAGAATTTAAGTTGGGTGAAATTTATTAAGAGAACATTAGATAATATTTTATATGTTTGTCGTTAGTTGATGTTATGTAGGAATTTCTCAAGAAATGGTGAAAATTAGTAAGTATTGAACCAGCACCTCAGCATCATTAATGCCCAAATGCCATATCAGGGCATCATCATATCAGAGCCTTGGAATAAATGCCACTTATTTTATCGCCTCGATGGAACTATAGTCAGCACCCCAATGCTTAAAAATATTATAATGCAAAAAATCAATATTGTAGAGACGGAGTCTCATAAAAAATTTTATATAGTTTAATATTTAAGTGTCAACCCAGAAGTGTTACTTTACCAAATGACATAAGCGAGTCCCATAGTGCCTAACTTTTGTAGCATCGTGGCGGAGCAGTTAAGGAAAATAAGGACCACGTTAGCTTAGTAAACTATTATGTGAGATCAGCAAAAACTACTCTAGGTAGCCCTAGCAGCATAGCATATAACCTGTAGTAGCGCTGAGGGGTGTTCAAAATGTAACAATATAGCACCACCATGACAAGCATCATGGTGCTTAAGCCATTTTTATAATTAATATAAATATTTTTCTATTTTTGTGTATGGGAGTGCTAATTGTTTTAATAACTTTCTTAGAGGAGAGGCCAGAGGAGAGTAAGGTACATACTTTGGAGTGGCTGACAAATATTGTAATGAGCAAGCAAGCATTTAGAGTGGAAAAGAGCATAGAGAGAAAAGTTGTAAGGGGAGATTCACTTGGGATCCTTCATTTTGGGTGATATTCTTTTACTCTTTTTTATTTGTACTATCTTTCTTGAGTAAATAATATTGAATCTAGTAATTAGGTTGTTAAGCCTAAGTTAATGTCCCAAGGCTACCAAGAGGGGGGGTGAATTGGTAGTTTAAAAATTTAATCCCTCTTTGAAGATTAAGTTGAATCGAAATAAAAATTTTTCTTTTAAAGTTTTTCTAGAAAATATTTTTCAACCACAGAGTTGTTAAAAATTAAAATAAAATGCGGAAACATAACAAACTGTAAATGACACCAGATTTATAGTGGTTCGGTCTATAAACAGACCTACATCCACTCCTCAGAGGCACCCTCTGAGTATTGCACTAAAACTAATAATGACTCTCCTTTTGCACCCACAGCAAGGCGGAGAAGCCTTTACAACACACTCTTTTCACCACTACCCGGTGCGGTAGAGAACCGTCGTCCTTTTACACAATCCCCAGTGTTGGCAAAGAACCATCCATCCTTTCACACTCTCCTAGTGTGGGCAGAGAACCCTTTCGTCCTTTCACACTCTCCTAGTGTGGGCAGAGAACCTTTTCATCCTTTCACACTCTCCTAGTGTTGGCAGAGAACCTTTCCGGCTATTCACACTCTCCAAGTGTAGGAAGCAATCCTTTCAGCTATTCACACTTTCCAAGTATCGGTAGCGAACCGGATCTCCTTGACTGATCTTCTCACAAGAAATCTAGAAGGAAGAAAGAAAAGAGTGAAGTAAACCCAATTTACAAGTAGAGATTCTTACCTTTGAACTCCAAGTGAAGCCTTCACGTTCCAATGGTAGGAAATTTCCTTTGAATGCACTCTTCCACTCTCTCCTTAGCTATTCTCTCAAGAGGCACGAAGATCAAATGACAAAAAGATTGGGTGGCAGTCTAATTTGGACTATATATACAAAAGACAAGAAAAACCGCCCAAAAACTGCATATTTTCAATTCTGTACGCAGTGGATCGTCCCGTACGATCGTGGATCGTCCTGGACAATTTTACTTAAATGCTTTGAAACGACCCTATTTGTATATGTTTACAAAATGTCTTCATACACACTGATCTTCCCGTACAAACTAAGTTTGTCCGGTACGAACGGTTATTACTAGGTCGGTCTAAAAAACTGCTGAAAATTGTTCTAAGTCGGTTAATCGTCAGGACAAAAATTTGTTCGTCTGGACGAAATTTTTACAGAGAGTAGATCGTTTTTTTACGATAATTAATTTCATCTAGACAAAACTTTTACAGAGACCAGATTGTCCTAGACGATAATTATTTCGTCCCGGACGAATAGGACTTAGAAAATTTTTCAAGCTAGTTCCTATTCGTTCTATGTGCTCAATAGGAGATAACTGTCTGATCGTCCCGTACGATCGTATATCGTCCCTTACGATCAATATAGCTTATATATGATCTCCTTATGTGTGTATGTGTGTTTTTATTCACTCAATTACAATCACTTCCTTTCAAAATCAATTTAAAGAAAAATACAAGCTTCAAATTCACAAAGTATCTCATGTTGAATTTGATTTGAAGTTTTCGTAGTCTGGAGTCTGATTTTTCAGAAATGTTAGTACACACAAGAGCAAGTACAAATCTTCTAAAATTGTTAGGAGATAACTACACATTTGAATAATAATGTTTGGAATCATCAAAACTATACAAGTTGCAAAAATGTAAAGCATGCAAATAGAAACTATTTTAACAATCTCCCCCTTTTTGATGATGGCAAAACAATTATTGTTTGTATGATTTCAATTTAAATAAATCTCCTAAACTCCCCCTGAATTTATGAATACATGAAAATAAGGAGGCATTTTGAACCACAGAAAAAAAAAATTT
The DNA here is from genome assembly GCA_016618105.1 of Dendrobium huoshanense. Classification (NCBI taxonomy): domain Eukaryota; kingdom Viridiplantae; phylum Streptophyta; class Magnoliopsida; order Asparagales; family Orchidaceae; genus Dendrobium; species Dendrobium huoshanense. The sequence continues at coordinate 45,921,338 of CM028358.1, read as the reverse complement.
TGTTTTTTAAAAAAAAAATTAACAAAATTTCAAAGTTAAACATAAAACCAAAATACAAACAAAAACTAAACATACAAACACAAGAATTTCTCCCCCTTTTTGACAACAACAAAAAGTGAAGAAGAAATAGACAAAAATGTAAGTAATTATATGAAATTCATTTGAAAATTTAATCTAAATGGTGATTGTGATAAGTTATGCAATCTGAAACTAATAACATTAGGTCAATTATAGAAATTCATAAAATTTAAGAAGTGATATAACATTGTAAATTAGAAGAATTTATTAAAGACATGATTCAATTTAGACATTCGAATATAGAAAATCATTATAAGAGAGATGTATAAAAATTCTATATTTCAAAGTTCAATAGAATATAAATGAACATAAGATCAATTTGAATTAAGAGATTGAAAGAATTTGAAAAGAAGAGAATTACCACATGTGGCGCTTTGCGCATCTTTTTCATTTTTTTTTTTGGCACATTTTTGTGCATCTTTTGACATTGGGAAAATTTTGTGCCTCTTTTTCATATTTGTGAATCTTTGCGCATTCCTTTTGATTTTTGTACTCTTTGTACAATTTTCAAGAGTAATTGAGACCAAATCTTTCCAAAATCAATAATCTAAAATTTCAAATATTTCGACATGCATAAATATCACTTGAGCATAGAAATATAAAGTAAGAAAATATCTATATTGCAATAATAATATTAACTTTTATGTAGTCTAAATGAATAGACATGAATTTAAAAGTTCTAATTATAACAAGTTATAAACAACTTTTAAATTTAGAAAGACTAGATTTTCTAATGTAATTAATCTCAAATTACAATCTAATTTAAGCACAATTAAGATTAAATAAGACTAATGAAATTCATAAAAATTAACCACATTCCAAAAACAAACCAAATTTGAATCAAGTACAACATGCATTGATATTAATGAAAAGGATTACATATTTTTTTCATAATATTAAAACAACTAAGAAAATACACTTAACTTTTTAATAAAGATAACTAAAACAATAAAAAAAAATATTAACACAATAAAACATTTAAAACACAGAAAACAAAGACAAAACCACAGACTCTAAAATAAACTCAATCAAAACACTCAAAAATCACAAAATTCAAAAAAAAAAAAAATCAAAGACAAATAAACTAAGAAAACATAAATATCAATGTTGCAAAAAAAACATTTTTATTTAAGCATTCAAATCAATAACACCAAGCCTTGTTCTTAATGTACTGAAGGTATCAAAGGCTAAAGGTTTTATAAAAATATCTGCAAGTTGATTTTCAGTTGAAACATGTGTGAGTTCAATTTCTCCCTTGGATACATGATCCCTTATGAAATGATGCCTTATGTCAATGTGTTTGGTTCTAGAATGTTGAATAGGATTTTTGGAAATGCAAATAGCACTAGTATTATCAGAATAAATTGGAATAGTGCCTATAGTTAATCCTAAATCAATCAATTGTTGTTTTAACCAAAGTACTTGTGCCACACAACTTCCTAATGCAATGTATTCTACTTCTGTAATAGATAGTGCCACTGAATTTTGTTTTCTACTAGACCATGAAACTAATGATTTTCCAATGAATTGACATATTCCAGAAGTGCTTTTCCTATCCACTCTACAGCCTGCAAAGTCAGAATCTGAGTAACCAATAATTTCAAATGAAGAGCTAAACTTAGGATACCAAATTCCTAAGTTTTGAGTTCCTAGTAAATATCTTAATATCCTTTTCACTGCTGTCAAATGTGATTCTTTTGGATCTGATTGAAATATAGCACATAAGCAAACACTGAACATAATATCTGGTCGGCTAGCAGTCAAGTAAAGTAAAGATCCAATTATTCCTCTAAATTTCTTTTGATCAACAGATTTTCCCTTAAGGTCCTTATCCAACTGAACTGAGGAACTCCTTGGTGTACTAACAGGTTTAGCATTGTCTATTTCATATTTTTTGAGGATGTCCTTAATATATTTAGTTTGACTAAGAAAAGTACCTTCCTCAAGTTGCTTAATGCTAAATCCTAAAAAGTAATTTAAATCTCCCATTAGACTCATTTCAAATTCACTTCTCATTGTTTTAGAAAAATCATCACAAAGATTTTTATTTGAAGATCCAAAGATGATGTCATCCACATAAATTTGAACAATAAGTATATCCTTTCCAATTTTCCTTAAAAAGAGAGTTGTATCCACACTTCCTTTTTCAAAAGATCTTTCAAGTAGGAATGTGCTCAACCTCTCATACCAAGCCCTAGGTGCCTGTTTCAATCCATATAATGCCTTTTTTAACTTGAAAACATGATTTGGAAATTTAGAATTTTCAAAACCTGGAGGTTGTTCTACAAAAACATCTTCCTTAATTATCCCATTTAAAAAGGCACTCTTGACATCCATTTGAAACAATTTAAAACCTTTAAAACAGGCAAAGGCTAGTAAAACCCTAATTGCTTTAAGTCTAGCTACAGGGGCAAAAGTCTCCTCAAAATAAATTCCTTCAATTTGATTATACCCCTTAGCAACTAATCTAGCCTTATTTCTAATGACTACTCCTGAGTCATTCATTTTATTTTTGAACACACACTTGGTTCCAACAACACTTTGATCTTTTGGCCTTGTAGTTAGTTCCCAAACTTTATTTCTTATAAATTGATTTAACTCTTCTTACATGGCCAATATCCAAAATTCATCAGAAAGTGTTTGATCAATGTTAGTGGGTTCAATAGTTGAAATAAAGGCTGAATGATTGACTTCCTTGTTTAATCCACGCCTAGTTCTAACACCCTCACTTGGTTCACCTATAATCAATTCCTTTGGGTGGTTTTTAGAAAATCTCAAATCTCTAGGCAAAGGATTTTCTCTTTCCAAATTCTCTTCCACATTTTCTTCCAAATTTAATCTATCAATCTTTTGGGAGTTTTCTTCAATCTCTTTTTCAACAACATTTGGCTCTTCCAAATTTCCAGATTCATCAAATACAACATGTGTGGTTTTTTTAATGACTAAAGTTCTTTTGTTGAATACCCTATAAGATTTTCCAACACTTGAATATCCAACAAAAATTCCTTCATCTGATTTTGGATCAAATTTTCCTAAGGCAGATTTTCCATTATTATGTATGAACACCTTGCAACCAAATACATGCAAATGAGATAAATTAGGTGTCATACAATTTAGCAACTCATAGGGTGTTTTATTCAAATTTGATCTCACATTCACCCTGTTCAGAACATAACATGCAGTGCTAACCGCCTCAGCCCAAAAATATCTAGGAAGTGAGTATTCTGCTAACATTGCTCGGGCGGCTTCTATTAATGTTCTATTTTTCCTTTCAACTACCCCATTTTGTTGAGGGGTTCTAGGTGTAGAAAAATTGTGATCAATCCCTTTTTCTTTACAAAAATTTTCAAATCTTTCATTTTCAAATTCTCCTCCATGATCACTTTGTATAGAAATTATTTCACTCCCTAGTTTCCTTTGAATCCAAGTAGAAAAATTTCTGAATTCCTCAAACGATTCACTCTTATGAAAAAGAAATCTAACCCAAGTGAATCTTGAGAAATCATCCACTATAACAAATCCGTATACCTTTCCTCCTAGACTTACAGTGCCTACAGGTCCAAAAAGATCCATGTGTAGAATTTCTAAAGGTTTACTAGTCCTAAGATCTTTATTGGACTTAAAAGAGGACTTCACTTGTTTTCCTAATTGACATGCATCACAAAGGTGGTCCTTAGTAAAGTCTAGTTTTGGTATACCTCTCACTAAGTTCTTTTGGATAATTCTCCTAAGGTTTTTCATACTATAATGACAAAGTCTCCTATGCCAAAGCCATGATTCATCAGAAACAATTTTCAAACAAAAAGCAGTAGGAGATTGAATACAATTTAAATCTAGCATGTAGACATTGTTTACCCTTTTTCCATTTAAAACATTTTTCCCATTTAGGCTTATTATGCAGCTAGTAGGTAAAAATTTTACATTATAGCCCTTATCACATAGCTGACTTATGCTTAGCAAATTATGTTTTAAGCCTTCAACTAATAACACATTGTCTATGAAAAAGTTTTTCAAATTTCCAATCATACCTGATCCAACCACTTTCTTTGTGGTATTATCTTCAAGTGTAACCTTGCCTCCACTCCTGGCTTCCAGCGTTATGAATTGAGCAGTATCTCCAGTCATATGCTTTGAACATCCGTTGTCCATGTACCATATGCTCTCACGAGGTCTTGTGTGAGAGCACTCCTCTTCTTGATCTGATTGTTCAACATTATCTGCCATCAAGAAAAGTTTGGTGACTTCTTCTTCTTTTTCAGTCTCAGATGAGTCTGAAGCTGAGTCCGCCCAGAAAGCTCTTTGAAACTTCTTCTTGCCCTTCTTTACCATCGGTTTCTCTTCTACCTTCTCCTTGCTAGGAGTGGCTTTGATTTTTGGACAATCAGTCTTTATATGACCTGGTTTCCTGCATTCATAACAAATCACTTCATTAGAAACCTTGCCATTTCTGTTTTACTTACATCTATTCCATTGCTGGCGTCTCTTCTGCTTCCTCTTTAAAAAGCTTCTGAATTGTCTAGTCATCAATGCAATATCGTCTTCATCCTCAGGTTGTGAGTGTTCACTCTCTGACTCTTCCACATTTAGTGCAATATTCTTGTCTTTTCGTGGTTCACCTGCATCAATCTTTCTTTGACTTACTCCTTGCTCATAAGCAATGAGTGAACCAAGAAGATTGTCAATAGAATAAATGTTCAAATCTTTAGACTTTGTAATTGCAGTAATTTTAGCATCATAAGCAGTAGGTAAACAACGAAGAATCTTATTGACCATTTCAGCATTAGTTAATTTCCTACCAAGTGCATGCAAAGAAGTGACAATTTGTGTGAATCTTGTGTATATGTTTGAAATAGATTCATTAGGTTTCATGTGAAACAATTCATAGTCATGTAACAAGATATTGAGTCTTGATTGCTTAACTTCATTTGTCCCTTCATAAGTTATACAAAGTCTATCCCATTTGTCCTTTCCGCTTTTGCAAGTGGAAACTCGCATGTAGTCTTCAGATTTTAAAGCACAAAAGAAACTATTTAAACATTTGGCATTTAATTGTGCTAAGTCACGTTCTTCTATAGTCCAATCTGCATTAGGTGTTTCTACCCTAACTCTATCAACTAATCTAATTGGTTTTGTGTAACCTTCCTGGACTAGCATCCACATGCGATAATCAAGTGACTGTAAGAAAGTAGACATGCGTGTTTTTAAAAAATCAAAAGGAATATTGTCAAATAATGGAGGTCTAGTGATAGAGTAACCCTCAGGTGTGTTTCGGTTTCCAAATGTAGCCATCTACGTTAATCAAAAAGTAGTTCAAACTTATGATTTTGAAATGATGCTCTGATACCACTTGTTGAATCTAGTAATTAGGTTGTTAAGTCTAAGTTAATGTCCCAAGGCTACCAAGAGGGGGGGGTGAATTGTAGTTTAAAAATTTAATCCCTCTTTGACGATTAAGTTGAACCGAAATGAAAATTTTTCTTTTAAAGTTTTTCTAGAAAATATTTTTCAACCACAGAGTTGTTAAAAATTAAAATAAAATGCGGAAACATAAAAAACTGTAAATGACACCAAATTTATAGTGGTTCAGTATATAACCTGACCTACATCCACTCCTCAGAGGCACCCTCTGAGTATTGCACTAAAACCAATTGTGACTCTCCTTTTGCACCCACAGCAAGGCGAAGAAGCCTTTACAACACACTCTTTTAACCACTACCCGGTGCAGCAGAGAACCGTCATCCTTTTACACAATCCCCAGTGTTGGCAGAGAACCGTCCATCCTTTCACACTCTCCTAGTGTGGGCAGAGAACCCTTTCTTCCTTTCACACTCTCCTAGTGTGGGCAGAGAACCTTTTCGTCCTTTCACACTCTCCTAGTGTGGGCAGAGAACCTTTCCGGCTGTTCACACTCTCCAAGTGTAGGAAGCGATCCTTTCGGCTATTCACACTCTCCAAGTGTCGTCAGCGAACCGGATCTCCTTGACTGATCTTCTCACAAGAAATCTAGAATGAAGAAAGAAAAGAGTGAAGTAATCCCAATTTACAAGTAGAGATTCTTACCTTTGAACTCCAAGTGAAGCCTTCACGCTCTAATGGTAGGAATCCTCCTTTGAATGCACTCTTCCACTCTCTCCTTAGCTATTCTCTCAAGAGGCACGAAGATCAAATGACAAAAAGATTGGGTGGCAGTCTAATTTGGACTATATATACAAAAGACAAGAAAAACCGCCCAAAAACTGCAAATTTTCAATTTTGTACGCAGTGGATCGTCCCGTACAATCGTGGATCGACCTGGATGATTTTACTTAAATGCTTTGAAACGACCCTATTTGTATATGTGTATAAAATGTTTTCATACACACTGATCATCCCGTACGAACTAAGTTCGTCCGGTACGAACGGTTATTACTATGTCAGTCTAAAAAACTGCTGAAAACCGTTCTAAGTCGGTTAATCGTCAGGATGAAAATTTGTTCGTCTGGACAAAATTTTTACAGAGAGCAGATCGTTTTTTGACGATAATTAATTTTGTCTGGACGAAAATTTTACAGAGACCAGATCATCATGGACGATAATTAATTTCGTGTGGACGAAATTTTTACAGAGAGCAGATCGTTTTCTGACGATAATTAATTTCGTCTGGACGAAAATTTTACAGAGACCAGATCGTCCTGGATGATAATTATTTCGTCCCGGACGAATAGGACTTAGAAAATTTTTTAAGCCAGTTCCTATTCGTTCTATGTGCTCAATAGGAGATAACTGTCTGTTCGTCTCGTACGATCGTATATCGTCTCGTACGATCAGTATAACTTATATATGATCTCCTTATGTGTGTATGTGTTTTTTTATTCACTCAATTACAATCACTCCCTTTCAAATTCAATTCAAAGAAAAATACAAGCTTCAAATTCACAAAGTATCTCATGTTGAATTTGATTTGAAGTTTTCGTAGTCTGGAGTCTGATTTTCCTGAAATGTTAGTACACACAAGAGCAAGTATAAATCTTCTAAAATTGTTAGGAGATAACTACACATTTGAATAATAATGTTTGGAATCATCAAAACTATACAAGTTACAAAAATGTAAAGCATGCAAATAGCAACTATTTTAACAAATAATAGAATTTATGTTGTTTTATTATTATTTTATAGTCAACTGAACTCATAGTTCTTTATAAATGCTGGAAAGGCTTAAGTAATTTCTAATGTAAACTCTTATTATTTAAATTATGAATGGTTGCTTTTATTACCTCTCTATTTTAATTTAATCTATATAATGGCCATGTGTAGAATTAAAACCTAATGTGATATATTACCTTGACAAAGGAATATTGGAATAATTCAGAGAATTAGATTAGAATTCTTCCAAGCCTAGACATATTATGTTCTGTCTTCTAGGTCTATGGAGATAGAATAACTATAAGAAGGACATAAATATTTCTTCACAACCTTACAAGCTTGACAAAGATCTATGGATGTATATGGTCTGATTTTTATGATTTAGGAGAGTCTACCTAGGAAAGCTTAAGAGAATTCACTATCATTAGACTCTTTTTAATTAGCTTCTCATTCAACTATATTATTCCACTAAGCTTTAACAAATAAAATATGTTTATTTCTAAACATTCTGACATCATAGGCTATAACCCTCTAATTCTCCCTGTAACTCAGATTTGGGTGTAACTAGATGACTTTAGTATAAATTTTATTTTTAGAATCAAATATCCATTTTCAAATAAGTGATATATAAAAGACATTTTTAATCTCAAACATATGATCTTGTAACTATAATCTATAGGCAGACTTTCCAAATCTTTCAATAACTTCCAATGGTCCAATATAACTTGGGCTTAATTTTCATCACTCAGATCTTCACATATATGAAATCTCCTACTTGAAATTCCAAAGCCCGATGCTTAGCATCAAAATACTATTTCTTCCTATTTTGTAAAACTTTTAATTTGTCTCCTTTCAAAAAAATATTTTTAGTTGTATATTCAATCAAGGTTGGCCCAATCAACTATCTTTCACCCACCCCTATCCAACAGAGTGGTGTACGACACTTCCTGTCATATAGAACTTCATATGAAGCCATATTGATGCTCGATTAAAAATGTTATTATTAACAAATTATTTAAGAGAAATGTGATCCTCCCAATTGTCACCCAAATCTAAAATATATATTCTCAAGAGGTCTTCTAGTGCATAATCTTCTCATGCTATCCATCAATCTTTGGATGAAATGCCTTAGTAAAATATAGTTTAGTACCCAAAACTTGTTGAACACCCCTCCACAATCTTCAGGAAAATTTGCCATCTCTATCAAAAATAGTATCCTTTGATATTGTATGATATATTAATCTCATGCACATACATCTGTGCAAATATATCCACTAAGACAGACTGTTAAATTGAAATAAAATATAATAATTTCATCAAATGATCAATTATATCCCATATGGGATCTTGTCCCTATCTTCACCTAAGAAGCCCCATAGGCACCTATTCCCATTTCCACTCAAGAATGGGTAATGACTTTGAAAACTTTACTGTCACTAATATTTTATTTTCACTAACCAACAAGCTTCACATTTCGATACAAAATTAAATATATTCTTTTTCAATCCAAGACACTAAAATATTCCTTTTCTAATAATTATACATTTTACTATTTTTTTGGATAAATAATATAGCCTAAATAATGAGCTTAATCTAGAATAATCAATCTCAAATCTCTAGAATTGGGAACCGAAAGTATATTCTTGTAGATAATAATATCATAATTAAATGCTCATAATTAATATTTCTTACTAGCATTAATTAGATCAATAAGCTTTATTCTTATAGTGAAGACTTATTAATCATATTAGCTAATATATTAGAATCTAGATCAGTTGAAGAAATCACCTCCAACTATACTATCTCCATATCCCATATTAAGAATTCATAAAAAATAAGCTAAATGTATGAAGATCTATATAAAGTTTTGAAAGTTCAATGATGAGTTGTCAAACAACTAAAACCTCCCAAGGCAAACCAAAGGGGCGAGAAGGCTGGGGTGGGGGGGTGGGGGGTTAGTTGGTGTTTTAAAATTTTCTTCTAAAATATCAGAACCAATTACACAAACTAATAAATTAATAAAACAAGTATTTTTACTCTTTTAGATTTTATTTGAAATAGAAATAAAAGATATTTTTATTTTCTTTTCCAATAAGATTCAAAAGAAGATAAATCTCAACAATCTTAGTAGTGCTTGCAAGAATATAACATGCGGGGAAAATTAAAATGCAATTAAATAAAATATGAAAAGAAAACTTAAAACGAGCACACCCGATTTATAGTGGCTAAATCTAAACATGAACTACCTCCACTCCCCGGAGCCCAGACTTCTCTCTGGGTATTGCACTAAACCTTGTAGTGGCTCTCCTTTAGACCACAGAAAAAGATAGAGAAGCCTTTACAAAATCTCTTCGACCAACCAAGTGTGATACAGTACAAACATCCTTTTTTTCCTCCTAGTGAGGCAAAGAACTTGGAATCTATTTCACCCTCCTGGTGAGGAAGGGACCCTTGAATCCTTTTCACCCTCCTAGTGAGGCAGAGAACCTAATGATCTTTGGCCTTAAATAATTTCTTCCCAAATAAATCCAAAATAATAACTAAGACATATGGAGGAATTAAGGCAAAAGATTTCTTGGAGAAACTGTGTAAAATCCCTTCACACACCTTCTCCCTTACATACAACTTCCAAATCTCCTTCTTTGAGCTCTAAGGACTTTCACAGAAATCTCTCAATAGCCAAAGACCTTTTTAAAGTCTAATGATAGAGATTAAATATAAGGTTTCAAAAAAATCCTAAATACGTAATTATGTTTCTTCTGATTGTACAACATGATTTATGAGCGTACCGTATGATTAGTTGAATTCATCATGTTAGTACTATATGATGGACAAGGGTGTGCATGATTAGATAAACTATTTAAACTAATTATATTTTATGTTATCATGTGTTGTACAATATGATTAGATAAATAAAATAAGATTTTCATTCAGTATAGTTAGTGGAGAATAAATATCATCTTGGGAGCAACTTGGGTTATATAATATAATGCAAGCCATCATATAGTTCAATCTAAAGAATAAATTAATCCTTATTTAAATTCCTAATTAATATTAGGCAAGATTTTATTACATCATACATTATGATAGTAATTGTACATTATGATTAGTTTAATTTTTGAATTTTAGAATATTCCCTAATTTGTGAGTGGTAGTAGGAATCAAAATTTTTATTAATTATCAAGAATTGGTGGCTATGATGCATGAGTCTCTATAAGGTAAGTAGAAGCACTAGCACCCCCTTTTAGGTTGTCTGGGTTATAATATTATGTTGCCATTCCTCTTCTAATGGAGCTTGTCCCCCCATCATGGTAGGGACTTCTATGGCAAAATGTAATTGCATAGAGAAATCTCCTGAGTTAGTCTTTCTTCTTCCCTAATTCTCAGTTGAATCAAGTAGAATATACTAAATGAATAATAATGGCTCCATCCTACTATACAAATCATCAATATTGTCAAGTTCATGCTCCATTGAACTTACATTTTTTCTATGCTGACATTCGCAGGGGTATGTAAAACTTCAAGTCTGTCTAATATAATCAACCAGTTTACAACCATTTCATTATAACTTAGGCAGTATTTTAAAATAAAAATTTTGCATGAATAGTACTATAGATGGGTATCATACTATATGATGTAATTAAATATTGCCTAAATTAATCTTATAATTAGGGATCAAATTGGGATTAATTGGTCCAGTGAGATCGTACAATACAATTAGACAAATCATATTGTATAACCTGATCTTTGCATGTGGTGATATTTTATCATTGCTAATCATATGGGATGATAATCCAATTTAATTGTATAAGGGTTTATCTTAAGGGAAGCTTTGGGAAGAAAACCTCATTGGTGTCAAAGGACCCGGCCACTCTATCGCATCGAGGAAGGTGAAAATGTTTTTAGGTTCTCTGCCTCACTTCAAGGGTGAAAAGGATTCTAGATTCTCTACCTCAGTAGGAGGGAAAAAAATGATTCCACGTTATCTGCCTCACCTAGAAAGTGAAAAAAGATTCAAAGTTCTTTGCTTCACTAGGAGGGTAAAAAGTATTATAGGTTCTCTTCCTCACATAGAGGGTGAAAAGGATTCCAGGTTCTCTACCTCACCATGAGGGTGAAAAGGATTACGGTCCTCGTCACACCAGATTGGTTGAAGAGATTTTATAAAAGTTTCTTCGCCTAGCTGTAGGGGCTAAATGAGAGACACTATAGTGATAATGCAATACACATAGAGAAGGAGTTTGGGGAGTGGACGTAGGATATTATTTGATTGAACTACTATAATTCTCTAGTGTGTTTATTCTTAATTTTTACTTTTGCAATTTACTTTTTTTTGCATTTTATTTCTATGATAACTGCTTGGTAAAAATTTATGATAAATATTTTGTTATGATGATTAGAATATAATCATTGTTATTTTAATTAGCTTACGCACCAAAGTGAAAGTATTACTTTCATATTAGTGTTCCTAGGATCAAGTTCACTTAGGCTTAACATCCCTATCTAACTTCAACTATAAAGGTACATGTGAGCTAGAGTAGTTGGGCATGAGGAGGCAACATATCATTGTTGACCTCATTTTTGTATGTGGTCACTAAGACCCATCCAGAATCAAGATTTAATCCTAGACCCTAGGATCCACTCTAGACCTTAGGATCCTTCTAGATCCAAGACCTTAGAGCCTATTCTAGAGCCTAGGATTTCCTTAAATCCTAGATCTTAGAATTCTTCTATACCTTAGGATCACTCCAACTTCAAATCAATCTCCACCCTTGTTCAACCTCAATTTTAAATCAATTCCTATATTTAATCCACTCCAATTTCAATTTGATTCCTAACTGTGATCAATTTGAATCTCAAACTCCATCCAATTCAAATCCAAATTGATTCAAACTTGAAATCCAATCCAAACCCAAAATTCAAACTCAAATCCAAACTCTAGAGGCCCTGTCCTAAACACCCTTTTCAAAGAATTTTCAAACATTTCAAAACCCAGTCAAATGATCTCTGATTCAGGATCTATCACTTGCAAAGTGATAAGACATGTCTCTAGAGGTTACCCCCCCAACTTTGAGCTCATTCTGAGGTCTCTAATCCCAGAATCTGAATTAAAATTCAAAGGCTATAAAACCTTCAAATATTTACAGCCTATGCCACTGAACCTAACCCCTTTGAGATCTTGACCTTGGAACCCTTATCCAAGCCTCCAATCACTTCCAGACCCTTGATTTTAACCCATTGAGCAGTAAACTGCATTTTTTAGACCCATTTTTGACCATAGTTAACCAATAGGTCAAAATTGACCAAAATACCCCTATGGGGCTCAAATAGGGATTTCAAACCAAATGAGCTCCAAATGGGATGCAACCACCTTTGACAAATTTCAAATGTCATTTCAAATCTTTTGAACCTATTTCCAACCCTTGAGTCAACCTGGTTGACCAAGTCAACTGGTTTGACCCAAGAGGCCCTTTAAGGGTCCAAACATGTGTTTTGACCCAAATGACCTCTCTAAGTCATCCAACCACTTCCATTAACCTTAAAGTATCATTTCAAACCTGTTGAGCCCAAACCCAGACCCTGGGTCAACCTGGTTGACCAAGTCAACCTAGGTTGACCAAACAAGCCCTTAAGGGTTCAAATAGTGATTTTGACCAAATTGACCCCTCCAAACCCTGGGACCACATCCAGTAGACTCAGGATGATATTCTGAATTTGTTGAATCCATTTCTAGCCCCTGAACCCAACTGGTTGACCAAGTCAACCAGTTTTGGCCTAAAAGCCCATTAAAGGCCCATTAAGCCTTCTTGATTCAATTGACATGCATGGCTCTTGGAACCACCCTCCAATCCACCTAATCAACCCATTTGAATTACCTAGGTGAAAATTCCATAACCCTTGATGGGGTTGACTGGTCAACCAGTCAACTCAAGGCTTAAAGGACCATTTGTATGGTCAAACCCTTCAACCCATTGAACCTAGCTCAAGCCACACCCATCCAGCCACTTGGAAAGACTCCATGACCTGCTTGGATGCCACATCAGCCCCATTGACCAGTTGACTGGTCAATTTAGTCAAACCAAGGGTTTAGACCCTTTTAAAAGGTCCTAATCAGCCTTTTAAACCTTTTTCCCTGATTTAACTCCCCAAGGCCGACCTATTAGTGACCTAAAGCTCCCTAATAGGCTCCCTAACCGAGCTCCACCCCTTGTTTAGCCATAAGTGGCAATGCTCCCCTCCACTCATCCCAAGTCCACCCAATGGGAATGAGGCATGTCCAGCCCTTTCCGCAGCCTTCCAGCTTTCCCAGGGACAGGTGGCATCATCTGGAGAGTCCAGGAGTCGATCCTAGCCATCCAATCCAGCCCAGGCCGCTTGAATAGGAAAAAAGGTGATTTTTGAAGCATTGGATCAAAGCATCTTCTCTCACTAACCCTAGCCTCCCAGAGCGAGTTCTCAATTCATTTTGGATCTCCAGAGCCTCCTCTACCTCCCCACTACAAAATCCAAGTGGTTGCACGTCACCGGCGGCGAGTTCTCCGGCGAGCCCACCACCTAGACCGTCCCAAGCCTATAGCAGTCGATCCAGACGTGTTCGAGCTCGGATTTCTGCTAGGGATCTTCACTTGGACAGTCTACAAGCTCATCCATCCAGAAATTTCGAAGATCTAACGGTATAACTCCTTAAAACCCTAGATCTAGTTCACAATAGTTAGATCTAAATAGCTTTATGTTTTTAGGGTTTTGGCTGAAACAAATCTTTCCCCATTATTTCTGTTCATGCCTACTCTCTGTCTTTAAAATTTCAAGTGATTTGGTCCACCCGATCAGAAGAACGAACCAAAAAACGGATCCTAGGGCGTCATTCGCAGTTCGCTGCAGATGTACGTTTTCTAGACCGTTGATCACGCGATCAACGGTCTAGATCTTGCTGTTCCGCGCTTTGGTTCGACCGTGTATTCAGTTTTGTGTTCGATCAATCGACCGACGAGATCAGGGCCATCCATTCGGAACAGCGGGATTAAATCTCCGCCGTTTGATCTTCTCCTGGTGAGATCAAACTGCGGGATCTGATCTCAGCCGTTAGATTGAACCCGCGGTTAATCCAACGGCTGCCACGGGCCGCTGACGTGGTTAAGTGGAAACCGCGTGAAGCGGCCCGCGGCCGACGCGTGTCCCCGCCGTCACGCGGTTTCGATCCCGCGAATCCGCGCGTGCCGCGTGTCCGACCGCCGCCGTTTAATTAAGGAAAATATGTTTTTAATTTGTTTTAATTACAGAAACTTTAGAAAATCATAGTAAATGAAATACAAAGTAAAAAAATGAGTATAATATATCAAAATTTTCAAAATTTCATCTAGTTTATTTTAAAAATAAAATCAAACTCTTTTGGTTATTATTTTATTAGTAATTTGAGAAATACATAAATGTGTATTTTATTTTTAATTAATTATGTATAAATTATTTTTATCTGAAATTTGGCATGCATGTTTTTGAGTGCATGGCTGATCTCCAGAAAAATTTTCAATATTATTTGACTGGATTTTGATAGTATTTAGAATTATTGGAGCATATTAACCTTTTTTATATTTAATTAAATATTAAATATTTTGAAAATATTAAAAAAATCTTTTTTTATTATCAAACTTCTCTGGAGATCAGTGGGTCTTTCAACTCATCAAAATGTATTTTAATAATATTTTTTAATTATTTTATAATATATATTTATATATATATATATATCCATTTATATTTATATATTTTAAAATATATTTTGAGGCTATATATATTTAAATCTTTAAATGTTTAAGAGGTCACTTGAAATTTTAAATGTAGATTGAGCATATTTGAATAGAAATAAAGGGGATGATTAGTGGATAATCATTCCTTGATTATTCACTAATTCTGTCTTAATTATGTTAATTAGTTAATTGCATGCTTAAGGTGCACACACCACCTTGCCTAGGCTCTCCTAGACCTAAGGACTTGTTTGCTTGCTATTTGTGTATGCATGCCATGTTTACTCAAAGGGTTAGAGGAACTTTGATTTGAACCTATTCAAAACTAGTGACACAATTAAGGACAATAATTAGGAACTTTGAGTAGAAAACTTAGAAAATATATTGTGCTTAGAATTGATATCCGTTTGATTTGGAATTTGAACCATTTAAACTTAGTGACATTCTTAGCCTTAGATAATTTATTTTACTGATTTTTGAAATCATTAAGACCACTAATTAATTTTCTAAGTCTTAAACCCTTAATTAAGCCTTTAAAACTTCTAAAAATTGTAATAAATCCAATTTAAATCCAAAAATCACATATAAACCCTCAAACTGACCAGAATCTGGTCCTTAATCCATGATAATTGAAAGCCCCTTGATTTGACAGCAATTTAAACCCTAATTTAATTTTAAGTGAAAATCAATATTTAATTAAGATAATTTATTAATAATAATTAAAAAATCCCAAAATCTCCCAAACACTTGGGGATCCCTCCTTAGGTTATTTCTGACCTTTGGAGGTGTTTTCAACAGATTGGGAACTTGTTTGAAGCAAAATCACAAAAGAGGCCCTCTAATTAAGAAATTCCTAAAATTCATTAAAATGCCCAAACTTCGATAATCCATAACTAATTCCAGAAAAATCCAAATCACCCAAACTCACTTGCATTCAACTCATAGTGATGTCTAGTATTTATTAAAAATATTAAATTTTAGAAATTTGCAATATTTTAAAAGTCAACAAATTGGTCAAACCGTAGTTAAAACTAGTTCAAAACTTCAAACCTTCGTAATAAAATGTAGAAAAATCCGATTTCAACGTACTTACCTTCCAACTGATCGTAGTAAGGTCTAGTATTTTAATAAAATACAAACATTCTAGAATTTGAGCTTAATCAAAATGTCAATTTTCAACCCCTTAATCAAATCATTAAAGTATTCTAAAAAATTCATAAAACTCAAATTTATTCTAAAACTCAGAAAATATTGGTTTAATGTTTAAAACACTTAACAAACCCTTTAAAACATAACAACCACCCTAAAGTTGAAGTTTATTGGCTGAACTACTCCGGGCTGCGAGGCTAAGTGTCCTAAGGAGGCTGGTTCCTCGAGCCTGGTGGCACAACGCCACGAATGGATTCTAAGGGGTGTTAAATCTTAAAATAGATTAACCTTTAATTATTTAACATTTTAAAAATCTCTAATTCAATTACATTAATTTGGTTTATCGGCTGGACTACTCCGGGCTGCGGGGCTAAGTGTCCTAAGGAGGCTGGTTCCTCGAGCCTGGTGGCACAACGCCACGAATCAATTAATGGCAAACTTAAATTAATCAACTTTAAAAATCAGTAACTAACTAATTTTAATATTAATCCACTCTGTTAATTCCAACCAATTTAAATAACTTAATCAACCCCGATTGCTACTAGGTAACCCAGGCCTACGAGGCTATTAGCTTAGCCCCAAGGAAGGTGAAATAAACTTCACGGCCTCGGTGTGAAACAAAGGTAGTAATCAATTAACTTTTAAAATATGTCTAATTAAAATTCTTAATTCATTAATACTTAAATTTTAATTTAAATCCCCTTCTAAGCCTTAACAAATCCAAACTTTTAGATAACTTTAACTAATCACCTACTTTAGGATCTATCCCAGCCACACGACCTTTCTCACACACTTTAGATGATGTGCTAGGACAACCAACTCTAGATCTAGGTTAGACCGGTGTTTACTTTACTGCTGTGTGCCGGATTTTTTCGTAGTTTTCACTGCATGTTGTGGATGAAATTACTTTGCTGTGTCTGCTTACTTTTTCTGTACTCTGTGGATGGATTGATGTGTTTGGCGTCTAGATTACCCTTAGGTTAGGTACGATCTGGATGTTGACACAGTTTTCTGCAGGTGGCCACGCTCATGCAGGGCAATATAAAAAAAGGGGGCAAATTAAAAATGCATAAATATTATAAACTCTTTGCACAGGTGCTTTAGCTGCTAAAGTCCCCAAATAAAAAGAGCGTGGCCAGTGTGTTTACTTTCTTTTCTGCTCATATACAACTGCTTGGGAATAACTGCTTTTTACATATTAATTGCTTAGGATAACCCTGCAGGTGAGTCTAGATTTTTATTTTGATATCAATGTAATTTGTGCAAGTGTCAAGTGTTGTGAAAGTTTATTTTGAGTTGGGATACATAGATCCAAAGCTTGGATTCCAAAGAGGAAAGGATACCCCCTTGGGGAACATTCCTTTTCCATTTGGAAATCCAAATTTGGATCATACCTCTTCCTTACCCAAAGAGGAAAGAGTGGCCTTCCCCTTTAGAGGGAAGTGCCCTCTTATCCATTTGGGTAATCTGCTACGAAGATTCCAAGAAGATTGAAGAAAAGGAGTCCAAAGAAGAATGAAATTGAAGATTTGAAGATTTGAAGATTGAGAGTATCCCACTCAAAATAACTTGCGTCATTACTAGGTTTAGAATCCGGGTTGTCGTCAGTGGTGCCCGGCCACTTTACTTTCTGTAATATTCTGGTTTGTAATAAGCAAGGCAATTCTGCCTATGGACATTTATTAATTAATTTATATTTGATGTGATGATTTGATTGCCTTTAGGATTACTTGCTTTTACTAGTTTTTTTTGCGACTGCATGCCGCTCTTTGTTTTCGCCTGGATACGTGAGACTCGTGAGGGTGTGAAGCTTTTCTACTCATAATTTTAAAAGTCTAAAATTTTAGTGAGTCTAAATAACATAGAAAGATAACGAATCTAGGGAATTAGCCGGGGATCGACCCCGGGGTCGCATACATATTTTTGCATTCTTCTTTCCTTGTTTTAGACCCTTCCCCGCCTGCGGGTAGAGTCCGGATAGTCTGACCTATTAGGACGAGGTGCCGGACCTGGGGAAGTCGAGTCTTCTAAAAAATTATTTTTATAAGGCTTTTTTTTTAAAAATTTCAAGCATACTTGATTTGGAAGTTGTCAACCAGCATGCATTGCATTAGATACAAATTAAAAGAGTCAAAATTTTAATTTCATAGTCCTTAGCATTTTAGCATCCAACATAAGTCAAAGGGGTCAATTAGGAGAATCTCTAGATGTCGGCCCCAATTCTTCAAAACCTTAATTATAACGTCCCTACCACTCTTTCATAAAAGACCGGATTCATCTCTTTTAAATCGATTAGGTGGTTAGCTGGCTCCCCAATCCAGGCCGGGGTAAGTCCAGACCTTTCACTGCATTAGTTAGGATCGGACGACTGTGGTCCAGTGTCCAAAATAGATTTAGGTTCCGGGGCAGATCTTTGATTATAAGACCCCAAACTTCGGGAATATAGTCCCAAATTTCTAATAAAATGCTCAACTCTAATTAAAGCTTCATTTCAATCCTAAAACATAAAGCCCAACACTTAGATTAAGTTGGGACACTTCCGGATGGTTCTGGAATCTCAAAGTGTCCCCTACCTCTCATCCTTTAACTCCGTTAATAACTGTTCAATTTTGATCCATTCCCTTTTGATTTTCCAATAATTCTATTCATACTTTGATATCACTCCTAGAAATTCTAAACAAAATTTTGCCACTATTTTAATTGAGAGTTTTCGTAGGAGATTTTATCTCCCTACGATGTAATTAACTACGAGGGCTTGCGCTCGTAGGAGATTTAGAACCACACACACCTGATTTTAAAAGTTGATTTTTCAAAATTCAATTGAATTTCTTTGGGAGAACTTAAAATATTAGTGATCATTATTATCATATTCAAAGAATTATCATCGAATGATATTTTCTCCCTTCGGGGAGATATATCTTTCTTTGATAAGGCTTTGGATGTGAACCTAATGATCACACTTCTTGAATATTGTAGTTGGATATTCAATTGAACCTCATTTTGACCCTTCGGGGTCATATAAATTTCTCTTTAGCATCCGCTCACAATATTCAAGATGGATTTCACAATTCTAAGTCTGAACACCGTTATGAAAGTTTACTTTCGTCCTCCGGGGTGATATACTCTTTCTAACGAGTCGATTCGACCTTAGAATTAGAACTTAACCTTAATCTTAAAATCCCCAAAGAAAACTAATATTTTCAAAACATATTTTCAAAATTCCACCAACAAAAAAATGGCACGCCCGGTGGGACAAATCTCTCTCTCCATCTTTAATAATGGCAAAATTTTGTTTCATCGGTAGTTTTAACTATCATTTCTTCCGTTGGTCCCTTTGCTCATTTCTTCCTTGGGTGAGTGTGGCCAACATCTAAAATAAATAACAAAATACTAAAAGAGAGGTTCCACCTCTAAATTTGGCTTTTCGTTCTGATTTTGACCTTCTGCCCCAGCATAGCCTGTGAGGCGACAGTGTCAAATCAGATCTCTGGATATCCTTTTTAATTTTATGGATTTATGGTCGATAAACTTTTCGTTCAACATATAAATCCTTAAAATTGAAAAGAATTCAAAATTTTTGATTCCATTTCAAACCTTTTTAGTTTTAACCCCCTCATTTCCCCTTTGACTTCTAAGGGTGGGGAGGGTTAAACTATCCCTTTTTACCTGGGTTTTCTCACAATTCCATAAGCCTTCGGGCAAGGGGAAACTCTGTCCGTTGTGTTTTGGAACCTGTAAGAAAACCCCTTTCAAATTCTCAAAATTTCCTCAAAAAATTTCTTAAACTCTAAGTTGTCATGTGTTACCCCATACGATTTCCTTGTGGGCCAACATATGTCACACTTTCAAAAAATAATAACAATAAAATACTTTTTTACCACTCTTTTCAAAAAAAATCTAATTTCAATCATTTTCTTTAATTTTCAGAAAATTTCAAATGGCTTTCTTTAATTTTCAGAAAATTTCAAATGGCTGGCCAACTGATTTTCTCCTTTGACCGAGAGTTGTCTTCGACTGTTAATGACCAAGGGAGCACTGTTATTTTTGGAATGGGATTTAGTACCCTAGAGCTCTCCATGGATGGACACCAGATTGTTAGTTTGGATGCCAGTAAGGAAACTCCCCCAGTAGTTGAGTTAATTGTGGGATCTGCACCCACCTTGCCAGTAGTCAGTGATGATCAGAAATAGTCTGAACCAGTTGTTGAGCCTCCCACTGAAATTAAGTCCGTTTTTGAAGAAGGGTCTAGTTCTGGACTTAGATTCACCACTAAGAATCAAAAGAAGAACTATTTGAGGAGACTTAGAAAGAAAATCTCTAAGGCTAAAAGAGTTCTACCCTTTAAGACCTTGGCTCAAGTAGAACCTGAGGCTGTTGAGGAGCTACCTATTCCTGCTTCCTCTCCCCTCCTAAAGGGAAGTCGCTTTTACCCCTTGGCTTCAGCTCAAGGGGAGGAGAGGATAGCTAGGATAGCCCGTTCTCCACCATGCCCGGTCGACTACTCGACCAAGAAAACTCAGAAAGAAAGACATCTCCAAAAGACAAGGACTCTGAGAAATATAATTCATACCTGCGCTGCACAGACTGGGCAGACTAAAGAAGAATATGTGAAACAATTGAAGGGAGTGATCTCACATCGCTTCCAAAAAGAAGTGTTGAAGGAAGAAGTATCTGAAGCAAAGAATTTAACCCCTCAATTCGTTAGAAAGAATAAGAAGTATGCTAGACAGCCCGCTACTTCAGTACTGGTTGATGGATATCACTGGGTGCCACGCCCTCTGTCCTCTCAAACAGAGGGTATTGTGTTGACTGGGTCCGAGAGAGGCCGCCATCCTACTGGTAGACCCCCGGTACCCCCACATAAACCTGTAAGATTGGCCTCAGTGATTGTCAAACCAAAGGGGGTTGAAGTTCAAAAGTCTGTGGACCTTAAAGGAAAAAGACCTAAATCTCCTGAAAGGAAATATGTGCCAAAGAGAACTAAGTTGGAGAATCTGCCACCACCTCCTAGAACTTCTAAGTTCATTCTGCAGCTCCAACGAGTTTCAGCCAACCCTACTCCGAGTTCAGTTGAATTGATGGATGTTCAGGCTAGTACTCCAGTTGTTACAGTTGATAGTCCTGCCACAGCCAGTCTGACTCCAGATCCAATAGTCACCGTTCCTGCTACACCAGTTGATGATCCCCAAAATTCGAGTGTCATTCCTAGGCCCCTTAGTCAGGTGTCTGAGGACCTTACCTTACCAGATGTGGGAACTATCACTCTACAAGCTCCTACTTCTCCTGAGGAATATGTCCCTCTCCCTGTAGAGGATGCCACTCTTCTGACTACCAGCTCTGGGATAGTCGAAGAGGAGAGAATTGACCAGGATTTAGAAATGGAAGATGAACCGGATACAAAGTCTCAACCAGATCCTAATCCAAAACTTACAGAAATCATTGCCCTTATGGATTCTGAAGAGTTGTTTGATATGGCTGAGTATAAAGGATACTTACCCCTTGACCCTAAATCAATTGGGGATAGACCGGTCGAGGAGGTAGTTCAAGAAATAAGAAACATTTTGTTGAACAAAGAAGGAATGGCTTCTTTTGACCCTGATATGGATGATCTCCTTGGAGATGAAGATGATTATGTTGGGGGCATTCATGTGGTTGAAACTAGAGGGTCTAATAAAGAAGCTGAGCCCAGCAAGCGCCGATTTGTTAAGGATGATGATCCGCATGCTGTTGAGTCAGAGTCAGATGAGTCTGTGAAAGATAGAGATGAAGAACATATAAAAAACTTGGAGACTCAGCTTGCTAGCATGATGTCACAAGTTAGAGAAATGCAAGAGAAGTTGGACAAATCACAGCAAGAGTCTTTTATGATCCACCAGTCAGCTCGAGAGCTCACAGAAAAGGCCAAAAGGGCAGAATTTAATTCCAGACCTCTCGAGTCACCACCTGTGACTCTCCCTTGTCCAGTAGAGACACCTCCAGTTCACCCTGCAGTTTCCACCATTCCTCCGATCCCACCTCAGAAGGATATCAAGCAATTAATTGAGGACCAGGTAAGGGAGGCCTTAGCCCATGCTCAAGGAACTGTGTCTATTTCAAAGGGTAGACCCTACCCCGAGGAATATGACTTAGTTCCTTACCCAAAGGGCTTTGTGCCACCAACTTTTAAAGTTTTCACTGGAATCGAAAATCCGAGACAGCATCTGGCCCACTTCCGAGCAAGCTGTTGCAATGCAGGAGGGTCAGATGCTCTACTATTTCGCCAATTTGTAAGTAGTCTATCCGGCATTGCTTTTGAATGGTACGCCGATCTGCCCAACGGTTCAGTAAGAACCTTTAGCGACCTAGAAAACCTCTTTCTTAAGAGATTTTCTGGAGCGCAACAACGCACCACCGTGGGCGATCTCGTGGTTGAAAAGCAAAAGCCGGGAGAGTCTCTAGTTGAGTACATCTTGAGGTGGCGAAACCTCTCGATGAAGTGTGAACCCCAGTTGCAAGAACAACATGCTGTGGAGATTCTTTTGAAGAATATCCACGGTCCTGTTGCTTTTCTCCTGAAGGGTTTCACTATTAAAACTTTTGAGAAACTTCTTAATAAGGCTAGCAATTTGCAGGAAGAGGCTCCTAGGATGCCATTCTTACGAGAGCAGTCTGAAGAAAGGAAGGGTCCAAAATTGGTGAAGACATTTGAAAAGAAAGCTGTGGTCTCAGCAGTAGATAAAGGAAAGAGGCCAGTGATTAGTCAGCCTAGCACTCCACTTCCACCACAGCCGCCTCAGAAGCAGCCCTTTCAGATAGTTCCTCAACATACTAGAGATCCCTCCTCCATCCCTTTTAGAGAGAGATTGGCAAAGCCTTATCCATTTAAAAGGGAGTCAGTTAAGAAGATCTTCAGAAGTCTGTTAAAGAAACCAGATTTTCAGTTGCCAGAGGCTAGGAGGCCTGAGGATGAGAGCAAGAAAGATGATCCCAAGTATTGCCCGTACCACAGGATGCTTAGTCACCCTCTTGAGGACTGCGTTGTGTTCAAAGATTGGCTTGAGAGGAACTACACCCAAGGTAACATCATAATACCTAAGGAATACTTGGTCGATCCAGAAAAAGCTTCAATTAAGACCATTTCAGGTAATCCTCTTAACTCTTCTTGTTTTGTTGAAGATGGTTGGGACATTGCTTTGTCCCGGGCACTTAAAAAGTCGATTAACAAGTCTTTTCGTCTTTCTCAACAGCTGACTACGATAGCCCAGGCCCCGGTGTGGAAAGTTGACCTGGACGCTTCGCAGAAGGATGTTGAGCCACTTCCCTCTCCAGTAGTCTTAGGAACTACTGAGAAAAATGTAAAAGAAGAAAAATTTGATTTTGTAGAGAGGAAGTGTGTAGATGAGAGATGTATTAGAATGGCGGATGGTGGTGTTAAAACCCTTTCCCCTCTTTTGTTATCTGACTTTTACTTTGCCCCATCAAAGGCGAAGGGTCAAAAGATGAATAAAAAACATCCTTCTACTTCTGTCTTGATGATTAACCATGAATCTCAAATGCAAATTGATGACTCTCCTGTTTTAAATCAAACTCCTAATGAAGCAAATATCGAGGTTAATCAAACCGACCTCCCCGAATCGACTATTCAAGAAGAGGTCGAATGTGAAGCTTTATCAGAAAGTGATTTCCCTCAAATCAATTTCCAAGGAAATCCTATCTTGATAGAACTTTCAGATTCTGACTCGCTTTCAGAAAATGATGATCCAACACCTATGGTGTGTGTAGACACTGCCCTAGTTTGCCCGCCCGAAGACGTCGAGCAGGTGCAACTCCGTGGCGGTAAAGTCTTACCCCCTAGGTTGCCCCCTCAGGACAAAGGCAAGCAATCCTCATTCGAAAATCTAAGTCCGGATTCCCCTCAACAATCAGAATTCCCTTTAATTCCTTCGGGTTTCGAGTCTGTCGTTCCTAAGGTTGATTACAATGTTCTAGCCCACCTTAGGAAGTTGCCAGCAAAATTAAGTATTTACGAGGCCCTCCTTCTCTCCAAAGAAATGAGGGAGTCTCTAGTTAAAGCACTTCTCGATCCCGATATTTGCTTAACACAGTTGGCTGCAACTTCAGAAGGTGAGGCTCTCTACTTCAAAGAGGTCACTGGGGTTACCTTTTCAGACGAAGATTAACTCTTGGGAACTGCTGACCACAATCGTCCCCTCTACATCACTGTAGATGTGGGGAATTTCAAGTTATCAAGAGTCCTTGTTGATCCGGGTGCATCGGTCAACGTGATGAACATAAAGACCCTTGCTTATCTCAGAGTTGATACTAGCAAGCTTTCAACCGACAGGTTGGTGCTTCGTGGGTTCAACGAGAAGGGCGAGAGAGCTTTAGGTTCAATCACTTTACTCCTGGAAATAGGAGGTTTAAAAACTGAAGCTAAATTTCATATAATTGATTCGACTACGTCCTTTAACGCACTTCTAGGTAGACCTTGGATTCACGAATATAGAATGGTTCCATCTACCCTGCACCAATGCGTTAAGTATCAACGAGACGGCATTGAACATGTGATTAAGGGTGATTTGCAACCATTCTCGATTCAAGAAATTGGGATCTACGAAGATGCTGCATATTTCATACCAAAAGGGTCCTCGTCCCGTTCTAAATTAGAGATCAAATTTGAGGAGAAAATGGTTGGACAAAAATTCAACCAAAAGAAAGAAAAAGATAAGAATATCAATCAAGAAATGATTCAATCGAGTAGTGAAGACGACTCTGATATCGTTGTCCTTAGACCTCCAAGCACATTACCTCAAAGAGGTGGGAGGATGGCTTTACGGGCACGAGGTCGAGGCCGCGCTTCATTAGATAGGAGAGCAGCACCTGTATACATTGATTTGGAATCAGATTCCGATGGTGAACTAAAAAAGTCAAGGTGCTGCCCTCTCTCTCGATTATCAAAATATAAATACTCCTCCAAAATTTGATCTCACCTTAGACCAGGACAGTGACCCTGAGGTAGATATTTCAAAAGTTAAAAGTGACGAGCCTGAATTAACAATGTATGAAAAGCTCACTAGAAGGATTGAGGCCCTTTCTCTGACCCCACTGTCGGCAGGCAGGGTTGTAGGGTTGGAAGTCAAAGTGGCCCCCAACTTGGATGGTGAAGTTAAGAAAGTCCAGAAATTCTTTCCTGGCTCCTCCTCCGCAAGGGACGAAGGTGATGTAACCCTTGAGGAGGTAGATTTTAATGAATTAATGGAATTACCTTTCGGCTACTTCCCTGTTTGTGTAAAAAATACTTTTTCTAAAGGTTCTATACCATACCGATGGACTAAGGGTCAAGCTAGATACCACGAGAATATTTGGCGAACAAAAATAAATAAAAATCCAACAAGTGGTATTGGCTTTGGAACAGTTAGTTCATTCGACGATGATGAGTATTGCCTAATGATAACTTACCATCTCGATTCTCAAAATGTCCCTACAGATCCTCCTTGTCCTCTAGATGGACTCTGTTTGGAGACTTTAGACGATCCCGATGATCTTCAAGTTCGGGATGCACCCCCTGAATTTGAAGAGGAAATTAAGTCGACAGTCGATGAGTTGAGAGAAATTAACCTGGGAAACGATGATGACCCCCGTCCGATTTTCATAAGTACTTTGTTAAGCGAGGGTGAAACCCAAGACTTAATCCAGTTGTTATTCGAGTTCAGGGATTGCTTTGCCTGGACATATGACGAAATGCCAGGTTTGCCTGCTGAGGTAGCAGTTCACAAACTTGGAGTTCGGCATGATGCCATCCCTGTTAAACAAGCTCCTCGACGCATGCGCTTAGAGATTGAGCAACAAGTCGTTTCTGAAGTTAAGAAATTGGTAGAGGCCGGATTCATTCGAGAGGAACAATACCCCTCTTGGGTGGCCAGCGTCGTGCCAGTTCGAAAGAAAAATGGTCAAATTCGGATTTGTGTCGACTATAGGGATCTGAATAAGGCATGCCCTAAAGATGAGTTCCCTCTACCAATACCAGAACTCATGGTGGACATTGCCTCCTCACATGCTATTTTCTCATTCATGGATGGCTCGTCGGGTTATAACCAAATCAAGATGGCCCCTGAAGATGAGAGAAATACGGCGTTCAGAACCCCTATTGGAATCTTTTGTTATAAGGTAATGCCATTCGGCTTAAAGAATGCCGGAGCAACTTACCAACGGGCCATGACCCGTATCTTTGACGACTTAATTCATAATCAAGTTGAATGTTATATTGATGATTTAGTTGTCAAGAGCAAGGTTAAAGAGGCTCACCTGTATGACTTAAGAGTTGTTTTCGAACGATTGCGCCGCTACGATTTGAAAATGAACCCCTTGAAGTGCGCCTTCGGCGTCGCTTCGGGAAAATTCTTAGGATTCGTAGTGAGGCACCGCGGAATCGAGATAGATCCTGCTAAAATTGAAGCCATCTTAGATATGCCATCCCCTAAGAGCCTTACTCAGTTAAGGTCTCTACAAGGTAGATTGGCATATATAAGAAGGTTTATTTCTAATCTTTCCGGGAGATGTCAACCCTTTTCTGTCCTTGCGAAAAAGGATACTAAATTCGTATGGGGCGAGAAGTGTCAAAATGCTTTTGACGATATCAAACAATACCTTTCTAACCCGCCAGTCTTGGCAGCTCCGATTCCGGGAAAGCCATTAATCCTCTACACCGCAGCTCTAGATGAGTCTTTAGGTGCCCTGTTAGCTCAAGTTAACGACGAAGGAAAAGAGAATGCTCTCTACTACCTTAGTCGAAGACTCCTTCCTACTGAAATTCGATACCCGTCAATTGAGAAGCATTGTCTTGCTTTAGTTTTTGCAGCTCAGAAACTGAGGCATTACATGCTCTCCCACTCAATCAGTTTGATTTCAAGAGTTAATCCTTTGCAATATCTTATGACCCGACCTACGTTGTCAGGACGTTTAGCTCGTTGGTCTATGATATTGTTGCAATTTGAGATTACTTTCACTCCTCTTCGTGCTGTGAAAGGACAGGTTGTTGCCGACTTTCTGGCAGCACACCCGCTGCCAGCAGATTCTCCTCTGAATGATGACTTACCCGACGAACAAATCATGAGTTTGGGGGAATCTGGCGAGGCCATCTGGGAATTATATTTTGATGGGGCAGCATTTTCCTGTAGGATTGCGACTCAACAATCTGTAATTCCTGGAAAGGCTGGAGTCGGTCTAATTTTTATTACACCAGAAAAAGGAATGATGCATTTTTCCTACCACTTATCGGAGCCTTGCACAAACAACGAAGCTGAATACGAAGCTCTGATAACTGGTTTGGAACTTGCAATTCTAATGGAGATTAAAGAGATTAAGATCTTTGGAGATTCCCAACTGGTTATTAACCAAGTCGCCGGAACTTATAAAGTCTTGAATCCGAATCTCCTAAAATATCACCAGTACACACTTCACTTGTTGGAACAAATCCCCATTGCTACTTTGTATAGGATTCCCCGTGGAAGCAATTCTGCGGCGGATGCCCTAGCAAAACTTGCAAAGGAATTTGCATGTCCTGAGGAGGATTCCATCCCTATAGAGATACAGGGTCGTAAGACTCTCTCCCTTATAGATTTGGAACATATTAGTAAGACTCTCCTTCAGATCCTTTCTGCCTCTTCGACAACTGACGAAAAAGGCGATTGGAGACGACCCTTAGTCGATTACCTTAAAGAAGGGAAGCTTCCCCAGGATAAATCACTCTCCAACCAGATTAAGAAACGTGCCCTATCATATGCACTAGTTAACGATCTGTTGTACCGTCGGTCTTTCGATCACATGTGGCTGCGCTGTTTGAACAAGCGAGAAGCCCAAAAAATTGTTAATGAAGTTCATTCAGGACTGTGCGGTGCTCATCAATCGGGTCCAAAAATGAAATTAAAGATTAAAAGACTTGGATATTATTGGCCTACAATGATTGACGATTGCATGAATACTGCAAAGCACTGTCATCAATGTCAGGTCCATGGTGTGATTTTACATCAGCCGCCTAATGTGTTACACCCTACGATAGCCTCGTGGCCCTTCGAGAGTTGGGGCACGGATATCATTGGGCCGATTGACCCTCCCTCCGCGAGAGGTCATCGTTTCATATTAGCAGCGACTGATTACTTTTCAAAGTGGGCGGAAGCAATTCCCCTACGAAACGTAACATCACACCATGTCTTAAAATTCTTTCGTGACCATATTGTATATCGATTCGGCGTACCCCGCAGAATCATATCCGATAATAGGTCCGCATTCAAGTCTTCAAAAATCAATAGTTTTGTAAGGCGCCATAATATTGATTGGAGATATTCGACGATCTATTACCCTCGGGCGAATGGATTGGCCGAGGCCTTCAACAAAACCTTGGTGCAAATTGTCAAAAAGACCCTTGATGATAACAAACGGCAGTGGGATGAGCGGTTGGTGGAAGCTCTGTGGGCTTATCGTACCACTTATAGAACCCCGACCCAATCCACCCCGTTTGCACTAGTATATGGATCTGAGGCTGTTCTGCCCTTGGAAATACAAATCCCTTCGCTTAGAATTGCAGTTCGGAATCAAATTACCAATCAACAAAATGCAAAACTACGATTGGAAGAACTCGAAGGCCTTGAAGAGCGACGTCTCCAAGCTCAACAAAGTTTAGAGTTGTATAAATCCCGTATGGTTCAAGCCCATGACAAGTTAGTGCGACCTAGGACCTTCCAAGCGGGAGACTTGGTATTGGTCCTTCGGAGGCCTATCTTGGCCCATCGGAAGCTGGGAGGCAAATTTGAACCTACGTGGGAAGGACCCTTCGTTATAGAGACTGTCTACGAAGGAGGCTCGTATCAGTTAGTAGATTGTAAAGGGAACCACCCGATGCTACCTGTCAATGGGCGTTTCCTTAAGAAATACTATGCTTGATGTAGCTCATTTTATCAATTAATAAAACTTCCTTTTCTTGATTTATAACTTGATTCTACCTTTTTTTTAAGGTCTTCTTTTTTTAACGCTCTTCGCCTTTTCCTTAAGGTTAGGTCCTTCCTTCCCTTAGGATTAGACCCGCCAGTGGTGGAGTACGCCCTTTGTGGCACCATCCTGGCTTTTACCTGTGGATCAGTGGTGGAGTACGCCCTTCGTGGCACCATCCTGATTCTCGTTCGCTAGTGGTGGAGTACGCCCCCCCGTGGCACCACCCTGGCATTTGACCCGGGGATTAGTGGTGGAGTACGCCCTTCGTGGCACCATCCTGATTTCCATTCGCTAGTGATGGAGTACGCCCTTCGTGGCACCATCCTAGTTTGCCAGTTGAGGTCCTCTGTGTGGAGCAAGTTTCCTCCCCACATGACCATTCGCTAGTGGTGGAGTACGCCCTTCGTGGCACCATCCTAGTTTGCCAGTTGAGGTCCTCTGTGTGGAGCAAGTTTCCTCCCCACATGACCATTCGCTAGTGATGGAGTACGCCCTTCGTGGCACCATCCTAGTTTCCCAGTTGAGGTCCTCTGTGTGGAGCAAGTTTCCTCCCCACATGACCATTCGCTAGTGGTGGAGTACGCCCTTCGTGGCACCATCCTAGTTTGCCAGTTGAGGTCCTCTGTGTGGAGCAAGTTTCCTCCCCACATGACCATTCGCTAGTGGTGGAGTACGCCCTTCGTGGCACCATCCTAGTTTGCCAGTTGAGGTCCTCTGTGTGGAGCAAGTTTCCTCCCCACATGACCATTCGCTAGTGGTGGAGTACGCCCTTCGTGGCATCATCCTAGTTTGCCAGTTGAGGTCCTCTGTGTGGAGCAAGTTTCCTCCCCACATGACCATTCGCTAGTGGTGGAGTACGCCCTTCGTGGCACCATCCTAGTTTGCCAGTTAATCTGCCTATTAGGAGTAAGTCTTCTATCAGCATCCTATAGGCCTAAGGTTGGGTGATGCCCTTCCTTAGACCCAAGGTTAGGTATTCCCTACCTTGGTTTTACCAGTTTTCCTTATCCAATAGGTGTAAGCCTTCCATTAGCATCCTATAGGCTTGAGGTTGGGAGATGATCTCCCCTTCACTCTCAGAATTCTACTTCCATTCGGTCAACGCCAACGTGTGCAGCAGAAGTTCCTTCTACTACACACATTGGGGGTCCATTTGTTGACCTCATTTTTGTATGAGGTCACTAAGACCCATCCAGAATCCAGATTTAATCCTAGACCCTAGGATCCACTCTAGACCTTAGGATCCTTCTAGATCCAAGACCTTAGAGCCTATTCTAGAGCCTAGGATTCCCTTAAATCCTAGATCTTAGAATTCTTCTATACCTTAGGATCACTCCAACTTCAAATCAATCTCCACCCTTGATCAACCTCAATTTTAAATCAATTCCTATATTTAATCCACTCCAATTTCAATTTGATTTCTACCTGTGATCAATTTGAATCTCAAACTCCATCCAATTCAAATCCAAATTGATTCAAACTTGAAATCCAATCCAAACCCAAAATTCAAACTCAAATTCAAACTCTAGAGGCCCTGTCCTAAACACCCTTTTCAAAGAATTTTCAAACATTTCAAAACCCAGTCAAATGATCTCTGATTCAGGATCTATCACTTGCAAAGTGATAAGAAAATGTCTCTAGAGGTTACCCCCCCCAACTTTGAGCTCATTCTGAGGTCTCTAATCCCAGAATCTGAATTAAAATTCAAAGGCTGTAAAACCTTCAAATATTTACAGCCTATGCCACTGAACCTAACCCCTTTGAGATCTTGACCTTGGAACCCTTATCCAAGCCTCCAATCACTTCCAGACCCTTGATTTTAACCCATTGAGCAGTAAACTGCATTTTTCAGACCCATTTTTGACCATAGTTAACCAATAGGTCAAAATTGACCAAAATACCCCTATGGGGCTCAAATAGGGATTTCAAACCAAATGAGCTCCAAATGGGATGCAACCACCTTTGACAAATTTCAAATATCATTTCAAATCTTTTGAACCTATTTCCAACCCTTGAGTCAACCTGGTTGACCAAGTCAACTGTTTGACCCAAGAGGCCCTTTAAGGGTCCAAACATGTGTTTTGACCCAAATGACCTCTCTAAGTCATCCAACCACTTCCATTAACCTTAAAGTATCATTTCAAACCTATTGAGCCCAAACGCAGACCCTGGGTCAACCTGGTTGACCAAGTCAACCTAGGTTGACCAAACAAGCCCTTAAGGGTTCAAATAGTGATTTTGACCAAATTGACCCCTCCAAACCCTGGGACCACATCCAGTAGACTCAGGATGACATTCTGAATTTGTTGAATCCATTTCTAGCCCCTGAACCCAACTGGTTGACCAAGTCAACCAGCTTTGGCCTAAAAGCCCATTAAAGGCCCATTAAGCCTTCTTGATTCAATTGACATGCATGGCTCTTGGAACCACCCTCCAATCCACCTAATCAACCCATTTGAATTACCTAGGTGAAAATTCCATAACCCTTGATGGGGTTGACTGGTCAACCAGTCAACTCAAGGCTTAAAGGACCATTTGTATGGTCAAACCCTTCAACCCATTGAACCTAGCTCAAGCCACACCCATCCAGCCACTTGGAAAGACTCCATGACCTGCTTGGATGCCACATCAGCCCCATTGACCAGTTGACTGGTCAATTTAGTCAAACCAAGGGTTTAGACCCTTTTAAAAGGTCCTAATCAGCCTTTTAAACCTTTTTCCCTGATTTAACTCCCCAAGGCCGACCTATTAGTGACCTAAAGCTCCCTAATAGGCTCCCTAACCGAGCTCCACCCCTTGTTTAGCCATAAGTGGCAATGCTCCCCTCCACTCATCCCAAGTCCACCCAATGGGAATGAGGCATGTCCAGCCCTTTCCGCAGCCTTCCAGCTTTCCCAGGGACAGATGGCATCATCTGGAGAGTCCAGGAGTCGATCCCAGCCATCCAATCCAGCCCAGGCCGCTTGAATAGGGAAAAAGGTGATTTTTGAAGCATTGGATCAAAGCATCTTCTCTCACTAACCCTAGCCTCCCAGAGCGAGTTCTCAATTCGTTTTGGATCTCCAGAGCCTCCTCTACCTCCCCACTACAAAATCCAAGTGGTTGCACGTCACCGGCGGCGAGTTCTCCGGCGAGCCCACCACCTAGACCGTCCCAAGCCTATAGCAGTCGATCCAGACGTGTTCGAGCTCGGATTTCTGCTGGGGATCTTCACTTGGACAGTCTACAAGCTCATCCATCCAGAAATTTCGAAGATCTAACGGTATAACTCCTTAAAACCCTAGATCTAGTTCACATTAGTTAGATCTAAATAGCTTTATGTTTTTAGGGTTTTGGCTGAAACAAATCTTTCCCCATTATTTATGTTCATGCCTACTCTCTGTCTTTAAAATTTCAAGTGATTTGGTCCACCCGATCAGAAGAACGAACCAAAAAACGGATCCTAGGGCGTCATTCACAGTTCGCTGCAGATGTACGTTTTCTAGACCGTTGATCACGCGATCAACGGTCTAGATCTTGCCGTTCCGCGCTTTGGTTCGACCGTGTATTCGGTTTTGTGTTCGATCAATCGACCGGCGAGATCAGGGCCATCCATTCGGAACAGCGGGATTAAATCTCCGCCGTTTGATCTTCTTCTGGTGAGATCAAACTGCGGGATCTGATCTCAGCCGTTAGATTGAACCCGCGGTTAATCCAACGGCTGCCACGGGCTGCTGACGTGGTTAAGTGGAAACCGCGTGAAGCGGCCCGCGGCCGACGCGTGTCCCCGCCGTCACGCGGTTTTGATCCCGCGAATCCGCGCGTGCTGCGTGTCCGACCGCCGCCGTTTAATTAAGGAAAATATGTTTTTAATTTGTTTTAATTACAGAAACTTTAGAAAATCATAGTAAATTAAATACAAAGTCAAAAAATGAGTATAATATATCGAAATTTTCAGAATTTCATCTAGTTTATTTTAAAAATAAAATCAAACTCTTTTGGTTATTTTTTATTAGTAATTTGAGAAATACAGAAATGTGTATTTTATTTTTAATTAATTATGTATAAATTATTTTTATATGAAATTTGGCATGCATGTTTTTGAGTGCATGGCTGATCTCCAGAAAAATTTTCAATATTATTTGACTGGATTTTGATAGTATTTAGAATTATTGGAGCATATTAACCTTTTTTATATTTAATTAAATATTAAATATTTTGAAAATATTAAAAAAATCTTTTTTTATTATCAAACTTCTCTGGAGATCAGTGGGTCTTTCAACTCATCAAAATGTATTTTAATAATATTTTTTAATTATTTTATAATATATATTTATATATATATATATATGTATATATATATATATATATATATATATATATATATATATATATATATATATATATATATATATATATATATATATATATATATATATATATATATATATATATATATATATATATATATATATATATATATATATATATCCATTTATATTTATATATTTTAAAATATATTTTGAGGCTATATATATTTAAATCTTTAAATGTTTAAGAGGTCACTTGAAATTTTAAATGTAGATTGAGCATATTTGAATAGAAATAAAGGGGATGATTAGTGGATAATCATTCCTTGATTATTCACTAATTCTGTCTTAATTATGTTAATTAGTTAATTGCATGCTTAAGGTGCACACACCACCTAGCCTAGGCTCTCCTAGACCTAAGGACTTGTTTGCTTGCTATTTGTGTATGCATGCCATGTTTACTCAAAGGGTTAGAGGAACTTTGATTTGAACCTATTCAAAACTAGTGACACAATTAAGGACAATAATTAGAAACTTTGAGTAGAAAACTTAGAAAATATATTGTGCTTAGAATTGATATCCGTTTGATTTGGAATTTGAACCATTTAAACTTAGTGACATTCTTAGCCTTAGATAATTTATTTTACTGATTTTTGAAATCATTAAGACCACTAATTAATTTTCTAAGTCTTAAACCCTTAATTAAGCCTTTAAAACTTCTAAAAATTGTAATAAATCCAATTTAAATCCAAAAATCACATATAAACCCTCAAACTGACCAGAATCTGGTCCTTAATCCATGATAATTGAAAGCCCCTTGATTTGACAGCAATTTAAACCCTAATTTAATTTTAAGTGAAAATCAATATTTAATTAAGATAATTTATTAATAATAATTAAAAAATCCCAAAATCTCCCAAACACTTGGGGATCCCTCCTTAGGTTATTTCTGACCTTTGGAGGTGTTTTCAACAGATTGGGAACTTGTTTGAAGCAAAATCACAAAAGAGGCCCTCTAATTAAGAAATTTCTAAAATTCATTAAAATGCCCAAACTTCGATAATCCATAACTAATTCCAGAAAAATCCAAATCACCCAAACTCACTTGCATTCAACTCATAGTGATGTCTAGTATTTATTAAAAATATTAAATTCCAGAAATTTGCAATATTTTAAAAAGTCAACAAATTGGTCAAACCGTAATTAAAACTAGTTCAAAACTTCAAACCTTTGTAATAAAATGTAGAAAAATCCGATTTCAACGTACTTACCTTCCAACTGATTGTAGTAAGGTCTAGTATTTTAATAAAATACAAACATTCCATAATTTGAGCTTAATCAAAAAGTCAATTTTCAACCCCTTAATCAAATCATTAAAGTATTCTAAAAAATTCATAAAACTCAAATTTATTCTAAAACTCAGAAAATATTGGTTTAATGTTTAAAACACTTAACAAACCCTTTAAAACATAACAACCACCCTAAAGTTGAAGTTTATTGGCTGGACTACTCCGGGCTGCGGGGCTAAGTGTCCTAAGGAGGCTGGTTCCTCGAGCCTGGTGGCACAACGCCACGAATGGATTCTAAGGGGTGTTAAATCTTAAAATAGATTAACCTTTAATTATTTAACATTTTAAAAATCTCTAATTCAATTACATTAATTTGGTTTATCGGCTGGACTACTCCGGGCTGCGGGGCTAAGTGTCCTAAGGAGGCTGGTTCCTCGAGCCTGGTGGCACAACGCCACGAATCAATTAATGGTAAACTTAAATTAATCAACTTTAAAAATCAGTAACTAACTCATTTTAATATTAATCCACTCTGTTAATTCCAACCAATTTAAATAACTTAATCAACCCCGATTGCTACTGGGTAACCCAGGCCTACGAGGCTATTAGCTTAGCCCCAAGGAAGGTGAAATAAACTTCACGGCCTCGGTGTGAAACAAAGGTAGTAATCACTTAACTTTTAAAATATGTCTAATTAAAATTCTTAATTCATTAATACTTAAATTTTAATTTAAATCCCCTTATAAGCCTTAACAAATCCAAACTTTTAGACAACTTTAACTAATCACCTACTTTAGGATCTATCCCAGCCACACGACCTTTCTCACACACTTTAGATGATGTGCTAGGACAACCAACTCTAGATCTAGGTTAGATCGGTGTTTACTTTACTGCTGTGTGCCGGATTTTTTCGTAGTTTTCACTGCATGTTGTGGATGAAATTACTTTGCTGTGTCTGCTTACTTTTTCTGTACTCTGTGGATGGATTGATGTGTTTGGCGTCTAGATTACCCTTAGGTTAGGTACGATCTGGATGTTGACACATATTTCTGCAGGTGGCCACGCTCATGCAGGGCAATATAAAAAAAAGGGGGCAAATTAAAAATGCATAAATATTATAAACTCTTTGCACAGGTGCTTCAGCTGCTAAAGCCCCCAAATAAAAAGAGCGTGGCCAGTGTGTTTACTTTCTTTTCTGCTCATATACAACTGCTTGGGAATAACTGCTTTTTACATATTAATTGCTTAGGATAACCCTGCAGGTGAGTCTAGATTTTTATTTTGATATCAATGTAATTTGTGCAAGTGTCAAGTGTTGTGAAAGTTTATTTTGAGTTGGGATACATAGATCCAAAGCTTGGATTCCATAGAGGAAAGGATACCCCCTTGGGGAACATTCCTTTTCCATTTGGAAATCCAAATTTGGATCATACCTCTTCCTTACCCAAAGAGGAAAGAGTGGCCTTCCCCTTTAGAGGGAAGTGCCCTCTTATCCATTTGGGTAATCTGCTACGAAGATTCCAAGAAGAATGAAGAAAAGGAGTCCAAAAAAGAATGAAATTGAAGATTTGAAGATTTGAAGATTGAGAGTATCCCACTCAAAATAACTTGCGTCATTACTAGGTTTAGAATCCGGGTTGTCGTCAGTGGTGCCCGGCCACTTTACTTTCTGTAAGATTCTGGTTTGTAATAAGCAAGGCAATTCTGCCTATGGACATTTATTAATTAATTTATATTTGATGTGATGATTTGATTGCCTTTAGGATTACTTGCTTTTACTAGTTTTTTTTGGCGACTGCATGCCGCTCTTTGTTTTCGCCTGGATACGTGAGACTCGTGAGGGTGTGAAGCTTTTCTACTCATAATTTTAAAAGTTTAAAATTTTAGTGAGTCTAAATAACATAGAAAGATAACGAATCTAGGGAATTAGCCGGGGATCGACCCCGGGGTCGCATGCATATTTTTGCATTCTTCTTTCCTTGTTTTAGACCCTTCCCCGCCTGCGGGTAGAGTCCGGATAGTCTGACCTATGAGGACGAGGTGCCGGACCTGGGGAAGTCCAGTCTTCTAAAAAATTATTTTTATAAGCCTTTTTTTTTTAAAATTTCAAGCATACTTGATTTGGAAGTTGTCAACCAGCATGCATTGCATTAGATACAAATTAAAAGAGTCAAAATTTTAATTTCATAGTCCTTAGCATTTTAGCATCCAACATAAGTCAAAGGGGTCAATTAGGAGAATCTCTAGATGTCGGCCCCAATTCTTCAAAACCTTAATTATAACGTCCCTACCACTCTTTCATAAAAGACCGGATTCATCTCTTTTAAATCGATTAGGTGGTTAGCTGGCTCCCCAATCCAGGCCGGGGTAAGTCCAGACCTTGCACTGCATTAGTTAGGATCGGACGACTGTGGTCCAGTGTCCAAAATAGATTTAGGTTCCGGGGCAGATCTTTGATTATAAGACCCCAAACTTCGGGAATATAGTCCCAAATTTCTAATAAAATGCTCAACTCTAATTAAAGCTTCATTTCAATCCTAAAACATAAAGCCCAACACTTAGATTAAGTTGGGACGCTTCCGGATGGTTCTGGAATCTCAAAGTGTCCCCTACCTCTCATCCTTTAACTCCGTTAATAACTGTTCAATTTTGATCCATTCCCTTTTGATTTTCCAATAATTCTATTCATACTTTGATATCACTCCTAGAAATTCTAAACAAAATTTTGCCACTATTTTAATCGAGAGTTTTCGTAGGGGATTTTATCTCCCTACGATGTAATTAACTACGAGGGCTTGCGCTCGTAGGAGATTTAGAACCACACACACCTGATTTTAAAAGTTGATTTTTCAAAATTCAATTGAATTTCTTTGGGAGAACTTAAAATATTAGTGATCATTATTATCATATTCAAAGAATTATCATCGAATTATATTTTCTCCCTTCGGGGAGATATATCTTTCTTTGATAAGGCTTTGGATGTGAACCTAATGATCACACTTCTTGAATATTGTAGCTGGATATTCAATTGAACCTCATTTTGACCCTTCGGGGTCATATGAATTTCTCTTTAGCATCCCCTCACAATATTCAAGATGGATTTCACAATTCTAAGTCTGAACACCGTTATGAAAGCTTACTTTCGTCCTCCGGGGTGATATACTCTTTCTAACGAGTCGATTCGACCTTAGAATTGGAACTTAACCTTAATCTTAAAATCCCCAAAGAAAACTAATATTTTCAAAACATATTTTCAAAATTCCACCAACAATCATGTATAAAACATATATTCTAATGTGCTATATGAACTCAAGAGGGTCAAATCCTTGTACGGCTCTCTATAGAAGGACCATAACAACTAGCACAATAACATCATTGAGTTATTTATGAAGTACCCATGTCAAAAGACACGTGTATATCTTCATTAGTGTGATAATGGTACATTATACTAGGATTAGGGTGGCTTCCCAGTAGTTTGTTATAGCAATCAATCCAAGTTTCCTATCAAATTACTGCTCCCATAATAGTCGGCCAAACGACGGCATCTCTATCCACCCTAAGTTTGAGAAAAACTTAGACATCTTTGTAGCAACTTAGAAATCAAGATTGAGTTTTGTGTAATGTGATTTTTGATGATAATAAAATATTGTTGTCATGATATTATTAATATTTTTCCAAACATATATTGGATATATGTTTGTTTATTTTTATGTGTACTTATATTTCAAGAAAATCATATTGTAGAGTTCTGAAGACTTTAAGATAGAGTATAATAGCATTTCATATAATAAAGTCAATAATTTCTATTTTATTGAGTCTGAGAGAGTGTGATTGTAATTAGATAATTGTGCACACACACATAGGGCGAAAGAGTTAAAATTGAAATTGAAAAAAAAAATTAACCCTATTCATATTGTATGATGTCAGTTTAAATAGAAGATTAATAGTGTACAAAATAAGCTTCATACTAGATCATCCAAAAAACATTTAATTGATTATACATATAATATAAATATCGTAGAGATGACTAATAGTGTAAAAAGTAAGCTTCATACTAGATCACCCAGACATATTTTAACTATTCATATATATGATCTAAATATCATATAGATAACTGATAGTTTATAAAATAAGCTTCATACCAGATTGTCCAAAAAAATTTTAATTGTTCATATAGATGATCTGTAAATCATACACACGAATAATAGTGTATGAAATAGTATTCATACCAAATCATCCCATGATTTTTAAATTGTTCGTACATATGATCCACGATCATACTGTATGATCTGACTCATTTTCACTATGAAAATTCAGTTTATGCACAATTTTTATGTGTATTCTATATAATGAGTCCTGTAAACTATCTTAGAGATTTATTTGTTACAAATTTTTATTCAAGGTGGGAAAAGAGAATGATTTCGAAATGTATTTGAGAGTGGAGAGTGAGAGATCTTACAAGAGGAAATTATGAGTGATTCAAAAGGTTGCCCAATAATGAAGAACTCTTAGTTGTTTTTCAAAACTCTGCCTTACTTATTTGAAGACACATGAGAGAAGATCTTCAGAGTAGATCAGGTACTTTGCCATCAGTAAGAGGGTGAAAAAGGATGATGATACTCTGCCTTCAATTAAAGGGTGAAAAATGATGATGGTACTCTTCCTTCACCAGGAGGGTGAAAAGGGATGATGTTACTTTGTCTTCACCAGGAGGATAAAAAAGGATGATGATTCTCTGCCGCATTGGGTTAGAGGAAGAGAGGTTCTATAAGGGCTTCTCTGCCTTACTATGTGAGCAAAAGGAGAGTCACTTATGTTTAGTGCAATACCTAGAGGAGTTTCTAGGGAGTGGATGTTGGTCTAGTTGGATCGAATCACTATAAAGTTTGGTGTTTTTCTTTTCTTTTACTTTTTACTAAGTTTTTATTTTTTGCACTTTATTATTACAGTAGTTGAAAAATATTTTGTGAAAATCTATTTCAATAAACAACCGCATACTTCAAGATCATTAAGTAAAATTTCTTAAAATGGTTTTTTTAAATTCAAGTGAAATTATCAATTCAACCCCCTCGCCCCCTCTTTGTTAGTCTTGTGACAATTATGTTAGATCTAACATCCTGCATGAACTTTCAAGTGGTATCGGAGCCTATTTCAAAAATTAAGGTTTAGACAACTTTTTGAAAAAATAATCATGACTACTTTTGAAAACCATAACACTCCTAAAGGATATTCGATCACTAGACCACCACTATTTGATAGCATTCCTTTCAAATTTAAGAAAACTCGCATGTCTATTTTTTTCTAATCACTTGGCTATTGCTTCTGGATTTTTGTATAGGAAAGTTATACTAGACCTACTAGACTTGTTGAAGGCATTAGGATTGAAATAGCATTTATTGATTAGATATTAGAGGAAAAAGACTTAGCTATGTTAAACATAAAATGTTTAAATAGTTTTTTGTATCCTAAAATATGAGGACGATATGTGTGTTTCAACCTGTAAAACTGGAAAAGAAATTTGGGATAAACTTTGCATAATGTATGAAGGAACTATTGAGGTGAAACAATCTAGATTGAATATTCTATTGCATGACTATAAATTTTTTTGCATGAAATTGAATTAGTCAATCTCTTACATGTATACACATTTTACTCAGATAGTTATCTCATTGCATGCTTTAGGTAGGCAATTAACGAATTCAAAAAAAATTAATAAAATCCTACATTATTTACCTACTACTTATGATGAAAAGATAAATGTCATAACTGAGTCAAAAGATCTAAATTTAAATTCTTTTGATAATCTTCTTGGATCACTGAATGCTTATGAGCAAGGAGTGACTCAAAGATAGATTGATATAGGTGACAAGCAAAAAGAGAAGAATATCACATTGAAAGTGGATGACTCAAAAAGTGATCAATCATTGCCTGAGGATGAAGAAGATATTACACTCATGATGAAGTAATTCAAAAGTTTCATAAGAAGAAAGCAAAGAAGATGTTAGTAGTGGAATGAGGGTAAGTTCAATAAGAATGTAAAAATTTTTAATGACATCATTTGTTATAAATGCAGGAAGTTTGGATATATTAAAACTAACTGCCTGAATTTCAAAGCTAATCTTGGCAAGGAGAAAGTTCGGGAGAAAATCAATAATAGGAAGAGCAAAAAAAGACTATAAAGAGCTTTCTAGGTTGACTCAGCTTTAGACTCATCAAAAATAAAAGGAGAATAGAAAGTCATAAACTTGTCCTTAATGGTAGACAAACTTAATCATTCATATTAAGAGGAGGTATGTGATTTATCCTACCACTCTGCTAGTGGTATTGTCTCTCATTGTCACTTTGCCTCCATTCCTAACTTCCAACGATATGAATTGAGTTGTATCTCTAGTCATATGCTTCAAACATCCATTGTCCAGGTACCAAATGTTCGAAGCATATGGATGTTCGAAGCCTTCAATCAATTATTATGACTGGAATAAGAATAATTTTTTTATTGAGAATGTATTATTGATTGAAGGCTTAAAACATGACTTGTTAAGTATTAATCAGCTTTGTGATAATGATTTTAGCATTAAATTTTTACCTACAAGCTATATTATAAGCCAAAATGGAATTGATGAGTTGCATGAAAATAAGATAAATAATATATACATGCTTGATTTAAATTATCTTAAATCTTCTAATGCTTTTTGTCTCAAAACTTAGGGATATGATAGTAGGCATAACTCTTCTTTTGAAATCATTGGATAATCTAATTCAGATTTTATAGGATACAGGGTTGATCATAAAAGTACCTCTAGAACTTGTTAATTTATTAGAAACTCTTTAGTTTCCTATTCTATTAGAAAATAGAATTTAGTAGCCCTTTTCACTACTGAAACAGAATATATAGGATTAGGTAGTTGTGTGGCATATATTCTTTGTTGAAAACAACAACTTACTAATTTAGAATTTTAAATTGGCATTATTTCAATTTTCTGTGATAATACAAGTGACATATACATTTCAAAGAATCATATTAATTCAACACTCCAAAACTAAGCATATAGATATAAGGCATCACTTCATTAGCGACCATGTCACTAAAGGAGAAATTAAGCTACATCATGTATCTACTGATAATAAACTTACATATATTTTCACAAAACTAATGACTTTTGAAATATTTAGCACCTTAAGAACCAGATTAGATGTGATTTCTATTCATGCTTAGCAATTATAATTCTGCAAATTGCATTTGTAATGTACTTCATGTATGTTGATGTGTATGATTTGTTCTTGGTTTGTATTTCATTAATAGTTGATTTTTCCTCTATTTTTATTTGTTTTTCTGTTAGTATTAATTTTGTTTTCATTTTTGCAACTCACAAATCTTGGGTGATTTTTTTTTTAAAGAGTTTTGTTTATCATATCTTAAGTTACTTTTTCATTCATATTGTACGAACCAATTTCATATTGTACAAATTCAATAGACTGTACATGATATTTTTATTTTGTTGAGAAGATGAAAATGAGATTTTTGTAAGCATACCTTGTTGTGGGAATAAAAGTTGAGTCACTTGTGTTTAATGCAATACCTATAGAATGAGTCTCTAGGGAGTGGATGTAGGTCTAGTTGGACCGAACCACTATAAAATTTGGTGTTCTTTTGTTCTTTTACTTTTTACTGCTTTTTTATTTTCTGCATTTTATTATTATAGTGGTTGAAAAATATTTTGTGAAAATCTATTTCTAAGAACAACCGCATACTTCAGGATCATTGAGTAAAATTTTTTTAAATAGTTTTTTAAAATTTAAGAGATTTTCTAAATTTCCAATTCACCCCCGGCCCCTCTTGGTTAGCCATGGAACAGTTCTATTAGGCCTAACAACCTGCACAAACTTTCAATATTGGAAAGTGATAGTCATCTCTCCTATCGGTAAGTGGAACATGCTAGTCAAGGGGACCATTGTTTCGACAAACTTGGTAATAATGTAACGATATAATCTAATGAACAAAAGGTAATAGATCATGTCAAAGGAAACAATGTATTAAAAGTATATGAATCATTTAAAACGATGAGCCACTCATGAGCCATGCATATATAAGTTGCCCCAGTAGTAGTGATGCTCGACAGTTTGCATGGACATGTTATAGCTTTATACCTTTATATTAATACAAGCTAAATTAAAAGATAGAAATAGACCTCATCGGGAGTAGCATTCCTATGCGTACCTCATATTACAACAATGCTTGGAACATAGGTATACTCAAGTAACTTTGCCTGAAACTGAGCAGCTATGTATCATACTTGATGCTGAAAATAGAAGATAGTTCTTTACCGCACCAGGTTGGTGGAAGAGAGGTTTTGTAAGGGCTTCTCCACCTTACTGTGGGAGCAAAAGGAGAATCACTACTATTTAGTGCAATAACTAGATAAGGAGTCTTTAGGGAGTGGATGTAGGTCTAGCTGGACCAAACCACTATAAAATTTGGTATTCTTCGGTTCTTTTATTTCTTACTACATTTTTATTTTTTGCATTTTATTATTACTGTGGTTGAAAAATATTTTGTGAAAATTTATTTCTACAAACAACCGCATACTTCAGGATCTTTGAGTAAAAATTTTTATAATAGTTTTTTAAACTTCAAGAGATTTTTTTAATTATCAATTCACCCCCCTCTTGGTTAGCAATGGGACAGTTCTATTAGGCACAACAACCTGCACAAACTTTCAATCTTGGTGAGTGATAGTCATCTCTCCTATCGGTAAGTGGAACATGCTAGTCATGGGGCACTATTGTTTCGACAAACGTGGTAATAAGATAACGATATAATCTAATGAACAAAAGGTACTAGATCAAGTCAAAGGATAAAATGTATTAAAAATATATGAATCATTTAAAACGATGAGACACTCATGAGCCATGCATAGATAAGTTGCCCCAGTAGTAGTGATGCCCGAGAGTTTGCGTGGACATGTTATAGCTTTATACCTTCATATTAATACAAGCTAAATTAAAAGATAGAAATATACCTCATCGGGAGTGGCATGTCTATGCGTACCTTATATTACAACAATGCTTGGAAAATAGGTATACTCCAGTAACTTTGCTTGAAACTGAGCAGCTATGTATCATACTTAATGCTGACAAACTCTACCAACCAGATATGCCTTAACTACGAGAAGATCTTACAAAATTTTAAAAAACCATATAAATTAGACTAGCATTAGGAAAAAATAAATCAATTTGATTATCTATTTTTATACAAAATTTGAGGAACTTCATAAGACTTAAAATCATCAAGCAAAGGCTCTTTTGCAAACATAAGTAAAATAGTATAGGAAGTTATCAGGAAAAATAAAACTTCAGAGGCTTATCCTCTCATTTAAAAAACATTAAAAAAAATCAAAATCAAATTAGGCAACTCAACATATATAATTGATGTATGAAAATATTTCTTTTAGCTGTATTTAAAAAAGTTTAATTAAAGATTTTATGATTTGTATTCATTATTCTTTAATGCTACTGAACGATCTCTTTACTATTATAATGCGATAAGTTATATTATTCGATCTGTTTTATGATTTGGTGGTTCCCATTTTTAATGTGCTTTACAATATTTAATTTATAATTATAATAAATATAAATATAATTATTAATAAATATAATATATATTATACTTAAATAATTTAATAAAATAAATTAATATATAAATATGAATATATAATATAAATAATAATAAATATAAGAGAAATAATTAAAACTATAAATAATAATAAAAATGTTATATATTCTAAAAAAATAAAACAACAATATTTTAATGCTGAGATATACTATATAATTTTAAAATAAAACAAACTTTAACAATGTTGTTAATTAATTCAATTTCAAACTGCTCTTTTTCTAATTTTATCACTACCATAATTAGCATACCATAAATTTTCATTTTAAATATATAATTTTGCTGGATCTATGACATTCATTAATCCTGCGTGATGAAAACTGCCAATTTCATCTAATTGTTATAATTTAGCATGCGTAAGCCGAGCTTAGGCAAGTTGGTTTGGGTCGAGTAGGCTTCCAAAAATATTCCATCCTTATGAGCTTGTTTTCATTATGGATTT
This sequence comes from Dendrobium huoshanense, assembly GCA_016618105.1. Taxonomy (NCBI): domain Eukaryota; kingdom Viridiplantae; phylum Streptophyta; class Magnoliopsida; order Asparagales; family Orchidaceae; genus Dendrobium; species Dendrobium huoshanense. Next base: position 45,876,594 of record CM028358.1, on the reverse strand, counting down.
ACAGCTAGGGGTGTCAATTTCGGGTCACGGGTCGGGTTCGGGTCGAACCCGAACTGACCCGGGTGCAAAACGGGTCGACCCTAACCCGACACGGGTAGAGAAACGGGTCGAAAATCCGAACCCGGACCCAACCCGGCGGGTTGCCGGGTTGACCCGACCCGACACGGAACGCGGGGTGCGCGGGTGCGCCGGCGAGCAGATGCGCACGTGGCGCGTGGCGCAGGTGCGAGCAAGGCGGGTGCGAGGCGGGTGCGAGCGCGGCGGGCGAGCGTGGCGAGTGCGAGCGCCGCGGGTGTGAGCGCGACAAGCGAAGCGCGCGCGTGGCGCAGCCGCGCAAGCGGGCGAGCGCGTGCGTGGCGCGTGGCGCAGGTGAGGGCCGCGAGGCACAGCGAGCAGCTTCGCGGGCAGTTCCTGGGCAGCGGGGCAGCGCGGGTAGGCGGGGCAGCTTTGCGGGCAGCGGGCAGGAGCGGGAAAATTCAAAAATAAACGGGTTTTCGGGTTGACCCGGCAACCCGCCGGGTCAACCCGAACCCGACCCGTTTTTCAAACGGGTCGATTTATGGAACCCGAACCCGACCAGTTTTGAAACCGGGTCGGGTCCAACCCGGATTTTTCGGGTCGGGTCCGGGTCGGGTTTTCGTGTCGTGTCAAATATTGACACCTCTATTTACAGCCATGGTATCTTGAATTGAGCTAACTTTACTTGTACCAGCCCGCAAGAGATACAACATCTATATTTCGAATTTTTTATAACTTCAATATCAAAATCATCATAGTTTTGCACTCTTTTAAAGAGAGGAAAAAAAATTTGAAGTACTTGTAATCATCTAAACAATTTTGTACATTTTTAATAAGAGATTTCTTATATCATCAAAAGTAATTTATTACTTATCGTAAATTTTCCTTTTATAATAAAAACTATATAAAAAGTTTTTTTATGTAGTTATAAAAAGTTTAAATTTATTCTTCTGTTTTTAATATAATATAATTTTATATTATTTTCATTTAATTTGATATTCTTTGTATCATTTTATTAATATAACAATTTAAATTAAAATTATTATTTTTCATAATAAATTACAAATCATCAATTAATATTTTTTGAATCTTTTTGATAAATTAAGCATAAACCCATACATAAATTATATATTTAAGTTTCAAATTCAAAATCTTTTAATGTCAACATAAACTTTCATTTAACAAATCAAATTAAACTGCATCTCATCAATTAATTCAAATTTATAAATTTGAACTCTGGCAGTGTGGTCCCTGTCAATTAGGCCCAATACCACAAAACTTACACGAATCTCAATATATAATTATTGATTAGAAGTCATGCGAAACAATAGTGGTTGCCAATAATTTTTTTATTTGATGAATAATGCTTACTACTATGCCAGCTGTGCACGGCCCCCCTCTTCTTTAAAGTTCAAAATATGCTGTTTCAGGCTTTTATTGGATACAATGTAAGGTGTCTTTTCAATGAAATGTTGGCTTCTGACTCTGTGATGTTGCTTAAACTCTGTGTAACCTATTTAGAAAAGGGGTTTAACTCAATTTTATTAAGTGAAAAGATAAAGTTACATTTGAACAAAAAAGCGACCCAATGAGGAAGTAGATATATGGCATTTGGAAGCAGTGCTGCGATGTCAAGCTCTATGTCTAGAAGTATAGAAATGTTGTGGTTGGTGGTACTATGACATTGTGGATGGTGGCATTACGGTGCTGTGTCTAAAAATATTCAAATGCACTTCATTTGTCTCAATTTTTTCTCATTTCAAAACTTATGTAGCTAGCTAGAGAGAGAGAGAGGAGGAATATTAGAGAGAGCATTGATTTTGGGGGTATTGCGCCGATTTTGTACGGCAAGCTAGTTGAAAAGTAGCTTGTTTTGAAGTAAGTTATTGTTTCCCTACTTTAGATTTCAATTTCGATGTTCGTATAGGTATATTTGGTGTTTTCTTCGATTTGGGTTGACATTAACAAAGATTTAGAAAGTATCCACCATGTAACTTTTGTAATGTAATAGAAATAAACCTTCGAGTAATGTTGACAATTTTTTTTTAATTTTCATCGAGTGATTTCATTTGTATACTATTTTAAATATTTCTATGAGTATGTCAAAAATTTTAAATTTTACTATACTCTAATAAAGCGAAGTAACTAAAATGAGGAGCCACACTAACCTGCACAAAAGGCATACTAGTTCAGCTAATAAATACATTGGGTCAGTCCAACGTCGCAGCGGAGCAAGCCCAACAGTGTCGTGGCACTAGCACATTCCGTAACGCCGCAACACTAACTTGTTTAGCACTGCAATGCCTGAGTTCATTTATGTACTTAATATAAATAGGCTAGGAGTTTTATCATTTTTAGGAGTGTTCTATTACAGTTATATTATTCTTGTGTTCTTAAGTGTAATGACCCCTTAGAGCCAAGCCTAAGGGAGGCCATTGAGAGAAAGATACTATATTTGGTGGTTATTAGCCTATCTTATCATAAACAATTATACATTTAGAGGAGAAAGGATTGTGGAAATTGCATTTTCATATTATCCTGGTAACATCAAATTACACTTTCACACTTGTACTTTCTCTTATATACAAGCAATGAATTCTAGAATTTTCCTCTTTTATTTTCATGACTGACTAATTTCTTAGTATAGACTAATGATAGACTCTTATACTTTGAATGAATAAAGGATGTTTTCAATATCTCCCGTTCTTAAATTAATGCTTATAATGAACATATGTATAGTTAAAATTTAGTATGATATATTACCTCAACGGAGGAATATTGGTAATTTGGAGAATTGAAATTGAACTTTTGTATCCCTAGATATATGATGTTTAGTGTTCTAGGTTATATATATATATATATATATATATATATATATATATATATATATATATATATATATATATATATATATATATATATATATATATATATATATATATATATATATATATATATATATATATATAACTATAGTATGGCCATAAACCTCCCTTCACTCCCTTCAATTTCCTACAAGTTTGATAGAGATCTAGGGATACATATGATCTGATCGACATCAAACATAGAAGAGTTTGCTTAGGTAATTCACAATCATTATGCTAAAATATTTAACCCTCTGGTATTTTTCTTTTATGTTATATTTTTTTACTAGAGAGAATCTCAACCCTGATTTTCATTCAATAAGATGAATTTTGTAGGTATAGATAATATTACTAGTTCATTTCTATATTAGCATAACACTTTTATTTCACTTTATTACTAGATCAGCATGTGTACTAATGTATTTAATGGGTAATTCACATTAAACAAAACCTAAGCATATTTCAACCCATTGCATATCATTTATGCATTCAAGCAATTACCCCCTCAAGTTTTTGGCCCTATTGATTCAACATGTTATTTTATATTATTGAACAAGTTGCATATTTAGTCCTACTTGTATCCTACATGTTACTTTGTTCATTGTTTTTTTTTTTTTTAAAGAAGAAGTTTTGCCTATTATTATTGTTTTATTTTTTTGTTATTTATTTCTTCTTTGTTATTATATGTGTAGTAGAGCTAGTGAGATGCCTTTATTATTTAATTTAATGATAGAGAGGAACATTACAAAAATTAAAAAAAAAAATCCAAAAAGGCTATAGATTTAATTATGGTCAAACCTGTGCTCATGATCATCCTAGACCTCTTAGGGAGTATGTTAATCCTGTAGTAGAAGAGCTAATAATTTTAAGCTAAAATCTTCCATAATTCATATGGTTCAAAATTTCCAGTTTCGGAGAACTCCTATTGAGGATCCCAACCTATACTTAGCTAACCTATTAGAAATTTGCATAATTTTCAAGTATAATGGTGTCAATGATGGTGCTATTTGGCTATGATTGTTTTTATTTTCTATAAGAGAAAAGACTAAGATGTAGTTGAATTTCTTTGCCCCGAGCTTTATAACAATTTTTTTTTCAACTAATACGCAATTTAGAGAATATGTAGAAGAGCCACATAAAATCGATACAAAAAACTTTTAAGAATTACTATATGATGTCCCACTCATTTAGAGTTATCAGTCATCATTAGGATGCTCAATATTAAGATAAAATATGATATTCCTCTTAAGTATTTCAATTAACTTTTTAGGATGTTGAATGAAACCAATCCTTTAGATAACTTAATTCTATCACACCTATATAGGACTAAGAAGTTAATATTCAAATTAGATTTGAGTGCTTAAAAAATAAATTGTGGTATTAATGGTTGCATGTTATACTATAAGGATGACTTGACAAAAATAACATGTGACTTTTATAGCTCCAAAAATAAAATAAAAATTTTGGAAGCAACAAAAAATATGGATGTTCCATTTAATTAATTTCTTTATTTACTTATCATTCTATGGCTTTAAAGATTGTACACAACAAGGAGCTCTGTAGGGCACATGAAAATATTTTTGAACTAGGTACTCTTACTCATACATTAGATACTAAGGCATGTAATTTGTTCGAAAAAAAGAACCTTACTTAGTTGTTGAATTATGTAACATAAGATAGTGAATATGTGCTGATGATTTTACTTCTTATTATTAGCGAACTTTACCATACTCATACTGGCCAGTAATAGTAGCACCTTTTAATCTTCAACCTGAGATGTGTATGACTGCACCATTCATGTTTTTAACACTTACCATACATGGATCACATAATCCTAAAGCAAAAATAGATGTCTTCTTATAACCATTGATAGATGACCTAAAGTTTTTGTGCCATAACATATAATATATCAATAAAAACAAAAAAAAAAATGTTTTAATGAAAGAAACCATATTATGGATAATTAATAAATTTCTAGCATATGAAATGTTATCAGGTTGGAGTACAATATGGAATTTAGCTTACCAATATTGCATGGAGTTAATTAAAGCGTGGAAGAAAGTACATGTGGTTCGACTGTCATCATATAATTTTACCTACTAATCATTCATTCAAGATAAATAAAGATGCTTTCATAAAAAAATGGTTCAAAAATCATAGCCTCCACTAATATTAAGTGGTGATTAGATGTTAGAAAGAGTGATTGTGATATATATAATTATTGAAGCTCCTACACTAGCCTTTGTTCCACAATGTAGGGTCGGCTAATTGAGTGATTTTCTCCAATGTATCCTGTTAAAAGTCAAATTCTCATTTAAATCTAATAAAGAAAGATCATTTTTAATATTTTCTAACCAAGTATTTTAAGTTCTACCTCTACCTTTCTTAAAATAAGTTAAATCTAATACATCTGCTTTCTTAATCAGGTCATTGGAAGGCCATCCTTTTATGTAACCAAACCATCTAAGATGACTCTCTCTAATCGTATCTTCCATTGGAGCTACTCCAACCTTTTCACATATATGCTCATTTTATATCCTGTCTCAAAGGGGAAATACACTCATCCACCTGAGCATCCTCATCTCTGCAACACCTAACTTAGTATTATGCATCTCTTTTAATGGCCAACACTTGCACCATAAAGAATTGTAGGTCTCACCACCATTTTATAAAATTTTCCCTTAAGTTCGAGGGGGACTTTTCTATCACACAATAAGCCTGATGCATTCCTCCACTTCAACCATCTAACTTAAATTCTGCTTATAATACCCCATCTATTTCACCATCACTCTAAAAAAATATCCAATATATCTAAAATTTATTCTCTTGTTAATAACTTGATTGCCCAAAGTCACAATACCTCCACTAGGTCTATTACTACTAAAATTACTCTCCATATATTCAATTTTAGATCTACTCAAGCAAAAACCCTTAGACTCTAAGGTTGACCTCCATAATTCAAGTTTACCTTCAACTCCGTCTCTAGTCTTATCAATAAGAAGAATGGTTTCTATTTTGTTCGCTTGATATTATTATTGAATATTTATTTTGTGCACACTAATATTTTAGCTACATTGTACACCATACAAAAGGCTCATCTTAAAGCTAGGTAAAATAATTTTGATATTTTTTTCAAAGAGTATATATTTTTATTTATTTAATTTTTATATTTTTTGAGTCAAGAGTCCTGTGAAAGGGGTATGTTAGTTGAGCAACTGTGCAAACACGCTCAGGGAGGAGGAAAATTAAGTGTATTAAATTTTATGAATATCATACTATATGATCTAGATCGTATGGTGCAATTTGGGTAAAATATAGATTAATTAAACATTTAATCAAGAAAATCTAAATTTAAACTAATCATATTGTACGATCCATATCATACAGAATGATCAATAGAATTTAAGATTCTGGCATCTAATCATATATTAGTCAATATTTTGAAATTTAGAATATAATAGAATTATACTTTATGATACCAATTGTACTTTACGATACCAATCATATTGTACGATCATAATAATCTTGCCAAATTTAATCATGTGATTAAGCAATCAAATCATGATTAATTGATTATTAAGATCATAATGTATGATGTCCTCAATCATATTATATGACCATATTTGCTCCGAGGATAAAGTTTAATCTCCATCGATCATAGTAAACAAAAATCATATTTGATTGAACTAATCATACTGTATGATCCTAAATAGCCGGCTTTAGAAGTTTCAGCAAAGAGATTCTTGTCTCATCCTTCCACCCCTATCTCCTGAACTACCAAAATGGACAATCAGTTCATGAAATTGAACTAATTATACAGGACCCTTACTCATCATAAAATACTAATAGGATAAATGGAGGAGGAGGTAACAGAGGTATGTCAACTATCTAATGATAATTATTTCAGAAAAAAAAAATCCATGGCTCTTATATAAAATTAAAGAATATGCATGCTAGTTTAAACTTGAAATTTTTTATATTAAAACGGAGCATGAAGGTGTTAAAGTTGAATATGTTCTTTTACATAAGGAGCATCCATCTTTATTAGATGAATTTGATGAACTTAATAAGAAGCAAGTTGAAAAAAACAAAGCATATGAATCCTTGAAATTTTAGCATATTGATTTAGAAGAATCATACAAATAATTGCAAACACTTACAACTACATTATACTCTAGTGAGCATGTATTGAAACTTAAACATAAAAGCTTCAAGAGTGTAAATGAGTTTTTAAAGAAAAAGTTTATTCACTTCAAATTAATATACCACCACCTACAATAGCATAATGGTATAACCCCAAAACATAGCATGTATCTCATATCCCTAAGAGTAGAGACTACCCCAATATTGATTAGTGAATCTATTCCCTTAGATTAGGTGTTATTCTTATGGCATGTTAGGTCACATAGACTGCACTTACACTATGCACAGTTGGAATCAAAATTCATGGTTTATCTCATCCAAAAAAGCATAAGTTAATATTGAAACTCATGTGGGTTCCAAAATCTAATCTTTGATGACATTGCTAGAGTGCTCTAATAAAAGACCTGGTGAGAGCATGTGATACCTAGATAGTGGATGCTAAAAAATCATGATTGATTACTTTAAATAATTTATAACACTGGAGGCCAAAGAAAGAGGCAAGGTAACAAAAGGTGATAACACTACTAGGAAAGTGGTTGGTTGACGTATGATTGGTAACACAAAAAAGTTTATCATTAAAAATATTTTGCTAGTTGCTGGTTTGAAATACAACTTGTTTAGTATTAATCAATTATGTGATAAAGGTTCTTATATTAAATTTTTATCTACTAAGTATTTAATTAGCTTAATTGGAAATATTATTTTAGAAGGAAAATAATAAATAATGTTTACATGCTTAACCTAAATTATGTTAATTAATCAAATTCCTTATGCTTCAAAACTATTATTGATGAATCTTAGTTATGGAATAGTCAACTATGTCATGAAAGCATTAAAACCTTTAGGAATATCACCTAGAGATCTAGTTAGTGGCATACCCAAGATAGATTTATCTAAGGACCACCTTTATTATATATGGCAACTAGGAGAATGATTTAAGGACATCATCACCTCTAGGCCACTAGAAATCCTACATAAGGACATCATCACTTCTAGGCCATTACAAATTGGCCAGCTTAGGAGGGAAAACTTATAGATGTGTAATTATTGATTATTTTCTTAGATTCCCTTGGGTTAGATTTCTATCTTATAAAAGTGAATTATTTGAGGAATTTAATATATTCTCCACTTGGATTAAGAGGAAGTTAGGATATAAGATATCTATTATTCATAGTGATCATGGTGGAGAATTTGAGAATGATAAGTTTGAATTATATTATAAAGAGTTGGGAATAAAGCATAATTTTTTAGCTCTTAGGACCCCTCAGTAGAACTAGAAAATTGAATGAAAGAATAGAACCTTAGTAGAATCTGCTAGGGTTATATTAATTGAATATTCTCTCCCTAATTTTGTTTCTAGAAGAAGTAGTGAATACTCCTTTTCATGCTCTAATAGGGTTAATGTTATAACCAAACTTAATAAGATATCCTATTAGCTGCATAAGGAAAGGACACCCAATAGTTCACATCTTCATTCTTTAGGTGTAAATGTTTCATTCTTTTAATGGAAAAGCTCCTCTAGGTAAATTTCATCCCAAGTCTAATGAAGGAGTCTTCTTAGGTTATTCCTCTATAAGTAAAGACTATAGGATTATAAGAAGACCTTAGTTGTAGAGGAGTTAACTCATGTGATTTTTGATAAATCAGATAAATTTTAAGAGCCCATGTTTGAAGACAAGAACAGGTAGAGGTTAACCAAGGAGTAGAATCCATTTAACTTAGGAAATAGAGAACCTCATGAGACATTTTCTAGAGAATGGAAATGTTAATCTAATCATCCTAGAGAGCACTCATCTTAGGAGATACATCTTTAGGAGTCAAAATAAGGCATGGACTTAGGAAGGAAGTTAATCATCCTGTATTCATCTCTGTAGTAGAACCCATTAGTATAGATCAATCCCTATCTAATGAATTATGGATCCTAGCTATGTAAAAAGTGTTGAACTAATTTGTTAAGAATGATATATGGGAGTTGGTTAGTAGACCAAATCACCAAAATATTATAGGAACTAAGTGTGTGTTCAAAAAAAGATGAATGACTCTAGAGTAGTTATTAGTATTAAGGCCAGTTTAGTAACTAAGGGATACAATCATATTAAAGGTATTGATTTTAAGAAGACTTGTGCACCTGTAACTAGGTTAGAAGCTGTTAGAGTTGTATTAGTATTTTCATGTTTTAGAGGCTTCAAACCATATTAGATGGATGATAAAAGTGCCTTCTAAATGGGGTAATTAAGGAAGAAGTATATGTAAAATAACCTCCTAGATTTAAAAATTCAACCTTTCCCAATCATGTTTATAAATTCAAAAATGAATTATATGGACTGAACCAAGCTCCTAAAGATATGAGAGGTTTAACACATTTTTCCTAGATAGATCATTTATTAATTGAAGTGTAGATACTACCATAATTCTAAAGAAAATAGGAGATGATTTACTCATTATTCAAATTTATGTGGATGATATGTTGTTTGGATCTACAAATGAAAATTTTTGTGATAAATTGTTGAGAACTATGATTAATGAGTTTTAGATGAGTATGATGGAAGAGCTTACATACATTTTTGGATTTAGTGTTAAGTAAATAGATAATAAAACCTTCTTTAATTAAAGAAAATATGTCAAGGAGATACTAAAGAAGTAGGAGATGGAAGGTGATAAGGTAATAAATACACCCATGAGCTCTACCTTTCAATTAGATAAGGATGTCAATAGAAAATCTATATATTAGAGGAAGTATAGGGGGATATTTAGATCACTTTTTTATTTTTTACTACTAGCATATCTGATATTATGTTTAGTGATATATTTGTGCTAGATTCCAAGTTAATCCTAAGGAATCCCATATGAGTGTAGTTAAAAGAACTCTTAGATACCTTTTTGGCATCCAAAACTTAGGTAAATGGTATGCTAGACATAGCTCATCATTTGAAATCATTGGCAACTCATATTCAAATTTGTAATAAGTACGGTTGATAGAAAAGTACCTCTGAAACTATCAATTTATTAGGATAATCATTAGTTTACTATTCTAGAAGGAAGCAAAATTGAGTAGTCATATCCACTATTGAGGTGGAATACATAGTTATGGGAAGCTGTGTTGTCAAGTTTTATTATAGAAGCAACAAATCCTAGATCATGGATTTTCTGTAGGCACCATTCCCATTATGTGTAAAAACACTAATGGTATTTGCATTTATAAAATTCAATTCAACACTACTACACTAAGCATATATATATTAGACATTATTTTATTAGAGATCATATAGCTAAGAAGATATAGAACCGCATCATGTAACCACTAAAAATTAATTGGTAGACATTTTCACTAAACCCTTAAACTATAATACATTTAGCACATTGAGGACTAGACTACATGTCATTAATATTCATGCTTGATTTAGAGCAAAGTGAAATCAACAACATGTGTTGTAATATATTTTCGTGTGTTTTGTATTTATTGAGTTATTTATCTTTTTTATTATTTATTAATATTTATGTTTTGTGTGTTTGTTAACTCTAGCTAATAGAAGTTCCCTAATCTTCACACACCAATATATTTTCAAAAACAAAAGAAAATAAAAATAAAAAATGAAAATAAAAAATTTTCTCATATTGTATTGTACTAACCTAATTCTTATTATACAACTTTCACATGTCTGCACATATTCACCACACATGAAATCAATGGTCCAGATCTGACCAATAATTGATAATCGTACGTACGACCATCTACTTTGTACTATATGATCCATGTATCATTAGTCATTAGACAAAATTGATTTGGCCAGTATAATCTTACATCCAAATCCTCTTAAATGAACACTTGTTCATACTGTATGATATATTTGTCAAAGAATGTATAAGCTGACTCCTCTGGATGATGGATTTAATGAAGATTGTTTACTATGATTTTGATTATACTATACAGTTAGATCAACCTTTTTGACTAACCATCCTTGATGAATTAATTTCTTTGGATCATACTACATGATCAAGATCACACTGTATGATTGTCTTGAAATCTATTTGAGGGGCAAGTTTAATACTTCAAATAATAATACAATTCCTTTTCTTTGCTCCTAGACTCTTGTTCCTGATTTTGTAATGGTTGGACAAAGGTGCTCTTGGGATCTAATAGGCAGCTCTTCTAAATGCTCGGTAGACCCTAAGCTTCACGAAGATGTCGATAAAGATACCTACCATAGGTACAATGTTGCCAGGATAACACAATATAAAATCAAGTAACATGAGGTCCTTAACTTTCTAGTTTTAAGTCTCTTTACTAGAACTATACTCCACATCATTCTCAATTTGATTTTCCCTTCAACTATGAACCGCTTTTCAAATTCTTTGCCTGTCTCAAAGTCAATAGTGAAGGGATAACCCTTCAATCTTTTGTCTGTAGGAGACATTTATAAATCATCTATGTATATTTTGACTAGATCTTATTTCTTTCCACTACTAGCCTTAAAGCACACTCCATTGCCTTCCTTCCTAACTATGACTGGACTCAAGAAAATCTATATTTAATTGATACTCCACTAAATAGTCATACTCCCTTAGTCTACACCCTAGTTCAAGATGCCTCATAATATAGTATATCCTTCGCAATACAGTCATTCCAAAAGAAGGTCGTAGTGTAAATATAACACCTCTCCTATCCCAAGTCACCTATTTCATTAATAATTTAAAATTACAAAAATGTAAGAAAATACTTCTCTATCTAGATGTAATATGGAATTATCAAAGTTATGTAATTTTAATTTGAATGATCATAGGTAATTATCCTAATCAATCATCCTTGTTCTTGCTTAAATTTAGCTTATTAACTATAAGTGTTAGTTCAATGATGACTATGTTAAGATAGTTGCTATGCATGTTTAATATTCTTGTAACTTGTATGTTTTTGAGAATTTCAAATAGTATTATTTTGATTATTATTTCTCCTAACATATTTTGGAAGACTTTTTTTTGCTCTTGTGTGTACTAACATTTTAGGGAAATTAAACTCCGGATTGTTGAAGACTTCAAATCAGATCAGTTTAGAGTTGATTGTAATTAAAGCCTATATTTTCCATTTTATTGAGTATGAGTGAGTGTGATTGTAATTGAGTAACTGAGCACACACACACCAATGTATAGATCATACAGATGATATTTAATTTCATGCAGGGATGAATGCCTCTATTTTGTCCTCAGATGAAGATCATACAGATGATATTTTATGATCATCCCAGGATGAACATCTTTATTTTGTCCTCATATGAAGATCATATGGATGATATTTTATGATCGTTGCAGGATGAACGTCTCTGTTATGTCCTTGAACAAAGATCATACGGATGATATTTTACGATCATCCCAGGTTGAACATCTCTATTCTATCCTCGGACAAAGATCGTACGAATGATATTTAATAATCATCCCAAGATGAATGTCTCTATTCTATCCTCAGACAAAGATCATAAAAATGATATTTAAGATCATCCTAGTACGAACATCTCTGTTCTATTTTTCATTCATTTCATCCTAACGTTTCGTACAAACGAACTTTAAAATTTTTATGTTCCTACCGGATGAACTTTGTTCATACTGGATGATGATTGCGTACGAAATGAGTTTGTACAAATTCACAATAGGTTCGTACATAATATTATTTATACTATTTGTACGTATAAATATACGATCGTACAGTATCATCGTATATGCTCAAAATTGAAAACTCCAGTTTTCTGGACAGTTTTTAGTGTATTTTGTATAAAAGGTCCACTAAAATTGATGTGAAAAAGTCTTTTCTATGTGATTTTTCAAGAGAAATTGAAGAAGAGAGTGTGAAAGAGTGTTTGAGAGAGATTTCTTGCAAGTAAAGTGTGAAGGGTTCATAAGGTTACTCAAAGGTAAGAATCTCCTTGTAATTATGATTATCACTCTTTCTCTTATCTTTCTAGATTGCTCGTGAGAAGATCTTCGGATAAGATCTAGTTCTCTATTGATACTTGGGAAGTGTGAAAGAATGAAGGTTCTCTACCTACACTTGGAGGGTGTGAAAGGATAAAGGTTATCTGCCTACACTTGGAGAGTGTGAACAGCCGGCCATTCTCTTCCTACACTTGGAGGGTGTTAAAGGACGAAGGTTCTCTACCTATACTTTGAGAATGTGAATAGCCAACGATACTCTGTCTACATTTGGAGGGTGTGAAAGGATGAAGATTCTCTGCCTACACTTGGAGGGTATGAAAGGACGAAGATTATCTGCCTACACTTGGAGGGTGTGAAAGGATGAAGGTTCTTTGCCTACACTTAGAGGGTCTGATTGGATGAAGGTTCTTTGTCTACACTTAAAGGGTGTGAAAGGATGACGGTTCTCTGCTACATCAGGGATTAGTGGAAGAGAGTTTTTTAAATGCTTCTCTGCTGCTGTGAGGGCAAAATGAGAGTTACTTTGGTAATAGTGTAATACTTGAAGTGGGAGGCTTCGGGGAGTGGATGTAGGTCGTTTTTTATCGAACCACTATAAATCTTTGTGTCTTTTTTTTTTTTGCTATTTACTTACTACAAGTTTCTTATTGTGTGGTTGAAAAGTTATTTAAAAAACTTTAAATTAACTTTCTTTGTATATCAATCGGTTTCAATTTTTTTTTTAAAATCCAAGATAACTTCTTAAAATTATCAATTCACCCCCCCCCCCCCCCCCCTCTTAGTTAGCCTTGGGATATTAGTTTAGATCTAACAACCTATTCTAGATTCAACAAGAATCAATAAGTGGTATCAGAGCTTTGTTTCAAAATCATAAATTTATACTACTTTTTAATAAACGAGTATGGCTACTTTAGAAACCAAAATATACCTGAAGGGTATTCGATCACTAGACCTCCTTTATTTGATAACATCCCTTTTGATTTTTTAAAAACACACATGTCCACAATTTATAGTCATTAAATTATCATATGTGGATCTTAGTACAAGAAGGGTATACAAAACCAACAAGATTAGTTGATGGCATTATAATTGAAATTGGACTATATAAGAATGTGACTTAGCACAATTAAATGCAAAATATTTAAACAGATTCTTTCGTGCACTTAAGTTAGAAGACTACATGTGAATTTATACTTGCAAAAGTCAAAAGGATATATGGGATAGACTCTGTATTACTTATAAAGGGACAAATAAAGTAAAGCAATCTAGACTGAACATCTTGTTACATGATTATGAATTGTTTCACATTACATCAATGAATCCATTTCTGAAATGTATATAAGATTTACTCAAATTGTCACTTCTTTATATGCATTGGGTAGGGAACTAATGAATGCTGAAATGGTTCAAAAGATTCTTCATTATTTTCCTATTACATATGATGCTAAAATAACTTGTATTACAGAGTCTAAAGATTTAAATATTTACTCTATTGATAATCTTCTTGGTTCACTAATTTCCCACAAGCAAGGAGTGAGTCAAAGGAAGGTTGATGCAGGTGAACAGCGAAAGGAGAAGAACATTGCACTGAAAGAGGAGTCAGAGAGTGATCTACCACAACATGAGGATGAGGACGACATAGCTTTAATGACTAGATAATTCAGGAGCTTTCTAAAGAGAAAGCAAAGGACACGCTAACAGTGGAATAAAGGTAAATTTAATAAGAATGTCACGATTTTAAATGATGTTAATTGCTATAAATGTAGGAAACCCGAACATGTAAAATCGGACTACCCAAAACTTAAAGCCACTCCTAGCAAGGAGAAGGTAGAGGATAAATCAAATGTGAAGAAGGGAAAGAAGATATTCCAAAGATCTTTTTGGGCAAACTCAACTTTGAATTCATCAGAAATAGAAAAGGAGGAGAAAGTCACCAACTTATGCTTAATGGCCGATAATCTTGATCTGTTATATCAAAAAGAGGTATGTGACTTGACCTATAATGAATTGTTATAAGTTTTTGAGAGAATTCATGATGCATATAGAAAACTTAAGAAAATGTATGCTAGTCTAAATCTTGAAATATAAGAATTGTACAAAGAATATGAAATTCTTAGAAAAAATCATGCATTGATATATAACAATCACATGAGCTTACTTGATAAATTTGATAACATGAATAAGGAGAATGATATCTTAAAATCATCTTATGCAAAATTAAAAAATGAATTCAAAGAGTTTAAGGATGATTATGAGAGTACAAAGCATTATTTGAATTTTGATAAGAAAATTCTAAAAGAGTTGAACACATTTCTGAAATTGAAAGTGAAAGCTCTTTAAAAAAAATAGAAAACCTACAACACTTGAAGATTTTACTAATCCTATTTTGTATCCCAAATTTTTACAACCCAGGAAGAGACGGAATAATTATAGAGGATTGAGAAATCCATTTCTTGGAGTTAAATATTTTTCTTGTGGGATGATTGGACGCATTACACACACCTATACTTTAGATAAAAAAACTCATTTAGTGTGGAGACGTAAGATGCATAAACCTAGACATATCATACATGCATCTATTTTTAATTTGCCAAAGTGAACCCAAACTTGTTTGGGTTCCCAGGTCTAACATTTGATAATCTTATAGGCACGCTCTCATACAAGGCATCGTGAGAGCATTTGGTACCTGGACAGTGGTTGCTTAAAGCATATGACTGGAGATACTAAGCAATTTATATCGTCATAAGCCAAAAGTATAGGCAGGGTTACACTTAGAGATAACATCACTAGGAAGGTGGTTGGATCATGCACGATTAGAAACTTTGAAAAAATTTTCATTGAAAATGTGCTACTTGTAGAAGGCTTAAAGCATGATCTATTAAGTATTAGCCAGCTATGTGATAAAGGATACAGTATAAAATTTTTTTCTACTAGTTGCATATTAAGCCTAAATGATAATGATGTTTTGCATGATTTAAGGGTAAAAATATTTATATGTTAGATTTAAATTATATAAAACTCCTAATGCTTTTTATTTGAAAATTATTTTTGATGATTCATGGCTTTGGCATAGGATACTTTATCACTCTATCATAAAAAACCTTAGAAGAATTACCAAAAGAACTTAGTGAGAGGTATATCAAAATTAAACTATACTAAGGACCACCTTTGTGATGCTTGTTAATTATAAAAATAGGTGAAGTCCTCTTTTCAGTCCAATAAGGATCTTAACTAGTAAACCTTTAGAGATTTTACATATGGATCTTTTTGAACCTGTTATAACTGTAAGTCTAGGATGGAAGGTATATGGATTTGTGATAGTAGATGACTTTTCTAGATTCACTTGGGTTAAATTCTTATATCATAAGAGTGAATCATTTGAGAAGTTTAGAGATTTTTTTGACTTGAATTCAAAGGAATTTTATTATGTGAGATTTTAACAATCCAAAGTAATCACGGTGGTGAATTTGAAAATGAAAGATTTGATGACTTTTATAAAGAAAAAGGGATTGATCATAATTTTTATGCACCTAAAACCCCTTAATAGAATGAGGTTATTGAAAGAAAGAACAGAACATTAATAAACGCCACTCGATCCATTTTGGCAGAATATTCACTTCCTAAATATTTTTGGGCTGAAGAAGTTAGCATTGCATGTTATATTTTTAAATTAAACAAAACACCCTATGAGCTTCTTAAGGGGGAAATACCTAATTTGTCACATTTGCATGTTTTTGGATGTAAGGTGTTCATACATAATAATAAAAAATTTACCTCAGGAAAATATGATCCAAAATTAGTTGAAGAATTTTTTCTTGGATACTCTAGTATTGGAAAATCTTATAGAGTATTTAGCAAAAGAACTTTTGTTATTGAGGAGACCACATATATTTTATTTGATGAATCTGAAATTTTGGTAGAGTTAAGTGTTGAAGAGGATGAGATAGAAATTAACTCCCAAAAGATTGAGAAGATTATTTTGGATAATGGGGTGATTTAAGAGGATGTTTATGTTGAACAACCTCCAGGTTTTGAAAAATCAAAATACCCAAATTATGTTTTTAATTGATAAAGGCATTATATTGATTGAAACAGAAACCTAGGGCTTGGTATGAGAGGTTAAGCACTTTCTTACTTGACAGATCTTTTGAAAAGGAAGTGTGGACACCACTCTCTTTTAGAAGAAATTGGGAGACGATATATCATTGTATAAATTTATGTTGACAATATCATCTTTGGATCTATAAATTAAAATCTTTATGATGCTTTTTCTAAAATAATGAGTAGTGAATTTGAGATGAGTCTAATGGGAGATTTAAATTATTTTTTAGATTTTAGCATTAAGTAAATTGAGGAAGGAATGTTTCTTATACAGTAAAAGTATGTTAAAGACATCCTCAAAAAGTATGAAATGGATAATGCTAAACTAATTAGTACACCTATGAATTTCTCAGCTTAATTGGATAAGGACCCAAAGGGAAAATCTATTGATCAAAAGAAATTTAGATGGATTATTTGATCTTTACTTTACTTGACTGCTAATAGACCCGATATTATATTTAGTGTTTGTTTCTATGTTAGATTCAATCAGATCCAAAAGAATCACATTTTATAGTAGTGAAAAGGATTTTGAGATATCTCTTGGGAACTCAAAACTTAGGGATTTCGTATCCTAAGTTCAGCTCTTCATTTGAAATAATTAGATATTCAGATTTGGACTTTACTAGCTGTAGGGTTGATATAAAGAGCACATCTAGAACAAGTTAATTCATAGGAAATTCTTTAGTTTCTTGATCTAGTAGAAAATAAAATTTTGTAGCCCTATCTACTGCTGAAGTTGAATATATTGCATTAGAAAGTTGTGTGGCACAAGTTCTTTGGTTGAAACAATAGTTAATTGATTTAGAATTTACAATATGCATATTTCCAATTTATTATGATAATACTAGCGCCATTTGCATTTCAAAAAATCCTATTCAATAGTCTAGAACCAAATATATAGACATAAGACATCATTTCATAAGGGATCATGTATCCAAAGGAGAAAATGAACTGAATCATGTTTCAATTAAAAATTAACTTGTAGAAATTTTTACAAAACCACTAGCCTTTGATATTTTCAGTACATTAAGAATAAGGCTTGGTTAATTGATCTGAATGCTTAGTAAAATTTTTTACAACCTTGATATGTGTATTTATTTGTGTGTTTTCTATTTTTGTATTTTTTGTGCGTATTTGTGTTTGTGATTTTTGGTGTTTTTGTATTTTATGTGATTTTGAAAGTTTTTCACATCGAATTTCCTATTTCTGATTGATTGTGAATTTTTTTTTAAGTATTCTATTCATATTCTATGAAATTATTTTCGTACTACAAGATTTATGTACCATGTTGATTGTTGGTATTGATTGATTACGTATAGTTTAGTTTTTTTTTATGTATATCATATTGTATGATCTCCAGATAATCTCGGATGATGTGTATTCATTTGTATATATATATATATATATATATATATGTAGATGGTTATACGGATAGAATCAATTATTATAACTGATTGTACTTATAAACTTGGTGTACGTACATATGAACCACATGTCATTCAATGTGTGGGACAAATCAAACTATCATTAAAATGATGATCATCCCAGACGAACACTTGTTCATCTGTATGATCATAGGATCAAAAATTCGATACGAAAAGATGCCTCATAAATTATGTGATTATGAAAAGTTGTTTTGTTTTTAATGTAAATGTTCGTACATATGAAATTTATTTTCAAATGTATGAATCGATAAATCATACTATAAGAACCAATTTTTATATGTACGAAATATCATTTTTTTTAAATAGGAAGTCTTTGGAATTCATAAATAACAATCACATCTCTCCCTCTCTTTCCAAGCCAACAAACCACCACTAAAAATAAAGAAAAATAACAACTACCATAATTATTCAGAATCTCTATCTTCCTCCTCCTCCTCCTCATCATCATCATCATCATCATCATTAGGTCAAGTCCAAATGAAAGATTGGTACGCTGGAGTAGTAGAAAAATGAAGATTATCAAAATTTTCAATGAAGAGGCTCCTTTTAAACATCCCTACTAAAAATTCACTGAATTCAATTGTATAGTGGCAATGCTTTTCTTGCATTCATGAGTATTGAGTCTACTAACTCCTCTCATCACAAAAATTAATAACTTGATCTATCAGCTCCCTCAATTTTTCCACCTACTTACCTAAGGGCTTAGGGGTCCCATCTCTCCTACTATATGTTGTTGGGTCTACTAGTAAACCTAAGTTCATTGGGTCCAACCTCATCCGCTACATCTAGTCTTTTAAATATCTCTATTTTCCTTTTTGGTAAGGGATAAAATAGGAAAACATATAGAGCATAAATCAAAGAGGGGTGACCTAAACCAATATAAGTGGTGCCCCTAATGATATATATATGAAATGAATGAACAAGCTTCCCAATACTAATAAAGTGCCCCTCTTGAATGGAATAATTCAAAATAGACTAATTCTTAGTAACTTCACAAATATTTCTACTCAGAAAAAGATGAGCAGAAATAAAGTAATTCCAAGCTTTAGGAGTTTGAGTTAAACTTGTGGCTAGAAAATTAACTACCTTACCATCTCTTTCACTCCAAACAACACACTCTTTGTATCCACAAAGCCATCTCAAAATCTCATGATGGTCAATGGATATAAAACTTAAATCTATAATAATCATTATCTTCCTTATCCCTCTGCCTATAAAATTAGTTAACAATTGAGGGATGGAAAGAAACCCACTTACCCTGAACATAACAAATATTATTTTGGGTCTCCTTAGCAGTGGAAAAAAACTCGTGGATAACATTAATAACAGTAGCATAGGGTTCCTCGCAAAGAGTTTTCCATACCAGGTTCAAAGTTATATGTATTACATCTCTACCTGTGTTTAGAAATCCTCACCTTGGAATGAACTGCTTGTTCACAAAAATGTGAGCATATAACTCTTCAGCTTTAGCAGATATAAAATGAATCTTATCATAGGAAGAAGATGCTCTGTTCTTATTGTCAAATATCTTGAGGGCAATCACTAAAAACTCACAATAAATTAAGAAAACACAAAAAATTAGAAGATATGAAAGTTCAAATGTTATGTAACTAAAATAAACCCATTTCTATTTATAGACAACACAAGTGCTACGGTGCTTAAATGATCATCACTGCGACGCTAAAGGACACAAAATGATAAAATGGTCAAATTTATAAATACTATAGTGGAGCAGGATGAGAAGTGTTATGGAACAAAAATGGGATAATGAAACACCCACTTTTTGATTGGAGAAATACTGCGGTGTTTGACACATGAGAGTGTTTCATCATTAACAAAGAGCACCACCACAATGCTCCAACCAACAAAATAATGATTTTTACTTAACGATGCAGTGCTATCTACAGTGTTGTCATTCTTAATAAGACTTCATAATGAAAAAGTAATGTAAATATGATTCATAGAATGCACTGCTAGCATAAATATATAAATAAACAACTTAATGTTGTAGCATTTAAGAGGATAGTGCTAAAGTGCTCATTATTATCACATAGCATTACAATGTTATCAAGAACTGTGTTATGAAATTGTATTCAATGAATTTTTGTAAGACTCTAGCGCTATAATGTCATGTTTAAATGCTACAACACTCAACAAGCAAACACCATGGTGCTCAAACTCTTAACGCTATGGTGCTAGTTTAAATTCAAAACCATAAATTTCTATCAGGAAAACAATCATTAATTGGTCAAAATCAAATTTAATGACTTACAAAACAATACATATGATATTTTTTATAAATTTAAAAACATAAAATACAAACCACAAAACATATAAGCAAACTAATTAACAGTTAAAATATAGAACAGATTTTTGTTGCCTCTCAAATAACACTAAATTTATAGTCTTCAACCAAACTTGTCTAGATTTAGCATTTTGGTTGAGATACATCACTACCAATCTTCAAGTGATCCACATTGTGATCCTTTCCTTTCTAATTTGGATTAATTTTAGTATGATTGGGAAATGTTCCAAGGGGTCTGCTACTAAAAGATATTGTAAGCTGTCCTAATTAATTTTTAAGTTTTTAATTGAAATAGCTTGAATTTGCAATTGAGTTCTTAACTGAATCACCACCTATTCCAAAGATATCTTGCTATCTCTTAATTGATTATTTTGATTAAAACTTGGAGAATAAGAAGGTCTAGGTTTTACTATAACTTGTTAAGGATTATTCTAATTTTCTCCTTGATTTAATTGACTAGTATTCCACTAATTATTACCACCAATATTCTTATTAGACCAACTAAAAAGCTCCTATAACCTATATTGTTAATATTAGAATAGTTTATTTTGTATTCAAGTCAAATTTATATTCTCAATCCATTTAACACTCCTATAATTAATAGAATTTAATTCATGCTCTTCCAATAGTATAGGTGATTCTGATGCAAAATTAACTCCAAATATATCCAATTTCTTAAATATAGTAGCTATCATTCAAAATAGATAAGTCATCTTATACATAAACTCCAACCACTCTCTTAGGATTCACCATATATGAAGGCCATTTAAAATTATTTGTAGCAATTTTCTTAATTGATTCAAAGGCTTCCTTAAATGGCTTAGACATTAAAGAACCTCAAGCTGCAGTACCAATAATCGACCTAAGGGGTCCTTCTAGTTCATTATAGAAGGTTTGAAAAACCAACCAATATCGTAAAGCTTGGTGAGGGCATTTCCTAACATTTTTTAAATCTCTCCCAACATTCATATATTCATTTTCTTTCAAATTAGGTAGATGTGATATCATTGTTAAGCTAGGCAATTTTAGAAGGTGGGAAATACATAGCTACAAATTTATGTGACAACTCATTCCAAATGGTTGTAGATTCTGGGGGAAAATAATTTAACCACATTTTAGTTTTATCTATTAGTGAAAATGGAAGTTAATGAAGCCTTATAGCATCATTGTTGACACTATTATACTTGAATATTTCATAGAATTCTAAGAAGCTAAATAAGTGTAGGTTTTGATCCTTATAGAAGCTCCCCCAAATTGAGAATTTTGAACCATCTCAATTATGGCAGGTTTCACAATAAAGTTATTAACATGGATAGTAAGTATATTAATACTCTAGTGATTACATAATTAACATATTTTCTAAGAGGTTTAAGATGATCCTGATCATGAACTAGTTTAGATATTCCAAGATCTAAAGTCTTTTTATATTTTTAATTTTTTTTAAGGGTCCTCTCAATTTTTGAGTCAAACAACAAGGGCTCCTTACAAGATATACTATGCATGTAATAATAATGCAAAAATTAAATAGCAAAAAATAAAACTCACAACAAGAAAAGATTTTTCCTTTACAAACATTTCAAAATAAAAATAATAATATGATAAAAGCTATAAGTAGGACTAAATATGCAACTAGTTCAATAATATAGCTCAACTTACAATATGCATGTTACTTTCCCAACAATGACACCAAAAACTTAATGACATGGGTGTGGTGTACACATGTGTGGTGCTGTGAATGCAAGCATATGATATTTTTTGGGTTGAAAAATGCTTATATTTTCTTTGATATGAATCTCCCACTAAATACACAAGTACATATGTCAATCAAGTAATAAAGTGTTATGAGAGAGTATCAATCCACACAAGGAAGTGTTCTATTAGCATGTAAGTAAACTAATGATGCCTACTATAGCTACAATTCTTATCCTACTGAATAAAAATTTGAGTTTGATTATGTCACTATAGTGAAGTACAAAATATAAGATAAGATGTAATATGATAAAATATTTGGACTAATGAATGCAAATTAGTCAAGGTTTACTAATGAGAATCTCTTTTATTAATGTGGATTAGAGTATATACATCCCTAAATCTCTATCAAACTTATAGGGATGTAAAGGGAAATTTATAGCTTCCCTATAATTATTATATCTCTATAGAATCTAAAATGTTAAACATCTTATGTCTAGGCAAGCATATATTCTATTTCAACACACCTATTTTTTTCCAATATTCCTCCATCAAGATAATACATCATAAAAACAAAAAAAAAACAAAAAAAAAAAGATAATACATCATATTATTTTTTATTTATACACATGGACATTATATTCATTAAATTAAGTACAAGAGATATTGAAAACATCCATTATACATGTCAAAGCATAAGTGCCTAGATTAGTACTTCCATTAGATCACACCATTAGTCCAAAACTAAGAAATTAGCCATACATTATAATGAGAAAGAATAAACCAATTTTCACTCCTCACATAAAATAAGATACAAGATAAAAAATAAAGAAAAATGTCACTCGTATAATGTAATTACACTCTCCGCACTTTTTCATCTCCAAATGAAGAATTGCACATGACAAGATATGCTAAGATATTTAAAGATAGTATCTTACTTTTCCTAGCCTCCCATAGACTTGACTCTAAGGGGTACAAAATAAAAGTATAACAAGAGACTAAAAATAACATGACTCCTAATCAAATGAATTTAAAATTATTTATACTAAGTACAAAAATGGACTCAGGCACCACAATGCTTGACATGGATACACCATGATGTTATAAAATTAACTAGCACCCAATGTTGATGTGCTTACTCTACTATAGAATTGCACTGATTTGGCTCATCTATTAGTTGAACCGATGCATCGCATAACAGATTCTGTATGAATCCATCTTTCATTAACTGCTCCACCACAACACTATAAAATTTGAGCATTGTTATGCTTGAATGTTCAATCTAGCACTGTGACTTGGTGAAGCTCGGTGCTCTAACAATTAAATTCCTGAGACTTAGGTGTTGTGGAACTGATTTCTGGCACAATGGCTATGTAGTTCTATAGTGTTGACCTTACCTCCACTAGGGTAATGAATTAATTAACATTTTCCTAAGGTTATGGCACTATAATGTTATGATATGATGCCGAGACGTTGTTGATGCCACGATGCTTATAATTGGAATGTTGCGGCGTTGGTTCAACACATGTGAATTTTTCTCCTTCTTATCAGAATTTTTTGCATAACATCAACTAAAATAATATTTTTACTAATATTTAAGATAATAAATCACTACAATATCTACACTTAATAATTACATCATCTAGAATTAGCCTCATGAACTCAAACCAAATAAAGAAACTCAAAATTCATAGATAAAGGATTTTTAAGAGTTAGATTAGAAAGATATAAGACTTATAATCCCTAATATAATAGATAATATATATGAAAGGAAATAGAATATGATCACCTAGATATACACAATCTAAGCTACTTAACTAGACTTATATTCCTATTCAAGTCTATAGGGCCACTAATTAAAGCTCTAAGGCTGCTCCTAGACATATTAAATATTAATTCCTAATGAAAGTGCTCTACCCTAAGGAATATATTACACTATATATATATATATATATATATCTCCTTATATAAGAAATATATTTCTATTATGCATGTCTAATTAGCTATTTTAAGAATTTGTATTAATGCTTGGGGAATTTTATTGTTGCCTTGCTCTATCTCTTGCCTTATTCAAGGGATTCAAAGTGAGCAATTTTTTTAATTTAAAAAGTGGAATTAAAATACAATTAATTAAAAAAATTGTTTAATTAATTTTAAGTTTATTATAAATTTATAAAAGTTGATAAAAATATTTTAACCAAAGTGCATATCTCAAAGTTTTCTATATCCCTAAGAAACTCCTAATATTAATAAAAGAATAAATAAACATTGCAACAATGTACTATAAGGAAAGTGCAAGAGTTGATCCATTACTATTTTATTATCATTGTAAAAGAATAAGAATGGTCCAACTAGACATTCATTATACATGCCCAAAGAAAATAGTAAAACCATTCTCACATAAATCTTAATTCTATTAAAATAAAATTTTATTACAAGGTATATGCACTAGTGATATCTCTGCTAGTGATCCTTGCCACATGGTTCAAATGTATATATGTTCACTAGGTACTAGAAAAGGCACTCATGAATATGGACATGCACTTGATCAAAAACCTTGGCTTGTACCATATTTTATATATTTTAAAATAAAATGTGCATAAGCAAACTTACTTCTAAATATATCCTTTAGAGCATATAATAAAGTACCTACAAAGAGGTCAAAAATACATCATTTCATATATTATTCATTACATAAATTGATTTGTTTTTTATATTTTAATACATGGCCCCTATATAAGGTCAAAGATGCAATAGCCATACATTTGACACCTACAAGAAAAACATATCTACCATAGGGAAAAATTATCCAAATAAAGCATGTGCAAAGCAAGAATATCAAAGTGAGTGCAAACAACCAAATAAGCCTATGGGATGTGTCAAAAGGACCGCTTAGCAAATTATCAACCTAGCTAAATCCTCATTATGCTATCAAAACATCTAAGTGTGTGTAAGAGTTTTAGTGCGATAAGGGTCGACTTATATGATTGTGATAAGTTACCATTTAAATTAATCTCAAGAGACCCAACTAAACTAAGATATCATACTTCAATTTAATTGAATTTAAAAAAAAAAAATTGAAAGGTGCATTTCAATTGATTTTGAAAGGATAAGAACTAAATGAATTTTTTTTCAAAATAGTGGCCTCACAACAAATGGCCTTAATATGTTATTAATTTTGAAATGTTATTAATAAGTTAATCATATTCCTTAAACAACCATATGAGGTTTTATTATGATATAATGTTTCTCATTATTGAATGATCAATACCTAATGATAGTCAAGCTTTCATGACCAAAGTCTAAGTCCAAGTACTTAGTAGGGTTTGAACTATCTAGTTAAGTGCTAACTTACCTCGTACACATGTAAATGCAATTAATATGAAGAGTGATAAGTGAAGCTTGAACCTATTATACTCAATATTCAACCATTTGTGAGTGGTGCAAACAGTTAAAAAATAGAAAGAATCTAAACACTCAAAAAAAGCTTCAAATATCAAAATGGAAGAACAAGTCTAAGTAGAGGCCATCTAATTGCAAAGAAATGAATAGTATTGGTATAGGTGTATATGCAAAAATATTATGGAAATGTCTAAAACATACCTATAAGGAAAGCCAGAAGTGTAAGATGAAAGAGGATGAACCTATTAGGATTAACTTAATATAAAAGTTTAAAATCATCAAAGAAAAGCCTGACCAAAAGTACATGGATCAACCAATAAAATATGAATAAAAGGGGGTAGATTTGGCCAAAAGAGTAGGACCAAATTAAAGAGGTAGATCAAACAAAAAGAGCGTGATTGGAAAATAATGCTAAATTTAAAAGGGCTTAACTACGCTAATGATAAATACAGCTAAAAGAGCATGGCCAGTTGCATGTATTTCCTAGTCAAAAGGGTATGAGTAGGAAGGTAAGTTGAATAATCATGGGAGAATAGTCATACTAGGAGTAGACAAAAAGAAATATGGTATGGATAATCTAAGCATCTTCATATCCACTAAAGTGTGCTTAAGAGGGTTGGAAAGTGCAATAACAAAATGTATGATCATATTGAGGAGAAGCTTGGCCAAAGCGGTATGGATAAGTTAAAAGAGAAGCTTAATTAAGAGTTTATAACTAGCCTATTAAATCAAGGCAGATTGATAAATTGATATAATGTGTGTTAATAATACAAAATAGGGTGATCTAGAATAATCTCTAGAAGTGGTAATGAATAGGTGCTATCAAATGAATGCCATTGGGTGCTTGGATAACTCACACAACATATTTAGATAAAAGTTGTAGTCCCCTGTTAATTAGCTCTCCAATAGTAGTAAGCTAATCAATATGCTTAAGATCTAATGCATAGAGCTTAATCCATAATAATTAAGCTCCAACATGATATTATCAAGTTAAGATAAAATTGGAAAACACTATGATGTGTAAGTAGTTATTGATGACGTTAGATATGTTTAAACCAAATGTAAAGTGCATAATATTCATAATCAAAATAAGAATATACACATTTGTGAGCAAAGTTTTACAATCATTTTTTTTTTCGTAGGCAATCCATACCAAATCAAATAAAATTTTGTTGTCAATATTTAGAGTTAAGATTGAAATTTTTGAAAGATGCTTTCAATAAGATTTTTTTTGCAAAGACTAAACTTGAATGGGAGGATAAGGTAAAATTAAATTAAACCCAATATTGTTAATTAATTAATTGAGTAATTTATAAATATAGGTAACCAAACATTAGAAAACTAGATAAAGTATGGCCAAATCATGCTAACTACTTTTCCAATAGTATTAAATCAAGTCACATTCCAAAAATATTAGAGGTATTTTGAGAATTTACTTCATATTTTTTATAGTTATCACATAGTGAGTGAAAAATCATAAAATACCTAAATAATTTATAAAGATTTTAAAAAATCATATAGATTTAGAGTGTTTGTTGTTTGACCTAGAAAACTCAAATTAAAATAATTAAAAATTAAAACTTTTTTTATTATTTAAAAAACATTTTAGTAATAAAAAATATATAGCATTACAAGTATATGCAAAATGCTTATATAAATTTGGTCATATGATCAAGCATATGAAATGAACTTTCTTCAATATTTTAAAATTTTGTATTTATTTAATATTTTTATTTTTACTATTAAAATTATAATAGTTAAAAAAGTTATAAAATTAATTGTGAAAATTTCAAATCATTTGGAATATATTCAAGCATTCTTAACGTGAATGTTTGATCTTGAAAACATGCATTGGTTGAGGTAAAAATACATCAAATTAATTTTCCCTTAGTTAACCTTCAAATAGATAAAATATCATGCATATACTATTTAAAATTATTAAGGGTATTTAATGTATTTTACTTAATTAAATAATTCGAATATTATGTTAAAAAAAAAAAAAGGAAAAGGCTTTAAATAAATCCCAATATATTAAGGTATGCTTAGAATAGTAAGAGACACTTATAGGATCATGCCATGATATATTGTCGACACACGTAAGCCCAAAATGGTAATTGACAAATAGTGAATTTTCACTTAAAAAACTGCTAATAATACCAAGAAAATGGTTAAAGCAACCCCTTAAGAAAATTAGGGACATATATGCCAATTCAGAGATTTTTTTTAATTTAAATGGGTCTAAAAATTAAAAATACTAAAAAAAATTTATTTATTAATCAAACAATTAGATATGATTAAATATTTTTTATCTAATTCAACGAGATGGCTGAATATGTAAATAAAATTTTCCTATGATTTCTATAATTTTTAAATTAAAATCCTATTTATTAGGATTTTAAATAGAAAATTAATTATTTTTGAAAAATCATAAAAAACAATGTAAGATTCATCAGGCCATAAGAAATTTATTGAAGGCTCCTTAGGGCCTAGTTAACCTCCCAAAAAAAATTGATAATTTTTCAAATCCTTTAATTCAATGACCAAATAAAATAGAGTTTAACTAATTTTTTAAAATTGGAAAATATATAATATATGCTTTAGAAGCATTTCAATTTAATGATTAAACATAATAAAAAAAATCCTAAAAGTCCAAACTAAAGCCAATAGATGGAGTAGTCTACAGTTTTAGCTTGATTAGATTTTTTCACAACAAAATGAATAGTATCCATACATTATCCGTACTCTTGCGTGTATTCATCCCAAGAAAACCAACTTAATTTTCTACCTCCAAACTCAATCAAATTGGGTGATCTCAATTAAAGAGGTTTCAAGATGACAGTGGCTATAAAGCTTTAGGTTTATCTTAACTATCTGTGCACTCAACCCCAAGGATGACCAAAATGGAGAAGGACCTAAGATTTGAAGTAATTATCATCAATATAGCTCACTATAGCTGATGAAAATGATCCCTCGCCTTTAGGGAAGCTCAGTGAGAAAACCTCTCTTTAGGATTTGGTTAGGAATTGTTATATCAATGCGTGAAGCAATAATGGTTAGCCCATAAGAGGTGAATGATTGTTAGAGTTGAATGAAGAATATGTGCTTGTTAGGAATGGCTAGGAGTGATCCTGGGATCTCATTAAAGCTCTTTAAGATGAACGAGGAATTATGCCATAGTGCCTTTACAAATCACCTATAGATGATTGCATATTGAGGGTTTTCTAAGGTTTCCTTGCTTCCATTTGTTTCACAAAATTTGGTGATTTGGTCAGGCCAAACTACTTTGGAAAGTAAGTGTTCCTTTTAATTTGTGAATTTGACATATTTGATGAATTAAGGTCAAACTAATGATCAAATGTAGTTAAAAACAAGATTGGTTCATTTTTGGGAAATCTACAAGAGGTTATATGTCTAATTAGTTGGATGTATTTGATTTTTAAGACCACATTGGTTCATTTGAGCCATTTGGGTCCATATGTGTTAAATTGGGTAAATTGAGCACATTTGGAAATTTAATGGATTAATTGGATTTAGGATGCTACTTTTTATGTGATTAAATTAATTGAATTTATGTATGTAAGACTTTTTTTTGTGAGTTCTCTTGTACATGATGAATTTGTCTAGAGTCAATTCAAGCAAAATTAAAGAAAAAAAAAAAAGAGAAAATTACAAGGCTTCAGGGGCTTGGCTCTTTGTCAGTTGCCTTGATGCTCAGTCTTGGCACCGATAAGTTCAAATTATAAGTTTTGATCCACAAAATAAAAGACATGGTTCCTAATCACCCATGCACCCAATTCTAGTACCTTAGCGCCCAAACCCAATGCTTATGCGATAGACTCTTTTTTTATATAAGATGTTACAACATGTAAAAGGGTACTTTTGGAACATATAATAAAGATCATGATGCCTAAGTGCTTAAACCTTATGCTTAGGTGCCTTGTTGGGTGTCAAACCCTATTATCCCTAATTTAAGTGCCTTTTTTTGGAGTGGGTTTAGAGGATATATAAGCAATATTTTTTTAGGGTTTTGGAGGATGTTTTTCTAGTAATTTATTAGGGAGGTTTTCTACCATTTAGAGATAACATATTTGAGGAGTTTTGTAAGTGCATAGGACAACTAAACAGATGAATATTAAATTATGTGGACCAACTGCCCAATCCCTAGAGTTTTTCTTTCATGTTATCCACCATGTATTTCTTATTTTTCTTTTAATATGGAATGAGCTAAATACGCTTGTAGGGGTTTAATGTAATTGGGTAAACTTCTATGGATTTGTGATGAATGGAATTATGTATATATATATATATATATATATATATATATATATATATATATATATATATATATATATATATATATATATATATATATATATATATATATATATATATTAGTTGTTGTGTATTCTTATCTTTACTTATTGGTAAATGATTAGCCATCAATTAGTGGTTTTATAGGTCTTTTCAAAATTGGGAGTTGGAGAAAAAAATTATTATGGTAAAATGCCACACCATCATAGGATAAAGATAATGTTTATGTTGTGTAATATGTTTGATCACATTTATTGTACAATTGAAACTTTCTTTGCATTAAATCTACTATCAATATATAGAAAAGTTGAATAAAAAGTTAGTGACTCTAGATTTTAAAAGAAAGGTAGGTTCCATAATATATTTAAGAACAATAAACATTTGTATAACTTCTTGATTTTATTCCAATCAAATATGTATAAGAAATCCTAGTAAAATGCATTCCCTAGACTTAGCCTGGCTAACAACCTAAAGAAATATATATTTTTGTTGCAAATCTATTTTTCATGGCTTATGTTTTGATGATTGACAAACACTATTTCTCTTGAACTGCTTGTTGCTTCTAACTTTTCAGGAATCGAAGATCGGACGATCAAGAAGAAGCCAGTTCAGGATTGTGTAGGTTTAGGGTTGAGTCAGTCTGTACTTTTGTTTTTTTCACGTCTTGAGTCTACTTGTAATGGTCAAAGAGACTGATGCTATGTAACCCTTCACACACACACTTGAGAGACTTAGAATTTCTTTTTTACTCATATCGGCCAGGACGATGTTTGGATCGGCCTGGACAATCAGCTTAAAACAGAAAGTCTAAATAAGGATTCTTAATTAAGGTAGCCGACATTAACATATTGGCCTGGACGATACGTGTATCAGCCAGGATGATAAGCTCAAAACAAAAAAAAGTAGCCACCATAGTCAATTAAGGTATACTGTATTTTTAAATTATCGGCCAGGACGATCCTAGGATCGGCCTGGACGATACTCACAAGTTATGCCATAATTGTTCAGGAAATCAAGGGAGTAATTAAGGATGATTCATACGATCATATAGTCCTGGACGATCGCATGATCGGCCAGGACGATCCAGTCAAAAACCTTAAGTTACTTCAGGATGATAAACATCGGACAGCTCGTATCCAGGGCTATTGTCAGGACGATTTTCCTCTGATTTGAACTGATCAGCCAGGACGATCGTGAGATCGGCCTGGACGATAAAGCAATTTTTAATCGTCCTTTTTTGCATCCAGGGCTATACTCTGGCCGATCTTCATTGATTTGTACTGATCGGCCAGGCCGATGTCAATATCGGCCTAGACGATATTGTCGGCAACTTGCAATTAATGAGCTCCTTTGAAGCTCTTCTATTTAAGAGCTCATGTTCAACGTGTTTCAATACTTTTGGCTGCTGCCTTGACCTGAGAAGACCTTGAGGAGAGAAAGAGAGAGAGGAGAGAGAGAAGATCTTGTGAGGGGGAGCTTGTGAGGGGATTCACAAGGGTTGCTTCAAGGATCGCTCTGCTTCATCTTCGTCTAGAGTTTCTCGTCCGTGGAAGGGTCGGTAGAGGTAAGGAGTTTGCTTTTGGTTTTGGTTCTCTGCCAGCTTCAGGAGTAAGCAAAAGGAGGAAGGTTCTCTGCCTTGCCTGTTAGAATAGTTGCTATTTGAATGATTTATATTTTTGCAACTTTTGTAGTTTTGATGATTCCAAACATTATTGTTCAAATGTGTAGTTATCTCCTAACAATTTTAGAAGATTTGCATTTGCTCTTGTGTGTACTAACATTTCAGGAAAATCAGACTCCAGACTACGATAACTTCAAATCAAATTCAACATGAGATATTTTGTTAATTTGAAGTTTGCATTTTTCTTTGAATTAAATTTTGAAAGTGAGTGATTATAATTGAGTGAATAAAAAACTTTCACACACACATAAGGAGATCATAAAATTTTATACTGATCATACGGGACGATATTTTATCGTACTGGACGATCCGTCAGTTATCTCCTATAGAGCACATGGAACGAATAGGAACTTGCTTGGAAAAAAAATTTATAAGTCCTATTCGTCCAGGACGAAATTAATTATCGTACCAGACGATTGGTTCTCTGGAAAATTTTCGTCCAGACGAATTTTATTATCGTACATGGCGACTGGCCCTCTGGAAAATTTTCGTACAGACGAAATTAAAAATCGTCCAGGACGATCGGGTCTCTGGAAAATTTTCGTCCATACGAAAATAAATTATCGTCCGTGGCGATTGGTCCTCTAAAATATTTTCGTCCAGACGAAATAAATAATCGTCCAGGACGATCGGGTCTCCGGAAAATTTTCGTCCAGACGAACATATTCTCGTCCAAACGATTAACCGACTTAGAACAGTTTTCAGCAGTTTCTAGAACCGACCTAGGAATAACCGTTCGTACTGGACGAACCTAGTTCGTACAGGACGATCATCTGTACGAAGTCATTTCGTACACATATTCAAATAGGGTCGTTTCAGATCGTTTAAGTAAAATCGTCCAGGACGATCCAAGATCATACAGGACGATCCACTGCGTACAGAATTGGAAACTTGCAGTTTTTGGGCGGTTTTTCTTGTCTTTTATATAAATAGTCCAAATTAAACTGCCACCTAATCTTTTTGTCATTTGATCTTCGTGCCTCTTGAGAGAATAGCCAAGGAGAGAGTGGAAGAGAGCATTTAAAGGAGGATTCCTACCACTGGAGCGAGAAGGCTTCACTTGGATTACAAAGGTAAGAGTCTCTACTTGTGAAATTGGAATTTCTTCACTCTTTTCCTTCTTCCTTCTAGATTCTTGTGAGAAGATCAGTCAAGGAGATCCGGTTCTCTGCCGACACTTGGAGAGTGTGAATAGCCGAAGGGTTCTCTGCCTACACTTGGAGAGTGTGAACAGCAGAAAGGTTCTCTGCCTACACTTGGAGAGTGTGAACAGCCGTAGGGTTCTCTGCCCACACTAGGAGAGTGTAAAAGAACGAAGGTTCTCTGCCCACACTAGGAGAGTGTAAAAGGACGAAGGTTCTCTGCCAACACTGTGGATTGTGTAAAAGGACGACGGTTCTCTGCCGCACCGGGTAGTGGTGAAAAGAGTGTGTTGTAAAGGCTTCTCCGCCTTGCTGTGGGTGCTAAAGGAGAGTCACTATTGGTTTTAGTGCAATACTCAGAGGGTGCCTCTGAGGAGTGGATGTAGGTCTGGTTATAGACCGAACCACTATAAATCTGGTGTCATTTACTTTATTGTTTTTACGTTTCCGCACTTTAAATCTCAGTTTTAATAACTTTGTGGTTGAAAAATATTTTTCTACAAACTTTAAAAGAAAATTTTATTTCGGTTTAACTTAATATTTAAAAGAGGGTTTAAAATTTTTTAAACTACCAATTCACCCCCCTCTTGGTAGCCGTGGGACATTTACTTAGGCTTAACAACCTAATTATTGGACTCAACAAGTGGTATCAGAGCTTAGTTTCAAAACCATAAGTTTGAACTACTTTTTGATTAACGTATATGGCTACATTTGGAAACCGAAACACACCTGAGGGTTACTCTATCACTAGACCTCCACTGTTTGACAATATTCCTTTTGATTTTTGGAAAACACGCATGTCTACTTTCTTACAGTCACTTGATTATCGCATGTGGATGCTAGTCCAGGAAGGTTACTCAAAACCAACTAGATTAGTTGATGGAATTAGGGTAGAAACACCCTATGCAGATTGGACTATTGAAGAACGTGACTTAGCATAATTAAATACGAAATGTTTAAATAGCTTCTTTTGTGCTTTAAAATCTGAAGACTACATGCGAGTTTCCACTTGTAAAAGCGGAAATGACATATGGGATAGACTTTGTATAACGTATGAAGGGACAAATGAGGTTAAGCAATCAAGACTCAATATCTTGTTACATGATTACGAATTATTTTGCATGAAACCTAATGAATCTATTTCAGACATGTACACAAGATTCACTCAAATTGTCACCTCTTTGCATGCACTTGGTAGGGAATTAACTAATGCTGAAATGGTTAATAAAATTCTTCGTTGTTTACCTACTGCATACGATGCTAAAATTACTACAATTACAGAGTCTAAAGATCTAAACATTTATTCCATTGACAATCTTCTTGGTTCACTCATTGTTTATGAGCAAGGAGTAAGTCAAAGAAAGATTGATGCAGATGAACCAAGAAAGGACAAGAATATTGCACTAAATGTGGAAGAGTCCGAAAGTGAACACTCATAACCTGAGGATGAAGATGATATTGCACTGATGACTAGACAATTCGGAAGCTTTTTAAAGAGGAAGCAGAAGAGACGTCAGCAATGGAATAGAAGTAAGTATAACAGAAATGGCAAGGTTTCTAATGAAGTGATTTGTTATGAATGCAGGAAACCAGGTCATATAAAGACTGATTGTCCAAAACTCAAAGCCACTCCTAGCAAGGAGAAGGTAGAGGAGAAACCAATGGTAAAGAAGGGCAAGAAGAAGTTTCAAAAGGCTTTTTGGGCGGACTCAGCTTCAGACTCATCTGATACTGAAAAAGAAGAAGAAGTCACCAACCTTTGCTTGATGGCAGATAATGCTGAACAATCAGATCAAGAAGAGGTATGTGATTTAACTTATAATGAATTGTTTGAAGTTTCTGAACACATGCATGATGCATATAGGAAAATAAAAAAGATGCATGCTAGTGTAGTTTTAGAATAGGAAGAGCTTAATAAGGAACACGAAATCCTTAGGAAAGATCATGCTTTAATTGATAACAACCACATGAAGCTACTTGATGAATATGATGACTTGAATAAAAATTTTGAGAATTTAAAATCATCCTATGCTAAACTTGAAAAAGAATTTAAGAATTTTAAGGATGAATCTGAGAGCAAGACATATAGAATCAATTATACCAATCGAATCTTGGAAGATATGAATTCATTTTACAAACTCACTATAAGAGCTCTCGAGGATAATAGGAACCCCCCTAAACTTGAAGATTTTACAAATCCTAAATATTATCCAAAATTCATGAAATCCCTTAGAAGATAATCATATGAAAGAAAACATAGGAATATTTTTCCTAATGTTAAATGTTACAATTGTGGATTTTTGGGACATATATCTCACACCTGCACTTTAAAGATGAAAACTAATTTGGTGTGGAGAACTAAGATGCATAAACCTAGACATATCATACATGCATCTGATTATAAATTTCATAAAGGTGAACCCAAACTAGTTTGGGTTCCCAGGTCTAACATTTGAGATTTTTATAGGAATACTCTCACACAAGACCTCATGAGAGTATATGGTACCTGGACAGCGGATGTTCAAAGCACATGACTGGAGATACTGCTCAATTCATAACGCTGGAAGCTAGGAGTGGAGGCAAGGTTACACTTGGAGATAATACCACCAAGAAAGTGGTTGGATCAGGTATGATTGGAAATTTGAAAAACTTTTACATAGACAATGTGTTATTAGTTGAAGGCTTAAAACATAATTTGCTTAGTATAAGTCAGCTATGTGATAAGGGCTATAATGTAAAATTTTTACCTACTAGCTGCATAATTAGCCTAAATGGGAAAATTATTTTAAATGGAAAAAGGGTAAACAATGTCTACATGATAGATTTAAATTGTATTCAATCTCCTACTGCTTTTTGTTTGAAAACTGTTTCTGATGAATCATGGCTTTGGCATAGGAGACTTTGTCATTCTAGTATGAAAAATCTTAGAAGGATTACCCAAAAGAATTTGGTGAGAGGAATACCTAAACTAGACTTTACCAAGAACCATCTATGTGATACATGTCAATTAGGAAAACAAGTGAAGTCCTCTTTTAAGTCCAATAAAGATCTTAGGACCAGTAAACCTTTAGAAATTCTTCACATGGATCTTTTTGGACCTGTAAGCACTGTAAGTCTAGGAGGAAAGGTATATGGATTTGTTATAGTAGATAATTTTTCAAGATTCACCTGGGTTAAATTTCTTTTTCATAAGAGTGAATCATTTGAGGAATTCAAAAATTTTTCAACTTGGATACAAAGAAAACTAGGATGTGAAATAATTTCTATACAAAGTGATCATGGAGGAGAATTTGAAAATGAAAGATTTGAAAATTTCTGTAAAGAAAAGAGGATTGATCACAATTTTTCTGCACCTAGAACTCTTCAACAAAATGGAGTAGTTGAAAGGAAGAACAGAACATTAATAGAAGCCGCCCGAGCAATGTTAGTAGAATACTCGCTTCCTAGATATTTTTGGGCTGAGGCGGTTAGCACTGCATGCTATGTTCTGAATAGGGTAAATGTGAGATCAAATTTGAATAAAACACCCTATGAGTTGCTAAAAGGTAGAACACCAAATTTGTCTCATTTGCATGTATTTGGTTGCAAGGTGTTCATACATAATAATAGAAAATCTGCCTTTGGTAAATTTGATCCAAAATCAGATGAAGGAATTTTTGTTGGATATTCAAGTGTTGGAAAATCTTATAGAGTATTCAACAAAAGAACTTTAGTCATTGAAGAAACCACACATGTTGTATTTGATGAAAATGGAAACATGGAAGAGCCAAATGTTGTTGAAGAAGAAATTGAAGAAAACTCCCAAAAGATTGATAGATTAAATTTGGAAGAAAATGTGGAAGAAAATTTAGAAAGAGAAGACCCTTTGCCTAGAGATTTGAGATTTTCTAAAAACCACCCAAAGGAATTGATTATAGGTGAACCAAGTGAGGGTGTTAGAACTAGGCGTGGATTAAACAAGGAAGTCAATCATTCAGCCTTTATTTCAACTATTGAACCCACTACAATTGATCAAGCACTTTCTGATGAATTTTGGATATTGGCCATGCAAGAAGAGTTAAATCAATTTGTAAGAAATAAAGTTTGGGAACTAACTACAAGGCCAAAAGATCAAAGTGTTGTTGGAACCAAGTAGGTGTTCAAAAATAAAATGAATGACTCAGGAGTAGTCATTAGAAATAAGGCTAGATTAGTAGCTAAGTGGTATAATCAAATTGAAGGAATTGATTTTGAAGAAACTTTTGCCCCTGTAGCTAGACTTGAAGCAATTAGGGTTTTACTAGCCTTTGCCTGTTTTAAAGGTTTTAAATTGTTTCAAATGGATGTTAAAAGTGCCTTTTTAAATGGGGTAATTGAGGAAGATGTTTTTGTAGAACAACCTCCAGGTTTTGAAAATTCTAAATTTCTAAATCATGTTTTCAAATTAAAAAAGACATTATATGGATTGAAACAGGCACCTAGGGCTTGGTATGAGAGGTTGAGCACCTTCCTACTTGAAAGATCTTTTGAAAAAGGAAGTGTGGATACAACTCTCTTTTTAAGAAAAATTGGAA
Organism: Dendrobium huoshanense; assembly: GCA_016618105.1. Classification (NCBI taxonomy): domain Eukaryota; kingdom Viridiplantae; phylum Streptophyta; class Magnoliopsida; order Asparagales; family Orchidaceae; genus Dendrobium; species Dendrobium huoshanense. The sequence continues at coordinate 45,839,018 of CM028358.1, read as the reverse complement.
AGGATATACTTATTGTTCAAATTTATGTGGATGATATCATCTTTGGATCTTCAAATAAACATCTTTGTGATGATTTTTTTAAAATAATGAGTAGTGAATTTGAAATGAGTCTAATGGGAGATTTAAATTACTTTCTAGGATTTAGCATTAAGAACCTTGAGGAATGTACTTATCTTAGTCAATCTAAATATATTAAGGACATCCTCAAAAAATATGAAATGGACAATGCTAAACCTGTTAGTACACCAATGAGTTCTTCAGTTCAGTTGGATAAGGACCTTAAGGGAAAATCTGTTGATCAAAAGAAATTTAGAGGGATAATTGGATCTTTACTTTACTTGACTGGTAGCCGACCAGATATTATGTTCAGTGTTTTCTTATGTGCTAGATTTCAATCAGATCTAAAAGAATCGCATTTGACAGCAGTGAAAAGGATTTTAAGATATCTACTAGGAACTCAAAACTTAGGGATTTGGTATCCTAAGTTTAGCTCTTCATTTGAAATTATTAGTTACTCAGATTCTAACTTTGCAGGCTGTAGAGTGGATAGGAAAAATACTTCTGGAACATGTCAATTCATTGGAAATTCATTAGTTTCATGGTCTAGTAGAAAACAAAATTCAGTGGCACTATCTACTGCAGAAGCAGAATACATTGCATTAGGAAGTTGTGTGGCACAAGTACTTTGGTTAAAACAACAGTTGATTGATTTAGGATTAACTATAGGCATTATTCCAATTTATTGTGACAATACTAGTGCTATTTGCATTTCCAAAAATCCTATTCAACATTCTAGAACCAAACACATTGATATAAGGCATCATTTCATAAGGGATCATGTATCCAAAGGAGAAATTGAACTCATACATGTTTCAACTGAAAATCAACTTGCAGACATTGTTACAAAACCTTTAGCCTTTGATACCTTCAGTACTTTAAGAACAAGGCTTGGTGTTATTGATTTGAATGCCTAAACAAAATGTCTTTGCAACATTGATATTTGTTGTGTTTTGTTTTTAATTTTGTGAAATTTTGTATGTTTTTAAATGAATTGTTTTTGGATCTATGGTTTTGTTTTATGTTTTCTGTGTTTTTGAATATTTTGTTTGATTTTCTTAATTTAAAAATCGAAATAAAAAATTTTTGGAGGAAATCGTCCGGGACGAAGATGGTTTCGTACGGGACGATATGTGAAAGAACAGTTTGCGCGATTTTTAACCGTTTTGAGAGCAGTTTTTAATTAGATCGTCTGTACGATCGAACGATCGTCCAGGATGAAAATTTTCTTTTCTCAAACGTCGGGACGATTGAATGTAGCGGTTGAGTGGATAAGATAGTTATTAATATGAACTTCGTCTGTACGAAGTTTTAGTTTGTCCAGACGAACATGTGTCGGTTCATTGTAGGGGACGGTTTTCAAGAGACATTAAAACGAATTACTTTTTGATCGTCTGTACAAAAATTTTTCGTCTGTACGATCGGTCAAGTCAAAAAGCCTGTACGAAGGGACGCATCGTAAGTTGTGTTGATTACGAAAAGCCGTTACATTTTGGACGAATTGGATCGTCTGTACGAAATTATTTCGTCCAGACGAACGATGACTTTTCGTCCAGGACGAATATTTTCGTTCAGGACGAACATATCGTTTTTCTTTAAATATGAAGGCTTTCTAACTTAAAAATCACACTTCCAAACTTCATTTTCAATCCCTTTCTACTTCAAATTGACAATGGTCTCCTCAAGCAAGAGACAAAAGGTGTTGGTGAAGAAACCAAATAGGAATGCCCCAAACAACTTTCTTTCTAAGGCGAATGAGGAATCTTTTCCTCGTTTTGCATCCGCCAAAATCACTCCCTCTCGCATTCTAATTCAAACTGAGTTGAAATTTTGGGTAATGCACCTCTTCGCCTCAACCCAATTTCATTTCATTCTTTCTCTCGTCCACTTCTACAATAAGCAAACCTACTACTACTTTCTAGCGAACATGAGTTTTAATTCTGACCACTCCACCATTAGTTCTTATGTTTTTAAGCAAAAAGTTGAGATCACCAAGCACGACCTTGGTGTATTTTTAAACTTAAGAACTGAGGGATATAGAGCCCACACCCTAATGTCAGAAACCTCCTTCAAATGGTTTCAAATCAATAGGGTAATTAGAGAAAATGGTATTGATAATCATGTTGCTAGAGTCTCCGGAATGACCAAAAATGCCTGAATCATCCAGCATATCCTTTGATCCTCAATCATTCCTAAAGCTGGTGATAGGATTAACATTACTCCTCTCCTTTCTTCTCTAACTTTTTTAATTATGGAAGGCCATCCTATTGACGAAGCCCAACTTATCATAGACCATATCTATGGGCTTTCAGAAATAGGACATGCAGATCAGAAGAGGAAGAAGAACATTTCATTAGGACACTTAATCACTTATATTTTGGAAAAGAAATACAACATAGTGCATCCTGATGAAGAATACGAAGAGCCAGTTTACTATAATTATGCTTCATTCAGATTGCTCTTCAAGGAGGAAAAAGAAAAAGCATATGCCAGTGCTTCAGAAGAGGAGGAAGAAGAAGGAGAGCAAACTTCTGCTCCTCAATCAGATTATCAGAATCTGATTGAAAGATTTAATAGATTAGAGACTCACATTGATCAAAGGTTTGATCAATTTGATGCTCAACTTATGCAGCAGCAACAAGACATTGGTAATAATAGAAATGAAGTACATGAAATTAATACCAATGTAATGTTGATGGCCTCCTACTTCAACCTTTTTGGCGGCATTCCTCCTCCTCCTCCAGAACAGTAGAGTTGTTGTATTCCTTTTTTTTTATGTTTTTATTGTGTCTGTTTAATTGTTAAGTGTTTGTATTTATGTTGGTTTTTCTTTTTAAGTTCAAAGTATTTTCTTCTGGTTTTTTAGATAATATGTAATCCGTTCATTAATATCAATGAAAGTTGTTATGTTTTTTCAAATTTGATTTGTTTTTGGAATGTGGTTAATGTTTATGAATTTCATTAGTATTATTTAATCTTCATAGTGCTTAAATTAGATTGTAATTTGAGATTATCTATATTAGAAAATCTAGTCTTTCTAAATTTATAAGTTGTTTATAACTTGTTGTAATTAGAACTTTTAAATTCATGTCTATTCATTTAGACTACATAAAAGTTAATATTACTATTGCAATTTATATGTTTTCATATTTTGTATTTCTATGCTCAAGTGATATTTATGCACTTAGAAATATTTGAAATTTTAGATTATAGTTTTTGGAAAGAAGTGGTCTCAATTACTCTTGAACATTGTACAAAATGTACAAAAATCAAAAAGAATTCGCAAATATTTGCAAAGTGAAAAAGAGGCACAAAATAAGCCCAACCAAGAAAAAATGCACAAAAATGTGCCCCAAAATTTTGAAAAAGATGCGCAAAGCGCCATATGTGGTAATTCTCTTCTTTCCAAATTCGTTCAATCTCCTAATTCAAATTGATCTTACGTTCATTTATATTCTATTGAACTTTGAAATATAGAATTTTTATACATCTCTCTTGTAATATTTTTCTATAGTCAAATGTCTAAATTGAATCATGTCTTTGATAAATTCTTCTTACTTACAATGTTATATCACTTCTTAAATTTTATGAATTTCTATGATTAACCTAATATCTTTAGTTTAAAATTGCATACCCTATGTCAATCACCATTTAGATTAAATTTTACAAATGAATTTCATATAATTACTTACATTTCTTATCTATTTCTTCTTCACTTTTTGTTGCTGTCAAAAAGGGGGAGAAATTATTATGTTTTCTGTTTTGATTGTTCTGTTTGCAAGTTTTTTTTTTTTTTGACTTTGTAGTTGTTTGTTTTAAAATTTTTGAAAAACAAAAATATTATTCGTTATGCCTCCTTATTTTAATGTATTTATCAATTCAGGGGGAGTTTAGGAGATAGGAGATTTGTTTAACTTGAAACCATACAAATAATAATTGTTCTGCCATCATCAAAAAGGGGGAGATTGTTAGAATAGTTGCAATTTGAATTATTTATATTTTTGCAACTTTTGTAGTTTTGATGATTCCAAACATTATTGTTCAAATGTGTAGTTATCTCCTAACAATTTTAGAAGATTTGCATTTGCTCTTGTGTGTACTAACATTTCAGGAAAATCAGACTCCAGACTACGATAACTTCAAATCAAATTCAACATGAGATATTTTGTTAATTTGAAGTTTGCATTTTTTCTTTGAATTAAATTTTGAAAGGGAGTGATTGTAATTGAGTGAATAAAAAACTTTCACACACACATAAGGAGATCATAAAATTTTATACTGATCGTACGGGACGATATTTTATCGTACTGGACAATCCGTCAGTTATCTCCTATAGAGCACATGGAACGAATAGGAACTTGCTCAGAAAAATTTTTTCTAAGTCCTATTCGTCCAGGATGAAATTAATTATCGTACCAGACGATTGGTTCTTTGGAAAATTTTCGTCCAGACGAATTTTATTATCGTGCATGGCGACTGGCCCTCTGGAAAATTTTCGTACAGACGAAATTAAAAATCATCCAGGACGATCGGGTCTCTGGAAAATTTTCGTCCATACGAAAATAAATTATCATCCGTGGCGATTGGTCCTCTGAAATATTTTCGTCCAGACGAAATAAATAATCGTCCAGGACGATCGGGTCTCTGGAAAATTTTCGTCTAGACGAACATATTCTCGTCCAAACGATTAACCGACTTAAAATAGTTTTCAGCAGTTTCTAGAACCGACCTAGTAATAACCGTTCGTACTGGACGGACGATCATCTGTACGAAGTCATTTCGTACACATATTCAAATAGGGTCGTTTCAGATCGTTTAAGTAAAATCGTCCAGGACGATCCAAGATCGTACAGGACGATCCACTGCGTACAGAATTGGAAACTTGCAGTTTTTGGGCAGTTTTTCTTATCTTTTATATAAATAGTCCAAACTAGACTGCCACCCAATCTTTTTGTCATTTGATCTTCGTGCCTCTTGAGAGAATAGCCAAGGAGAGAGTGGAAGAGAGCATTCAAAGGAGGATTCCTACCACTGGAGCGAGAAGGCTTCACTTAGATTACAAAGGTAAGAGTCTCTACTTGTGAAATTGGATTTCTTCACTATTTTCCTTCTTCCTTCTAGATTCTTGTGAGAAGATCAGTCAAGGAGATCCGGTTCTCTGCCGACACTTGGAGAGTGTGAACAGCCGAAGGGTTCTCTGCCTACACTTAGAGAGTGTGAACAGCGGAATGGTTCTCTGCCTACACTTGGAGAGTGTGAACAGCCGTAGGGTTCTCTGCCCACACTAGGAGAGTGTAAAAGAACGAAGGTTCTCTGCCCACACTAGGAGAGTGTAAAAGGACGAAGGTTCTCTGCCAGCACTGTGGATTGTGTAAAAGGACGACGGTTCTCTGCCGCACCGGGTAGTGGTGAAAAGAGTGTGTTGTAAAGGCTTCTCCGCCTTGCTGTGGGTGCTAAAAGAGAGTCACTATTGGTTTTAGTGTAATACTCAGAGGGTGCCTCTGAGGAGTGGATGTAGGTCTGGTTATAGACCGAATCACTATAAATCTGGTGTCATTTACTTTATTATTTTTACGTTTCCGCACTTTAAATTTCAATTTTAACAACTCTGTGGTTGAAAAACATTTTTCTACAAACTTTAAAAGAAAATTTTATTTCGGTTTAACTTAATCTTTAAAATAGGGTTTAAAATTTTTTAAGCTACCAATTCACCCCCCTCTTGGTAGCCGTGGGACATTTACTTTGGCTTAACAACCTAATTACTAGACTCAACATTGTCGGGGTGGCAAAAAGGAGGTTCTTGTGAGGGCTTCTTCGCCTAGCTGTGAGGGCTAAAGGAGAGTCATGTTTCGTAGTGCAATACTTGGAGGGTTCCTCCAAGGAGTGGACGTAGGTCGAGACGACCGAACCACTATAAATTTCTGTGCTCTTTTTCTTGCTTTCGCGCTTTTAAATTCCGCATTTATTTCTGTGGTGTGATTTGGTTTATGCAATTTTCTTTCTTTGTGAAAAGAGTTTTTAAAATACCAATTCACCCCCCCCCCCCCTCTTGGTTAGCCTGGGACTAAGTTCATAGGGCTTAACATCCCTAACGAACTTTCAATTTTCTGTATTACTTGGTGTATATTTTTTCTTAAAATTTAAAAATAATTTTAAAATTAAAAATATTAACTTTCTAACTTTTCTAAATTGAAGCACTGCGATGATGTGCTTGTGAGGGCAACAACACTATGTTTGAGAATGCATCAGTGATGGAAATTATTGTTGTGGCATTAAAACTCTCTTTTAAAGTAATCTTGGATTCAACATGCAACACAACGAGGCTAGGTTTGAGCGTCAATACATCACGTAGGAGCGCGACAAGCCAAGAACTAAAAAATAAAATTTAATATATTTTCCACTAAATATCCCTACCATCACCCCTCTCCTTTCATTTTTGCTTTCTTGGTCATGAAGAAACAAGAAAAGGAGAAGAGAAGGGAGAGAGAAGAGGAGAGAGAAAGTTATTTTAGGTTATTTCACCCATCTCTCCGATTATGGATTTTATTCTATTTGAAGTAATCATACTTCTATTTTTGATGGTTTTAATTTTTAAGTTATCTTTCTTGATTCTGTAAAAAATGCATCTCTTCTTTTATTAAACTTCTAATATGTAACATTTTGTATATGACTGATATGAATTTTTTTACTATAATATTATTGAAGTTCTTTAAGTAAATTATAAGCTATGATTTTTTTAAGCAAATGCATAGAATACTCATTTTATAATTTTTTTCTATATTTCATAGTTATTGCATTTCAAACAAGATATTGACTTTCCTAGAGAAAATTATATAATTGATATAAGATAAATATAATATTTGTTTATAACAAAGGAATGTTGATTGTTAAAACTATAATTAATACATGTTGGCTCTTAAATTATAATATCCTATGTAGGAGGATAGGCTAATGGACTTCTCTTAAAATTAAATATTTATGATGTGATCTTGATTGTGGCTTATAATTGATTGATCAAATTACGCCAATGGGTAAAGAATGATAAGTCTTAAATGATTACTGAAAGACACATATAAATTGACTGAAGATAACGAATAATGATGTTAAGATAAAGACCGATGACCAACAGGTAGACATATGAGATTAAATTAAAGATTAATGACCAATGGGGTGATGGTTGGGGTGAAAGGACGAAAATTCCACATTAAAACTAGATGTCTTACATTGCTCTTTATAATTATATTCATGATTGAATTGACATTATAGCAAATGAATTAATAGATATATATAACCAATATGAAATTGATTGAACTAGCATTGAATTTGATACAACATAGCATAATATACAGGCAAATCCCATTGATTGATAGTCCTTTTTATCAAATTTTCTTATAGTTTGATAGATCTCTTTTGATTTTGCTAATCATATTGGTTTATATAGGTATATAGATTGTTTCTTTCTTATACTGATATATTATTGATTGTTGATTGATATAAACTAAAATTGGAGCACACATATTAATTCTTCTACACTGAATTGATTGTAGTGGTAAGTTTTGATTAATTGTTGGGCTTTTATGCTCATTATATAGCTTTTATATAATTTCAGATAAAGGCAAGGAGCCTATAGGTTGAGATTAGGCAATGTTAAGAGTTTAGTTTTATTTTTAGCTCTAAAGTTTTATATGTATTCTTTTGTAGTCGATAGTGGCTATTATATACATTATTTTGGGACTTTAGAATAAACTTTAAATATTGATTATGAGAATGTAATTATGCTTTAAAGTTAATAATTTGTTTTTCTTAATATAATGAGTTAACTTTTTATATAAATTGATCTGGTTGTAAATAAATGAGTGATGGTTATTAATTGAAAAATAAGGAAATAATATAAATTCAAAATAGTGAAAAAGAATAATAAAAAGAAAAGAGATATGAAATTCTTCCACATTAAATCTTTGAGCATAAAACAACATCTCCCATGGATTCTAATGAAGTTGCAATACCATTGTATTCTACATCACCACCTAAATTAGCAGGCTCTATTATTCATCTATTATGTTTGTCTGAGGTTTCATGACAATGAATAAAATCACTCTTATTCATGGAGGGTAGGGTCACCTCAAGAGACGATCATACTCAATCCATAAATTTGTTATTGATGGGCTTCCATCGACACCAATAAATAATAGTAGGATATGTCGTATCCCCTCATCTTTAAAATATAGTTCAAAATCTCCATTACAACCTCTTATAGAGGGTTAGCATCCATGCTTAGTAAGAATTCAAAGATTGCTTCCTCATCTTACTTCATGGTGTAATTGAGCATCTATTAAAAATTGCTTTAGAGAATTAGCATTTCAACAACATTTTATTTAGAGGTTTTCTTTCATTCCTTTACTCAGGGCCTAAAATTGAACGGAAAAGTAAAACACTAAAAATCTTATATGCATCATGGAATAATCACAACCTGATATGTGGCATCCATTGTCTAACCATTATTTGACACATAAATTTATTGCCAACTGCATAAGAGGGTCATCTTGAGGAGGGGAAACCTCGATTGTCTTTCTTATCTATGCCAAATATGGGACTCCTCGAGGTATTTTAATCCTTAAGATAGGGTTATCTAACATAACATAGTCCTACACTATCCTCACCATCGACGGTCACATGACACATTGGAGTTTCGCACCCTCTCATAGATCATCAGTACAAAACAACACAAAATGTTATAATATATCATAAAATGTCACTTTTTATCAACACTACTCAAGCCTATATCCATATAACTGTCACCTAGTCCAGATAATTACTCTTTAACACTCCTATGAATAGTTCTAATAGCCCGCCCTACATAAAAATCCTTGCTTTTATATGCCATGCCTCAACATCATGTTACATAAGTCTTATACTTGCTTAGAAGGCATGTTATTTGTTAGATAGTTTACGGATATATGGAAGTAAGGAAAAAAGAACATGGAAGCATGTTACATAATTCAAGAAAAACAAGGAAGGGCAAGGGATTGAAGCTACATAGTGTACTACAAGAGGAGAAAGCGGTCCCTTAGGTACTTCCATCTTATACGATAGATCTTTCAATTTCTTGTAGCTTGAAAGGTATGAGTACTTTCTCTTGACCATTCTAGGAATATGTGCACGTAACTCTCATTTGATTCTTGATAATCCTTTGGTTAGTGTCAAAATTGATGTAGGTCATCTGGACAGAACTATTATAAAACCTTTATATTAATTATCTCTCTCTGATCTCTTGGTCAAGTCTGATTGTGTGAAATCCTCATGCCTATTCAATGAGTTGACAATGTTGTTGATAAAATCCTCTCTCTCTCTCTCTCTCTCTCTCTCTCTCTCTCTCTCTCTCTCTCTCTCTCTCTCTCTCTCTCTCTCTCTCTCTCTCTCTCTCTCTCTCTCTCTCTCTCTCTCAACCATTGTAGTATGGACTCCCCATTGCCACCTTTGCACTGAGAGTTTTGTTTATTAGCACTTTTGGCAAAGATGTTTAGCTTGATGATGCTACTTTATGATCCTTTAGAATAGAGGTGGGTGTGATACTTTATTGGTTATCCTTTATATAATGATTTTTTTATTATTTATCTTTTGTAGGTATACAATATTACTTGATCATCCTTTTATGTTATCATCCTTTATTATCAAGGTTTCTTATTCTATAGAGAATTTACTTTGGAATTATTTTCTTCTCTCATAGTTTCCCAACTCTTTGTTCAAATTCTTTATTCTAAAAGAGATGTGATGGGTTGGTGATGCTAAGAGAGTTGCTACTTGCATATTTTACATTCTTGCAACTTATATAGTTTTGATGATTCCAAATATTATTATTTTAAGTATTATGTTCTCCTAAAACTTTTTGGAAGAATTGTTTTTGCTCTTATGTGAACAAACATTTCAGGATAATCAAACTCCAGACTAATGAAGACTTCAAATAAATTTCAGCATAAGATAGTTTGTAAATTGAAGTTTATATTTTTCAATTTATTAAATTTGAGAGTGTGTGATTATAATTGAGTAACTTAGCACACACACACACTTGGGGAGATCTTTAAAAACAAAATTTTCTTATACTGATCGTACGGGAAGATCAGATCAATTATCCCCTCGTAAGAGCAATGGAATGAATAGGAAGAGAGAAAATTTTTCTAAGTCCTGATCTTCCAGGCAAATTTTCCTATTCGTCCTCGGATGATGTGCTCTGGATTCTCACTTTGAACTGTCCATCCAGACGAAGTGTACCATTCATTCCTGGATGATGGGCTCTAGATTTCTCATTTTATATTGATCGTCCTGACAAAGTGTATAATTCATCCCAGGATGATTAGCTCTGGATTCTCACTTTGTGCTGATAGTCTAGACGATTCATCATGTTCATATCAGGATGAAGTTCTTTGGACACATGACATGACCTATTCATCCAGACAAACACTCATCTTCATCCCAGGACGATTTCTTCTATCCCTTGAAAATTTGGGACCGTCCTGTAGTTTCATTCGAACAAACCCTTGATATAACTGTTCGTCCCAGGACGAACTTAGTTCATACGAGACGATAATCGGGTACGAAGTCAGTTCATACCAATATACATTGGGTTCGTATGCAACTGTTTTTACACTATTCTTATAGGATGATCTGATGATCATCCGGAACGATCGACTGTGTACAGACTTGAAAGTTAGCAGTTTTTGGATGATTTTTCGTGTCTTTCCTATATAAGGTCCACTAAAAACTGTCTTGTAATCTTATTGCCAACTGATCTTCATGTAAACTGAGGGGAGAGTGAAGGAGAGAGTGTGAGAGAGTGTTTGAAGGAGGATTCTTACTACTAGAGCGTGAAGGATTCACTTGGTACTCAAATGTAAGAATCTCCAATTATGATTTTTGATTACTTCACTCTTTTATCTCGTCCTTCTAGATTTCTCGTGAGAAGATTTATTAAGGAGATTCGATTCTCTACGGACACTCGTGGAGTGTGAAAAGATGAAGGGTTCTCTGCCTACACTTGGAAAGTGTGAACAACCGAAGGGTTCTCTGCCCACACTTTGAGAGTGTGAAAGGACGGACGGTTATCCACCAACACTTGGAGAGTGTAAAAGGATGACGGTACTCTGCCAACACTTGGAGAGTGTAAAAGGATGACGGTTCTCTGCCAACACTTGGAGAGTGTAAAAGAATGACGGTATTATGCCAACACTTAGAGAGTGTAAAAGGACGAAAGTTCTCTACCGCACCAGGTAGTGGTGGAAGAGAGTTTTTGTAAAGGCTTCTCCGCCTTGTTGTGGGTGCAAAAGGAGAGTCACTAGTGGTAGTGTAATACTCGGAGGGTGCCTTCGGGGAGTGGATGTAGGTCATGTTTGACCGAACTACTATAAATCTTGTGTCTTTTTATTTTCCGCTGCTTTTGATTTTTACTTTACTGTATTGTTTAATTTGTGATTGAAAAACTTTTTCTACAAAAATTCACTAAAGTTATTATCATTTTAAATTTTAAAAGATGTATAATTTTTAATTACCAATTCACCCCCCCCCCTCTTGGTTAGCCGCTGGGATATAAGCTTAGGTCTAATAACCTAATTCATATTGAACAAGTTTTAATAGGTGTGCTTGTTATTCTTTGTGTGATGATGTATGTATTATTGTAACTAAGAAGTGTAAACTTTAAATCATGGGTGGTGAGCTATCTCTTTATGATGCCTTATTATGAATTTAAAAAGTTAGATTTTATTTTTATTGTTGAGGCATATTAGGGTAGTTTTTTAAGATCATTGGTGGTATTACCCAACTAAAACTAATTCGTTAATATGAAACGTTTTAAACACATTATGAAAATTTTTAGTGCAAGTCACTTGTGCAGCATTTTTTTCTTAATTTCTTATAAAGAAGGTGTGAAACAATAACTTTTTCACAAAATAAATTTAAATAAGAGCTATAAGATTGATGCTCCTAGAACCGGAGAGAGCGGAGAAGCGCGAGAAGCGGAGAGAGAAGAGAGCGCAATTTTGGGAATTCTTTGGCGATTGGGGTGCTCTGTCGGCCCGGTATGGCTGACGTAGTCCCTTGAACTCTACAGCAACCAAGTGAATTGAGAGCGGATCTCTGGCGATTGGAAGCAGAGCAGGCGTTCTTGGCGGATCTTTAGCGATCGGAGGTGTTCCGTTGGTCCGGTGTGGCTGATGGAGTTCCTTGGTGGGTATCTATTTCTAGATTTCATTTAGCTAAAGGATTTTTTGGCAGAAGATCTAATCTCAATGAGATTTTGAAGAATCTTTGGTTGGTAGAAGTTCTCTAATGGTCCGGTGTGGCTGACGACTTCTCTTGGTTTGGGTTTTCGGTTGATGTTTTATTGAATTTGCTTTTGTCTGAAGATGATTTGGGTGTAGCGACTGATTCAAAGTTCATTTTGGTGAAGGATGTCCTGCCGTCGGAACTCCTTCAGCTTGGTTTACAGAACGATTGTGATTGCTTTGTTTCAATAGGTGTAAGATCGAATTTATTCTTGATTGATTTTGGTGAAAATTTAAGTCCGAAGATGACTTTGAATGAGTTTAGATTTTAGTTCAACGTTGCCTACTGCAATTCTTGCGTTTTGGATTTGTTCTGGTTTTTCCTTGATTCCAGAATTGGTTTGGTAGTGTTCTTGGTGTGTGACCTCTTGTTGTTCAAGCATTTGTTGATGTTTGGTTGTTTGGATAGTAGAGTTGGATCTCTCTCTTATGAAGAACCAGTTTCAAGGTTCTTGAAGATAATGTTTCTACTACTGGTTATGCTGCCATTTGGATGGCTTTAATTGGGTCTTTCAAAAAAAATATTTCGGATAGAGGGTCTGAGGTAGCGGAAATTATTGAAGTGATTGATCTAATGTTGTTTGGTTTTTATAGAGAAGGTTGTTCGGATCTTCATACAGTTTTTTTGATGGCTTTGAGTGGATCTTCCAAGGGAGACAACTCGGAAAATTGCTATGGTGAAGCCAGAGATATTGAAGTAAGTGTTCTATTGTGGTTTGGTTCATTTATGGAAAGTTCTTTAGATCATCAAAGACATATTGGAGCTTGCTTTTGGTGGGACATTATCTCATCTAGGCTTAAGATGGATTCTTCTTTGTTCTTTGAAGAACAAGTCTTATTGGTTAAAGACTTGAAGTTTGAATTTTACTGGTTTTTCTCTTGCCATTGTGATGAGTATGGTGATGATTATCAGTTTGTATAGCTTTGGAAATGTTGAGGCCGAATATTGGCCTCTTGAGGCGGGTGTCAGTGTTATTTCTTTATCGACTTTGCTTTGCTCATCCATGATGGTTGTTATTGGATGCATTGAGGAATCAGTGGATTCAACTCTTGATTGGAGCTCGTTGGCATCTAAGGATGTTGATGACGATCATTTTGATGTTTTGAAGGTTGTTTTAGTTGTTCTTTTTCTTATTGTACTTTGTTGGTTTTCTAGTAGGGTTTTCTATCCTTTTCAAAATTATTGTAATATATTTTTACTAGGTTTTATTTTTAATCTTTTGGGAACCCTGGATGCTAACCAATTTTTTAGGTTGTTTTAATATTTGGTGTCCCCATCACCCCAATGGATTTAAAATGGAATTTAGTATATTGCATATCCATTATGATAATTTTAAAGGGCTTGTCTTTACTTTCTAGTTTGTAATAGTTATTTTTTTTTTAATGCAATTTGCATTTCCTTAAAAAAAAAATTGATGCTCCTGGCCGCGTGTTATTGAATGAATTCCGTTAAGAAATTTAATAATTATTTAAGGACTGTTTGGTATGCAGAATTAGAAGGGTAAATCAATCTAATTACATGTATATCTTAAATTTGATAGTTTGGTTAATTTTGAGCTAAACATAAAAAAAACATCGGAAGTATTAGCGGAGTATTACTGAAGGCTATTCGCGCGACTTTGAAACCAGCTCAAATTGAGCGGGTTTGAAATTCTCTCGAGGAAAGAAGAAGAATTTCTTGTTGGCTTTGATGGGGTCAGCCTCCTCGAACTGGTCAGCGCCGAAGGATGAGATGCAGGGCTTCATGCCGCCGGTGCCGAGCATGATAAGCGCCATAGTAACTAGCAAGAAGTCGTTTTGTGGGCCGATGGTAGATTCACAACTTTTGCAACTCAAAATGAAGCACAGATACGCTATGCCTATTGCGGATCTATGGTTCATGTTTTTGATGATAGCAAACAATTCTTATTTCTCTACAATTGCCTTATGAACTAACGTTTCAGGTCCATATGATCAGACTGCAACTTGGAACCAGCTTAAGATTGGGTAGACTAGGATTGAGTCAGTTTGTACATTTTTCCTTTCTTGAGTCTATTGTGTTTGGTGTGGCACCTGATGTTTTGTAACTTGGTAGAAATTCTCTTTTCCCTTTATGATTTCTGTTTTTGGTAACATCGGCCAGGACGATAGTAATATCGTCCTGGACGATCGGTCTAAAATCAGAAACCCTAATTAGGGCATCCTCATTAAGGCAACCGTCATAAGCACATAAACAGATCGGCCTGGACGATACCTGTATCGGCCAGGACGATATTCTCAATTCAGAAAGAAATCAGCCGCCATAAGCAGTTTAGGTATTCTTTATTTTAGGCAATTGGTCAGGACGATATTACTATCGTCCAGGATGATCTAACTCAATTATACCTAAATTGATCTGGTTATATTTGGAAATTATTAATGGCTGATTGATACGATCCAATCAGCCAGGACGATAATTGGATCGGTCGGGAAGATGTCCTGTACGATTGACATCGGCCAGCACCAAACCAGGGCGATGATCAGGACGATAGAAATCGGTTTTAAACTAATCGGCTAGGACGATCTAAGTATCGACCAGGACGATGTAACCAATTTTTTTCTGATCGTCCCAAATCGTCCCAGGCCGTTGAGCTGAATTTGAACTAATCGTCCAAGATGATATACCTATCGGCCTGGACGATAATGTCGGCAACTTGCATTAATGAGCTCGTTTTGAGAGCTTCTATTTATGCTTTGGCATAACACTTTTTGTAAGTCTTTTTGGCAGCCACTGTAGCTTCATTCTTGTGGGGGAAACTTGAAGAGAGAGCTTGAAAGGGAGAGAGGAAAGGGTGGAGTTTGAGAGGGAGAAGATCCTGTGAGGGGGAGGAACTCAAGGGAGTGTGGTGGGGGATCCACACGGTTGCTCCGGCGAACTCGCACCTTAGTACCATCGGATTCAAGGCTTGTCTCGAGATAAGTTCACCAAAGAAGAAGATCTCTTTGGTGTTAAAGGACCCAGCGACTCCGCATCACCGGGGAAGGTGGAAGTGATTTTGTAAGGGCTTCTCTGCCTAGCTGTGGGGGCTAAAGGAGAGTCACGATTTTAGTGCAATACTTTGAGGGTGCATCCAAGGAGTGGATGTAGGTCAAGGTTTGACCAAACCATTATAAATCCGGTGTGTTCTTTCTTTATTACTTCCGCACTTTAATTTTCGCATCGTTGGTTTTCTATGTGGTGATATTGGTTTTAGTTTTATCTTTGGTTTTAAAGTTTTCGAATTCACCTATCTCTTTTAAATTAGCTTTGGGCCAGTTCTATAGGGCTTAACATCCCTAACGAACTTTCAAGTGGTATCAGAGTGGTTTTCATAAAATAAGTTTTTAAAAACTTTTGAATTTCGATCCATGGCTAATATTTCTAATCGTATTTTTGCGGAAGGATATTCAATCACTAGACCACCATTGCTTGAAAATATTACATTTGATTTTTGGAAAATTCGCATGTCTACTTTTTTGCAATCAATTGATTTTCGCATGTGGCATATGATTTTAACTGGTTATTCATCACCATCACCTATTGTTAATGGAATTAAAATTGGTATTCCTTTTAATCAATGGAATAGGGATGAACGAATGGATGCTCAATTAAATGCAAAATCTTTAAATTGTTTTTTCTGTGCTTTAAGTTCTGATGATTTTTTGTTAATTTCCACGTGCACTACTGGTAAAGAAGTTTGGGATAAATTGCACACCATATACGAAGGCTCTAATAAAATCAAGCAATCAAAGTTGAATATTTTAATGCATTATTTTGAAATGTTTTCTATGAAACCTTTTGAAATGATTTCAGACATGTATACAAGGTTTATTCAAATTACTACATCATTGCATGCCTTAGGAAAAGATATTTCAAATTTTGAAAAAGTTAACAAAATTCTTCATTGTTTACTTGAAAAATTCGATGCTAAAGTTGTTGCTATTTGTGAATCAAAAGATTTGAATGATTATTCTATTGAAAATTTGATTGGCTCACTCATTGCCTACGAGCAAGGGTTGGGTCAAAGACTTTTGGATGCAGGTGAAACGATCATTCTAAAAGCTGAAGATACGGAAAGAGGAAGCTTAGTTGGTGACGATAGCAATGAATTGTCAAGCAAATCACAAAGCTCACCAATGCATAAGCAAAAGTGAAAGAAAGGTAAAAGTGGTAAGAATGTCCATATTTCCTCTGACATTGTTTGCTTTCGATGTAGGAAACCTGGACATATGAAGAATATGTGCCATAATATAAGAATTCTACCTGCAAAAGAAAAGGGCAAGGCAAAGCTAAAGTTTAATTGGGAAAATAATGAAAAACACAAAATCTCATGGGCAGACATGGAGTCTGAAGAATCGGATCAGGAAAGAGATAATGGTTAATAAGGGCTATTTGTTTTTTTTTCTTTCTTTTTAATTTTTTGTTTTTCTTTTGTTTTCTTTTTCTTTTTACTTATTCCTTTTTATTATTCATATTTTTCTTTGATCCAACATACACACTCACTTTTCTAAAAATGAAAAATCTACTTTCTATTTTTTTTAAATCTTTGGTAAATTCTGTTTGACTTCTCTAAATAGTCAAAGGAAGGAAACTCATTATTTTCTTTTCTAATCTCTATTTTCTAAAAGAGGTTATCCTACTTTTGATTTAAAATCTATTTCATCTTTTTAAATTAGTTTTTGAAACAATTTTTTTTTTCCTACGTTTTATTTATCACATAGGAATCTTTTGCAAATTGTTGAATCTAACTCATAATTTTCTTAATCAAAAAATTCGCTTTGTCACTAAGATGAGTTTTCCTTTATTTTTAAGATTTAAAAAAGGAAGCATTTTCCAAAAAAAAAAAAATTGGCCAATGATGCCAAAAATAAAAGATGCGCAAAGCGCCAAATTGAAAAATAAAGAATACACAAAGTGTATCAAAAAATGCGCAGTGCGCCAACCAATTGTCAAGAGGCATAAAATGAGCCCACAAAAAGTTAATGCTTACCATTCTTATACTTCTTAAAAAGCTTAAGAAAATCCTTGATACTTTCGATACTTGACTTTGAAAATTTTGATTCTTAATTCAACAATTCGTACATTGATCTTCTATTAGATATATTTTATGGAAGGAGTTTTTGAAAAATAATTGTTTCTTTCCCTAATTTATTTTATGATTTAGATATTGAATTAAAAAGTTTTTGAGCCTTTTTAAAGAACTTGAGTTTGGATTATCGGATTTTTAATTTCTAACCTTTATTGGGATATGCGTTGTCAATTCAATTCTACTAAAGTTTTTGATTAAAACTAAGAGGTAACTTTCTCATTTTAAGAATATTTTTCTTTCGTTTTGTTTTCTGTGCATTCTCTCTTTTTGATAATATCAAAGGGGGAGAACGTATTGTTGAATTTTTTGTATCCTTTATTTTCTTTTCAAAAATTTTAAAACAACAAAAATTGAATTTTTGTATCCTTTGTTTTCTTTTCAAAAATTTAAAACAACAAAAATATTTTTTATCTCCCCTATTTTTAAAGTCTTATTCAAGTGAGGGGAAGATTAGAAGAAAATAATCCTTTTTGAAAATTCAAATTGTTTGCCATCATAAAAAAGGGGGAGATTATTGCGGATCTATGGTTCATGTTTTTGATGATAGCAAATAATTCTTATTTCTCTACAATTGCTTTATGAACTAACATTTTAGGTCCACATGATTAGACTGCAACTTGGAATCAGCTTAAGATTGGGTAGACTAGGATTGAGTCAGTTTGTACCTTTTTTCTTTCTTGAGTCTATTGTATTTGGTGTGGCACCTGATGTTTTGTAACTTGGTAGAAATTCTTTTTTCCCTTTATGATTTTTGTTTTTGGAAACATTGGCCAGGACGATCGGTCTAAAATCAGAAACCCTAATTACGGCATCCTCATTAAGGCAGCCGTCATAAGCACATAAACAGATCGGCTTGGACGATACTTGTAACGGCCAGGACGATATTCTCAATTCAGAAAGAAATCAGCCGCCATAAGTAGTTTAGGTATTCTTTATTTTAGGCAATCGGCAAGGACGATATTACTATCGTCTAGGACGATATTACTATCGTCAAGGACGATCTAACTCAATTATACCTAAAATGATCTGATTATATTTGGAAATCATTAATGGCTAATTGATATGATCCAATCGGCTGGGACGATAATTAGATCGGTCGGGACGATGTCCTGTACGATTGACATCGGCCGGCACCAAACCAGGGCGATGATCAGGATGATAGAAATCAGTTTTAAACTAATCGGCCAGGATGATCTAAGTATCGGCCAGGACGATGTAACCAATTTTCTTCTGATCGTCCCAAATCGTCCCAGGCTGTTGAGCTGAATTTTAACTAATCGTCCAGGATGATATACCTATCGGCCTGGACGATAATGTCGGCAACTTGCATTAATGAGCTCGTTTTGAGAGCTTCTATTTATGCTTTGGCATAACACTTTTTGTAAGTCTTTTTGGCAGCCACTGTAGCTTCATTCTTGTGGGGAAAACTTGAAGAGAGAGCTTGAAAGGGAGAGAGGAAAGGGTGGAGTTTGAGAGGGAGAAGATCCTGTGAGGGGGAGGAACTCAAGGGAGTGTGGTGGGGGATCCACATGGTTGCTCCGGCGAACTCGCACCTTAGTACCATCGGATTCAAGGCTTGTCTCGAGGTAAGTTCACCAAAGAAGAAAATCTCTTTGGTGTCAAAGGACCCGGCGACTTCGCCGCATCGGGGAAGGTGAAAGTGATTTTGTAAGGGCTTCTCCGCCTAGCTGTGGGGGCTAAAGGAGAGTCACGATTTTAATGCAATACTTGGAGGGTGCCTCCAAGGAGTGGACGTAGGTCAAGGTTTGACCGAACCACTCTAAATCCGATGTGTTCTTTCTTTATTACTTCCGCACTTTAATTTCCGCATCGTTAGTTTTCTATGTGGTGATATTGGTTTTAGTTTTATCTTTGGTTTTAAAGTTTTTCAATTCACCTCTCTCTTTTAAATTAGTTTTGGGCCAGTTCTATAGGGCTTAACATCCCTAACGAACTTTCAATGCCAACCGTACACATCCCCTTCCCATCCATCGCCAACTGCGACCTTGCCAGCTGCGATGCTCACGCCATCGCCTCCGACTTCGACGGCACCCTCCTCGTCTTGCACAGCTCCTTTCCTTACTTCTTCCTCCTCACGACAAAGGCCAGAAGCCTCTTCCATGCTGCTGTCCTCCTCTTATCCCCGGTCATTTTCTTTCTCTACAAACTGGCCTTTGAAGCCGTCGGTATCCAAGATCATGATCTACATCGCCTTTGCAGGAATCCGATCATGATTTTATGGCGATCTGCAAGGTTCGTACGTTTACTTATCCCTCTCTCTTTTGCCTTTATATCAGGCTTGATTCGGCACTTTCTCAGCCAGGTTCATAAAAGTGCTTAATTTCTATGATCTTTATATTTAAAAATATTGGGATGAAGCAAAGCTTTATGCATCTCCTTCATCAACGCCGTTGCTTACTAGCATTGATGGGGACCTGTTAGGAGAAGCGTCGACGACGTGATTGTGCTAACTCTACTGGACAATTTTGATACCTACAGCTGATTTGTGATTGTGAATGTATCCACATATAGCTTTTTAAATACTTCGGTCCTTTCTTAATTGTGTTCTAGCTAGATATCCTCG
Source organism: Dendrobium huoshanense (assembly GCA_016618105.1). Lineage (NCBI taxonomy): Eukaryota > Viridiplantae > Streptophyta > Magnoliopsida > Asparagales > Orchidaceae > Dendrobium > Dendrobium huoshanense. The sequence goes on along the minus strand of CM028358.1, from coordinate 45,818,976 downwards.
CTTCACTAACAAATATACTTGTCCTTATTTATCCTGTTAAAAGTGTTTACTTTATAAAACTTTGGAATAACAGCATTAATCTTCTATTTAGATTCAGTGCTTAATCTTTTATTAGCTAATTTTACTGACCTTCTGATCATTCAAAAGTGTATTCATTTAACTCTTCTGGTTTCAAGCAATTTTTTGTCCTTTGGGAAATAACATTTAATAATTATTACTTATCAAGCAAATGTTTCCCTAAGTTATCAAGCAATTTTTCTTGGTATTTATCTTTATCTTACTCCTATCATTATATTATTATAATATTTGTTTTATAAAAAATAATAAAATTAATCCATAAAAGTATTAGAAAATTGAACCATTAATAAATATATGCCAGAAAAAGCTTGATAACTGATCTGGTTTTTTTCTTGGTTCGACTGATTTTGGTCTATTAAAGCTTAGTCTTTTGGCTAAACCAACTTGATTGTACTGCAGCTATGCAATGATATCATCCATCGTAGTAAGATTAAATGGTGCATATGCATAAAGCGCTCCAGTGTCATAATCACAAACTTGATGATTGATACTCTTAGGCCATAATTAAAATTAGCAAATTAAAAGAGTGAGGATCAATAAATTAATGTCATACTGGAAACCCTGGTTACTCACAACTTGTACTGGATGATTGGGTTCTCACATAGAACCAGAACCCATAATAGTTAGTAATTTGGAGACGTCTTTTAACACAGCTAAATGAGACAGGCACCATCTTGTTTAATGGTCTGTTAATTCTGAAATCCATCACCCTACTAACAGCACAACTTTCTAATTAACATTGATGCTAGAAAGTGCTTTATATGATCAACTTTTTTAGCAGCTAGGTAGGCATTTGTTCTTCATTGGACTGTAGGCGTTTCAAAGTCATATGGCAATGTAGCATTTGTAGCACTATTTACTGATGGGCGTTTATTCATCCTCAGATGTATTATTCTTTAATAGTGTTTCAACAACTAAAATCTACACACTTGTTGAAGAGAGAGCATCTATATGCAACTCACATTTATCATAATCAAAATTCTATTTGTGGTTTTGAGTAGAGCTTCTACTTATGTATACGAAACTTTCTTGTTGCCATATGTGGCTAGTCATGAGATGGGGATTGATCGAAACTTACTAGATTTGAAGGCCACGGTGGGTGATATGGTTTTCCTCTATTGGCAGAAAGCTACAATTTATGGCCAAACAAGGATATTTGATATCTTTCATTATATAGCTTCTTAGGCACCACAACAACCAACAAGGCCTAGATCCACTATGGTAATGATTGGAGTCATTTATCATATTTTTATGTTCTACTCATTTTAGCCCATGTTTACTTTGTCATTTCACTAGATTTATGCACTAGATGTATGTTCTTGGTGATTGCTGATCCATCTTATGTGACTTTTGCAAACCTTTATATCCGAACAAAGCTTCTTTTCCTTAACATTTTGTTTTGTTATAGTAGCATCTTAAGATAAGAATTAGCCATTTGGTACTTTTTAGTATGAGAACTCTAGATTTATAGTAGACTTCATATATATATATATGGGGTTTGTATGTTTGTTTGATCATCTAATCTATGAGAGTAAAAACCTACAATGAATATTATTTGTTGGCAAGTTGTTATTGTCTAGCACGTAGATATAGTTCTTAGGTTTATTGCTGGAAATCATTACCATTTAGTTGCTGGAGTATTTGCCTTGCAAAAGGGAAACCTTTAGAAGAAGAATCTTATATTGAATGCCAAGCTAGTTAATGCATAAATAATTCATGTGTGCTGGCTTCCAGGAGAAGCAGTTGAATAAAGCTGCATTTAGCTTTCTCATTTACTTTGGATCAGAAAGAATCTCATGCATGTAGTTGACTATTCCCCATGTATTTTCTTTTTCGTTCGACCTTGTTATAAGAGCATCTCGAATCAAAAATCTCATTTTTCACTCCAAAATGTAGTAAAATCAATGTAATTTATTCATATTAATAGTTTTGGTTATCAATTAAGGTTTTGTTTGGGACATTTTTTTTTTATTTTTTATAAATCAGTTTTTTAGCATAAAGATTTTTTGAAAAAAAAATGTTTTAAAAAGCAGCTTTATAAAGTAATATTTTATCTCAATAAAAGCCTAAAAGTCCTTCATTTCAAGTCTTATGAATGTAACATAAAATATTTAAAATTGAAAATGACGATGTGAGAGGTTATGATGAAAATACTAAAAAATGGATGCATTAGTTTTCATGATTTCTTTCAAATTATTAAAAAAAAAAAACATCTTTTACATTACTCTGAATCTACCTAACCAAATAAGGAAAATAGTTCTCTGCATTTATTTTGCAGATAACCAAACAATCTCAAATTATTACTTTATACTGCATTTATTTTTCAGACAACCAAACAACACCTAAATAAGATTTTTAACCACCCATCCAGCCCCAACTATAAATTGCGCTTTTCAAGAACTGTCCTTCACGTGACCATGCGACCGCTCTTCCTGTCTTGTTGCTAAGCGTCTCTGCTTCCTTTTGTCCCGTCTTGCCAACCCAACACTACTTCATCCTCCACATTGTCACTATCGTTCTCTCCGCAGCAGCCAGTGAGAATACGATAGATGCTAATACCTCCCGACCAGTTTCTCTGAGAATGCCTCACCAAATGCTGCTTCTATATGCACTATTGCTGATCATGCTTCCACCACCTGAAGTACCGTTCACCGCCGCACTCCCGCCGTCGCCGATCTCCGACGCATTTGCGCTGCTATCCTTCAAATCTGCAGCCGACCCCGGAGGTAGCCGCCTGATTTTTTTTTCCACCGGAAACCATTCAACATCTGAGCAATGCAGGTGGCCCGGCGTATCCTGCTTCGCCGATGGCAGAGTTGTCCGCCTCGTTCTTGAAAGTCTCGGCTTAAACGGCACCTTACCTAACTCCACCCTCGGCCGCCTCGACCAGCTCCGCGTGCTTAGCCTTAAGTCCAACTCACTCTCCGGCCCTATACCTGACCTATCTGCCCTTCTAAACCTCAAAGCCCTCTTTCTGGGCAACAACCTCCTCTCAGGCCCTTTTCCTTCCTCTCTAGTAACGCTCCACCGGCTCCGCACCCTCGACCTCTCCCACAACTTCCTTTCCGGCCCCATTCCCTCCGGTCTCACCTTCCTTGACCGTCTCTACTTTCTCCGCCTCGACTCCAACCTTCTCTCCGGCCCTGTCCCATCCCTCAACCAGTCCTCCCTCAAAATCTTCAATGTTTCTGCAAACGACCTCGCTGGCCCAGTGCCTGTAACCGCCGCACTTTCTGCCTTTGGAGCCGCTGCCTTCTCCGGAAATGTCCGCCTCTGTGGTGCCGTCGTCCGACGCGAGTGTGGCTCCCATTTACCCTTTTTCCAATTCAGCGCTGCAGCTCCATCACCTGCTAAACCACGGCAAGGCTTCCTACTTCCTGGCTCTGCTTCTGCCACCTCCCCTCATCGGAGAACCCACAGGAAGGGCGTGATGGCAGCCGGGTTCTTTGTCTGTGCTGCCATTTTGTTAATACTTCTACTTGGTGTTTCTTTAGCGGTTCGGAAGAAGAAGAGAAGAGGCATGGGAAAGAATGTCATCAGTGATGTGGGTGTAGGGGATGGTGAGATGGAGGTGCATGCGGAGAGCACTGCAGAAGAGGTTGAAGATAGATGCAATGAGCTCGTGGCGGCAGCGGCAATGACGGAGGAGAAGATGAAGAGATTGGGGAAGAGTGGGTGCTTGGTGTTCTGTGCAGGGGAGGCTCAGGTATACACTATGGAGCAGTTGATGCGTGCATCTGCAGAAATGCTGGGAAGAGGAAGTGTGGGTTCGACGTACAAGGCAGTGTTGGATAATAGGTTGATTTTGTGTGTGAAGAGGTTGGATGCAGCAAAGATTGGTATGGCTGGAAAAGAGGGATTTGAGCGGCATATGGAGGCAGTGGGGAGGCTTCGGCATCCCAATCTGGTGCCTCTTCGTGCCTTCTTCCATGCAAAGGAGGAGAGGTTGCTTGTTTATGATTACCAGCCGAACGGAAGCCTCCATTCTCTCATTCATGGTATGATTCGTTGACTAATTCTTCTTTTTATGCCTCTTTTTCTATTCTTACATTTACTCAATGATGCCTTTTGTTCTCGTGTTGATGATCGTATGTTTTGCCTATTTATATCTTTTTGTCTCAGAAGTTCACTGCATAATAATGGACGGCATGATTATTTTTCTAATTGCCTTTGATTCACTTAGCAATTTTTAACCTACATTGTCTTTTAGCAAATCCTATCTGGTTGAAAGTTTTGGTATTTGAGTTATTTTGAATCACATTTCATAGGTAGAGATATTTGGATCACATTGAGGGGCTGTTTGGTATTGCATTGGATTTAATTTAATTTAGTGGGATTTAGTAAATCCTGTAAATCAGGAGTTAGTAAATCCTGAGTTTGTTAAATCTTGAAAACTGTTTGGTATGATAAATGTTAAATCCTAAGAAATTGTTTGGCAATAGATCTCAAATCCGTAAATCCAACTCTTGATGGAATTTAGATTTATGCGGATTTGCGTTGTAAATTCGTAAATCCCGGATTTACGCAAACTTGGGATTTAGATGACCTCCGAAAATCGTTTGCTGGATTTTCAGTAAATCCTGCTTAAATCCAGGCGCAAATCAGATACCAAATAGCCCCTAGGGTTCCTTTTTATTGATGATGCTTTGTGTGAGGCATTTTAGGATGCTAGTACAAATTTTAGCTTACTTTAAATTAACAAGCATTTTCCATGAGTAGCTGTATTAATGATTCTAACCTAAGTAAAAAAGAAATTCATATTTGCTGATATTTTGAAAAGAAGAAAAATTTAGTGAATTATCTTTATTGGTTTGAATGTCCATTTACTACTGTAAAGGCAATTACTCTTGTGATCATAATAACTTTAATAATTAAAAAACATAATGTCGCCAACTTCTTAAACCTAATTTTTTTATACACTCATTTGACCTGAAAATTAATGTGTTGCAATTTAAATCTTTTGGCTATATTATTGCTTGAAAATTAGCCATTGTAGAATCGAACTTAACAAATCAATTAAATTTATGCGTGCCTAAAACAAACTTAATGCAGAAGTGCTTGCCAAAAGATTTGGCAAGTCATTGCATGATAAACATTCAAATGGCGTTTGACAATAGCACATAAACATTCAAATGGCTGATTATATTTTAAATAGAAGGATTTAGTGATACTTTCACTTGAAACAATTATTAAATATGCCAAAAACTACATTTAATTTGTTGAACAAATGCCAAATTTGATTTGGTTCAAGTCATTGCATGATGCCTAACTATTAATAGGATGTAATGGTATGGTTGGTGTGGTCCTCGTAATATGGTCATTTAATGCTTTGTCTTCATGATAATAAGCTCCTACCACACAGTTGATGGTGCAAAGAAATTTGCTCGTAGTATAGCTAGAATGATGTCAACAAGCCTTTAGAGCAGTTGGGGAGGCCACCATCCTTTTGTTTATAAAATTGTGTGACTCATGCATTGTTAGATCAAGGCGGCCACTATCCTTGGCTAGGGAGGCCACAATCCTTTCATCTACTCATATATTGAAATATTTATTAATTTTAACATTGTAATGTGTAAAATTTATATTATGTCTACACAATCCATCATCTTTCAATACAGAAGTAAAGTTTAACTTTCATACTCTTTCATCTAATAACAATTCATTATCTTTCAATACAAAAGTAAAGCATTAGCAATCCAACTCTTTCATCCAAGAAATGTTCATATTTATATCAATCTAACAATATGCACTCTTATTACTTGCTAAAAGCATACTCTTTTATCACCTACCAAAAATATATACTTCAAAAGTGACTAAATTCAATGTTACAACAGTGCTAGGCACTCTCAAAATATTTGGTTGTGTAGTGGTTAGGCTTTATGTGCCACACTAGCCATTTTCCCGAATAAAATGAGGCATTAAAAAAGTAACGACTACATTACGTATAAACTATTCTTAGTATATTGAATATTTTTTAAGAGTATAAAGTGGTAATCATCATATTAAAGTAAGCAAGATATATTTTGAATTTGGTAGTTCTAATATATTTCAATTTCAACATTTAAATAAATTATTTCCAGAAGAATAGTTAAATATATGTTTGTAGCATGCATAAACTAAGGATAATATGATATTCAATATTATCTTTACCATTTTTGTCATTATATTGTTCTTTTTTCTATTACTGGATTTCTTACCCTCAATCTCTTCCTTTATCTCCTAACACTCATTTTCTTTATTCTCAAGATTTATTACTCTAGATCTTGATGTTTTGTCAATCTTATTTTGAAGTACACATCCTTTTTCCTCACGCTTGCATCACCTCATGTTAAATTATCATCATAAAAATATAACTTATTTTCATGTTTGGGTGCTATCACTTATCTCTCTAATTAAGGTAAGGTGCTCACCTCACATCCAAATGCCTTGAGAAAGAAGCTCCCCTAGGCATGTCTTAGTAATGATGCCCTCTTGCAATGTGTGCGAGGTAGTTCAGGTAGCCTTACCTAGCACATGCAGTTAGGTGATTGACTGACTCTCCTTAACATACCAACTAAATCATGATGGCAATGAAGTTCCAAAGGTCTAGATAATTCATTCCGCGCTAGAATATAAATCTAAATAATTATTTTTCAATTATTTTCCTAAGATTTGGATCTTTTTATGATTTTAATTTCTCAATCCCTTTAAATTCAATAAAATTATGATTAAGTGAACGTTGATCATTTTCATAACGTCTCAATATATATGACCTTATGGATCTATAATTATGCCAAAGTTATAACTTTTAAGATGCAAGAAGCAAAAAATGGTGACTTAATAAATTCATTCTTGCCCAAAATTTTATTAAACTAAAAATTTTTTATTAAGGTTTTTTTTTTTAAAAAATGCTATTATACTATTAGTTATCACATTGTGAACTTATAATAATTATCTGAATAATTACCATAAAACCTCTTGGGAACTAGTTTTTTGGGAGACGCTTGATAATGGACGATACTAGACTCTAATTGGGAAAACCTCAATAATAGGAAATCATAGGGCAACTTTTTTTGTTTTATTCTCACACTTGATGGATTACAAGAGCAAATATGATTAGATCCAAAAAATAATTATATGAGCAGATTAAACATGCCAAAAAATAACATTTGTACATAAAACACTTTACAATACATTTTATAAATTTTGAAGAATAATGCCTTGGCTCTTTCTAAGGCTTTTTCCTGCCTTTATTCATCATTTCTCCTATTAATAGTTCAACTCATTGATTCTATTAAATGTTTTCATTATTAGTGTATAAATTTCTATGATGATTACTAAGTTTGATTAATAATGGATGATGTTCTTATGGACAACTTGTTTTTGTTCAAAAAATTCTTTAAAAACTCTTATAACATCATGAATTTGTTTAGAAGTTTTTTGTAGGAAATGTGCAAATGTCTTGTAAGTTTCAACGCACTCAAAAAAAAAGAAAAAAGAAAAAAGTGCCAACAAGAATAAGAATAGAAGGAAGTAGACATGGTGAAGGAAATCATTTATAAAAAAAAAGAAAGCCCTTTGCTAACAAGAATTATAGTATAGGAAATAACACGTTAGAAAAATAGTAAATAAATAACATGAATTAGTTTATTTTAAAAAAAAAAAAATAGAGTTTGCAAGAATATTATAAGAGAAAGCTGGAAGAAATAATCTATAAATGAATAACTCTAAATTAGTAGACTTTAAAAGTTAAAAAGAAAGAAAATAATAAAATAACCATTGGCCTTATCAATGGCATGGGTTGATGTTGGTGTTTATGATTTGCATTGTCCTTGATGGAGGTAGTGGGCATTGACATTATTGTCGATGAAGGGCGATAAGCTTTGCATTGATGTCCACTACCAACCCTACTTTCAATGACGTGCTTCAACTATTATTAACAATAGTGTGTAACAATGCATGCATCGACCTATTGGTGATGGTGGATGTCAATGCTGTTTTCGATAACATGCATTGGCCTTATTAATGATATTATGTATAGATGATGGTGTTGATGACATGCGCTATCTTTTTGGGTGAGTACATGCGTCGACGTTGTTGTTGGCTGTGTGCATCATCTTTGTTAGTGTTGGCATGCGTCGACGATGGTCAATGATGGTCATACAATGATGATCCTATTGCAGGCAAAGCTTCATGATTCTTTAATTCTATGAGCTTTCTCAAACTCTGGATCCCTGTCATGTGAAGAACATGAACTTGGTTAGAGATTTTTGTAGTGATATTTTTATTTATTTTTGCTGAAGTTATCAAACACTTAATTAGATAGTCCATGTTGAGTCTTTGATTATAGATCATTATAAGTTCATATGAAAGCAAAGCTTCACGAAGTTTGGATGATCTCGATACTGATTTTGGACAATTTTTATTCATATACTGTATCAAGGTTTGTGCTTAATTGGATGAATTTTCTACTGACATATCTATATTTTCGTGTGTGATTCTGTCCAGATTTGATTTCCATTGTTTGATGCACATAAGCTTTTAGCTTAATGAAGAGTGACAACTACCAAGGCTTAAAATGTGTTTATAATTTTAGCACTTTGATTAAATAGTGACGGTTTTAAGTTGGCTTAAGTGTGAGTGCCAGACAATTTAATGGCATACCTCCTCCCTTATACATAAACTTCAATGCTGAATAGTGTACTAAGTTGTCATAGATAATTTGACATTAAAGTTAGTTTACCACTTCTTAGTTAGAGCAACTCTAATTGGGAGCCTCTCCAAAGAAAACCTTAAGAAATGTCCTTTCTATTAAGATAACAGCTTAGTTAAAAAAAGATACCTTTTTCAGTTATGAGAAGATTAATACAGAAGGTGAAAACTTTATGGAATTAATTAGTTTATTATTTTGTGGCTTATTTTTTTGCATTTAGTTCTAGTTTTGGTGGACTTGTAAATTCAAAAGGCCACTTATGCATGTTTGTGCTTGTCGTAATATTCTGAAAATGAAAAAAATGATTGTAAAATATTTTATTCACTTAGTGATAATTTGAATGCATTTTTTTGGATAAAGACTTCATGTTGCTGTTGTTTTTTTGTGAAATTTAAGATTATTAAGGTCTAAATATTATAAAATAATTAAATATAATTATTTAGATATATTTTTTGAGAATATTTAATCAACTCAAATTTAACAAGTTTGTAAACTATTTATGTACACGAGTTTGCATGGTTTTGGTCTATCAAAGCGCTATTCGAACCTAAATTAGGTTTAAAAATTATTGATTTTATTGGCTTGAATTTCTTATAGTTTAGAACTATCCATGCTTTAAGTCTCAAACATTAATTTTCTTGAGGGACTCATAAAGTCATCCATTAGCCAAGGCTATTTGTCCAAAGAGCTTGACAACTTGCAAAAATACTAACCAATTTAACTAGGAGTTCTTGCAGAAGAACTTGAAAAGAGTAGTTAGTTAGGGGTGTAAACGAGTCGAGTTGAGCTCGAGTTTGGGCTAGTTCATGGCAGCTCATCAATTCGGAGACAAGCTCAAACTTATATGGTGAGCTCGAACTCGGCTTCCTGATTTGCCTCTAGCTTGAGTTGTGAGCTTGCCTCACCGGAGAAGTTGTCTAGTTGCCAGAGTTACAGTGGGCTTGGCTTGTCAGAGAATATTGGGAGTTGAACTCGAGATCCATGGACGAGCTTACCCGTGGAGAAGAAGAGGTTGAAGATGAAAGAATATGCTTTTTTTATTGGAAGAAGAGAGGAGCATGTTTTTTAAAATATAATTAATAATTTTCTTGAAATAAGTACACCTGTTGCCAGCTTTCAAAAAAAAAAAAAAAAACTTCTAGGAGTTGCACCTTGCATTAATATCATTAAATGTAATTAATGTTATGTATTTTTAGTTGCATTAGAAGCAAAATATTTATTTTTAAATAATATATGTATTTTATCTTTTGTAATATCAGATTAAACGAGCTGAGCTCGCGAGCCGACGAGTCTAGTCTCATCAAGCTGGAACTTGAGCTCGTTTAATATACGAGCTTGGGTTGGAGCTCAATCTCGAAGCTCGATTCGTGAGCTCGTTACTGAGTCTAGTTCGAGCTGACTTGGCTCTCTTACACACCTATAGTCAGTCTTAATCCTTAACCCGCCTGTGCTTTTTGACTTGTAATTGATTCCAAGTCCAACTCGCTGGCTGTACAATTAGATACACCAAATTCAATATATGGAATTGTTTCTTGTAGCTAATTTTTTAATGCTTAACTGAAATCTCACTTATTAAAAATGGGTCGCTAATTTTTCTTTGGCACATAAAAATCATATCAAAAAACTCAGTCACCTCAATATTTGATATATTCTCTCTCTATGATTCTCAAAATATCTCTTTAAAATTTTCTCTGTAGCTTAGTTTGAATAATCATTCTTTGCTCAAATGGGTTCGATTGGATCCTTTATAGATCAATTCATTAAGAGACTAATTGAGACATTGTTTCTCTCATCCTTTTTACTTTTTGTTTTGATCAATATCTCTTAGAATGTTTTAGTATCTTTATGTTAACAACATTGAAATTCAACATTTTCTTTGATGTGGTGAGCATGAAAAATATCTAGACTAAAAACTAGATCTAGGATCAACTTGAAGATTGAGATAGGTCCTCCAAATTGAGCAACATAATTATTACTTTAATTTTTAACTTGTGTAGAATATAGAGGATCCTCCCTGGAGGATGATCTGGCGGATGCTTGAATGCTTTGCACAAATTTTTTTATCTTTCTTACGCTCCCTAAGAGCATGGATATGTCATTTCTCTTAGGCACTGACACCATCTCAATGCAAATTTATTGCTGTAGCTATTTCAGGAGATGATGAACCTTACATTTTTAAGGGAAGTACCGCAAAATTGATCTCCCTTGTCATCCAAAAAGCATTAGGCTCCGTCTATAAATTCTCCGTTCAAACCACAAAGGTCTAGTTGCTACCAAAGTTCATGATGTCAATGCTAGATTCTTACAAAGGGAAGTTAAACCTAATGGACTATGTTCTCATTTCAAGTCAACAATCTCCCTCTCTTTTTTTATGAATAATTTAAGTCTCATCTTCTCTTCACCACCCTTATGGAGGTATTATCATGGTTTTTCTATCGCCTTCATGATGAACCTTTAGAATGTTATGTTGTTTAGATTAAAGAAAGCTTAAGTGACTTATCAGTGCGTGAAAGACAATGTATATAATGATAAAAAGTGGCTTGAACATTGGAGCTTATGCTGACAACTTGTGAAAACTAAGAACTTAACTCAGCATATTGCATATCTTCTAGATACTTTCATTACACTTAGGAAGTATAACATGCACCTTAATCTACATATTTGGAGTAGGTTCAAGGATGTTTCTAGGCTTTCTTCTCTCCCCTACGGAATAAAAAAGGACCTTAACAACTCAAGAAAATAAAAAGAATTACTATTACTTATATGATGAATTGTGAGTTTTAGTTGCTTCATCTCAAAATGTGGAGACAAATGCTCATCATTTTTCAAAATAGTAATAAACACTAAACGCTTTCGTTGGATCGACATATGTGTCCAAACATTCAACCAATTGAAGGTACAATGCCTCTTCTCTCGATCCCATGATATATCATAAGGAGCAGATGGGAGATGGGATTGTACCAACCATAAGAACTCAAACTAGAAAGAAAGTTATAGCCAGACAAAGGCCAATCACAATAGCCCAAATAGGACACTTAATTTATTTGCTTATATGTGTTTTTTGTGTTAGACTAAGTATTGTTATATTATATGGCATTTTCTAGATTTGAATTTAAAATTTTTAAAATTTAAATTTCAAATTGTTGAGTAAATTCAATGAAGGATTGGGTGCTTGAATTCAAATGTGAAGTACTTACACGGAAATGAAAATAGCCATGCAACTAGCTTGTAGAGTAGCTGACTACATGACTAGTGTAATGAGGAGTTACTCCCCTTTTCCAAGGGATGCTTCAACCCCCTTGCAATCTTTTAATTAGGGTCGGCCCATGTCTCTCTCCTATTATTCTTTTTAGTTTTTTTCTTTTTTAAACCGTGCTAAAATCATGAAGATATTAATAATGTTTTGGATCAAATTTAAATTGTTATTTGCTCTTGGGATGAGCTTGTTGGTCAAATTCTCACATGTGGAATTTCCTTGGTGGCATCTTCCAAATATTGCTTATGGTGAATAGCAAAAGTGCTTCCATAAATCATATCATTTTCTTACTATGATATCCTTTTAAGTTTTTTTCTAAACACTTCCATATCATTTCCTAAGCCCCTAAACCTTTAATTTTTATTTACAAGGCCAAAGAGAAGCTGATGTGAAACATAATTGCATGGATGAGTTGCTTAAAGGAAATTTGCACGCTTAATATTCCAAAAGGAAAGACAAATACGGAGCTCCGGCGTAGTCACTTTGGTGTTGGGGAAGAAGTGGACAGCAGTTGGAGTCTTTCGGATGAAAGATACGGTGTTGGGAAGCCTGCAGAAATCAGCGGACAGCAATCCAGTTTCCTTGGACAGCAGTTTTTGACCTTGGAAACTGCTCAGGACAGCAAGGATTGGGCCTAAACAGTTGGACAACAGGTTGTGAGAGAGCAGCCCACGGTTTGGTGATTTTAGGCGGCCGGAATCCAGATTTTCTTTGTCTGGAATTCTGGGACAGCAGAGAAAACTGAACATTTTGACAAATGGATGTTCCGTGGAGGAAGGGAAGAGATAGGGGAAGCGGGCGGCGGGTCCAAGGCAGGAGGGAGGGATTAATTGATGCTTAGGTGGAGAGTGGAGAGAGAAAGAATTTGAATTTGATTTCAAATTCAAATGGGAGTTGGGCTTAAGAGAGAAATCCAAGGTGGAGCCCAATCATGGGCCCGGCGGCATTAAGAGATGGAGGAGGATTTTGTGGAGGGATTTAAGAGCTTCCAAAATAACTCAGGGGAATTAGGAAAGCTATCATGAAATCCAATTTAATTTGAATTTCAAATAGACTTGAATTTATGCACTTTCCTAATTAAGATTTGCAAATAAGGAAATTTTTTGAAATTTGAATTTCAAATTTCTTATTGAGGTAATTACTTTCCTTTTCTCTTGGAGTTAACTTAGGAAGGGAGTTATGATAATTGAAATCATCATAATGGAATGGGGGCAAGAGGGAGGTGATTAAGGAGTCTTAATTGGGAGCATTTAATGACAAAGGAGAGAGAGAGGGTTTAGGCATTAAGGAGGTGGGCCCAAGCAATTAAGGTGATTGGTGACATAAATCTGAAAATTAATTTCAGATTTATATTGATTGAGAACCTCTCCTAAATTAGAGGGGAATCATTTAAGAGAGGATTTAAATTAAAATCTTTGAATTTTGAATTTTAAATCTCCTCATAAATTGATGGGCTAAATTAGGAAAGATTTTATGATGGAATTGAATTCAAATTTTGGGAGCTATGGGGGGAAAGGGGCCGGTGATTGTGATGGTGCCTAGGGGACGGCGGGTGGGGAAGTTTGGGTGACGGCGGGTGGGGAATTTGGGGAGGTGGAGCCGTAGGTGTAGGGAGATGGGGAAGGGGAGAACAAATGCCAGGAGAAATAAGAGAAAAAAATTGAAAAATCTAGGGAGCTACAAACCTCAAGTATTTCCTCAAGAACTTACAAAGAGATCTTGGGAATCTTGGAACTCACAAAGAGATCACTTCCTCCTCAAGAATTCACTAAGAGATCTTGGGAATCTTGGAACTCACAAAGAGATCCTTCTCCTCTCATGAACTCACTAAGAGATCACACAAGTAGAATAAACTTTCCTTCAATAATTCATCCTCCCATTACATAAAAAGGTCCTTTATATATAGGCCTAAGAAACTACAACAAGACACATATGCCCCTATGGCTTACATAGGACAACCCTCTTAAGTGAGGGTAAAAACGGAAAATTTATAATTAAAAAAATTTAAAATTACAAATAAAATATAAGATAATGTGGGACGATGACAGCCATCGATCTTCAGCTCCTCAGATAGGCATGGACGGTTGGATGTCCACATCATTCTCCCGGGGTGAAAAAGAGCTCGACTCCGTCGAGTCTGCACCCCAGGTAACCATGCTCTGATACCAAAGTGATGTGAAACATAATTGCATGGATGAGTTTCTTAAAGGAAATTTGAACGCTTAATATTCCAAAGCAAAAGACAAATACGGAGCTCCGGTGTAGTCACTTTGGTGTTGGGGAAGAAGTGGACAGCAGTTGGAGTCTTTCGGATGAAAGATATGGTTTTGGGAAGCCTGCAGAAATCAGCAGACAGCAATCCAGTTTCCTTGGATAGCAATTTTTGACCTTGGAAACTCCTCAGGACAGCAAGGATTGGGCCTAAACAGTTGGACAGCAGGTTGTGAGAGAGCAGCCCACAGTTTCGAGATTTTAGGCGGCCAGAATCCAGATTTTCCTTGGCTGGAATTCTGGGACAGCAGGGAAAAACTGAACCTTTTAACAAATGGATGTTCCGTGGAGGAAGGGAAGAGATAGGGGAAGCGGGTGGCGGGTCCAAGGCAGGAGGGAGGGATTAATTGATGCTTAGGTGGAGAGTGGAGAGAGAAAGAATTTGAATTTGATTTCAAATTCAAATGGCAGTTGGGCTTAAGAGGGAAATCCAAGGTGGAACCCAATCATGGGGCTGGCGGCATTAAGAGAGGGAGGAGGATTTTGTGGAGGGATTTAAGAGCTTCCAAAATAACTCATGGGAATTAGGAAAGCTATCATGAAATCCAATTTAATTTGAATTTTAAATAGACTTGAATTTATGCACTTTCCTAATTAAGATTTGCAAATAAGGAAAGTTTTTGAAATTTGAATTTCAAATTTCTTATTGAGGTAATTACTTTCTTTTTCTCTTGGAGTTAATTAGGATGGGAGTTATGATAATTGAAATCATCATAATGGAATGGGGGCAAGAGGGAGGTGATTAAGGAGTCTTAATTGGGAGCATTTAATGACAAAGGAGAGAGAGAGAGAGAGGGGTTAGGCATTAAGGAGGTGGGCCCAAGTAATTAAGGTGATTGGTGACATAAATCTGAAATTTAATTTCAGATTTATGTTGATTGAGAACCTCTCAAAGAGAGGATTTAAATTCAAATCTTTAAATTTTGAATTTTAAATCTCCTCCTAAATTGATGAGCTAAATTAGGAAAGATTTTATGATGGAATTGAATTCAGATTTTGGGAGCTATGGGGGGAAAGGGGCCGGTGATTGTGGTGGTGCCTAGGGGACGGCGGGTGGGGAAGTTTGGGTGCCGGCGGGTGAGAATTTGGAGAGGTGGAGCCGGCGGGTGTAGGGAGATGGGGAAGGGCAAAACAAATGCTAGGAGAAATAAGAGAAAAAAATTGAAAAATCTAGGGAGCTACAAACCTCAAGTATTTCCTCCTCAAGAACTCACAAAGAGATATTGGGAATTTCGGAACTCACAAAGAGATCACTTCCTCCTCAAGAACTCACTAAGAGATCTTGGGAATCTCGGAACTCACAAAGAGATCCTTCTATTCTCATGAACTCACTAAGAGATCACACAAGTAGAATAAACTTTTCCTTCAATAATTCATCCTCCCATTACATAAAAAAGGGCCTCTATATATAGGCCTAAGAAACTAAAATAAGACACATATGCCCTTATGGCTTACATAGGACAACCCTCTTAAGTGAGGGTAAAAACGAAAAATTTATAATAAAAAAAATAAAAATTACAAATAAAATATAAGATAATATGGGATGATGACAACCATCGATCTTCAGCTCCTCGGATAGGCATGGACGGTTGGATGTCCACATCAGAAGCTCTTGGCTAAGAATAGGTTTTGTTGACCTACTTTTGTTGTTGCAGTAGTCCCTATTATCATTTGCTCTTTGTGCTACATTACTTTCCTTAGATCTCAAAGAACTCTTCTTTGAAGAGCTAAAATCAAAGTATTTTACTCAAAATCTCAATGCATTTGTGGAACCATTAATGGGTTCGATCATTAAGTCAATTAATTTTTTTCTTGAAGTAGACTACACTTCATGCCAAGATAATTGATATGTTGGTGACTTAGGCCAAAATCAGATAAAAATATTTGTTTAATGCATACTCTATTAGTTAACCAAGATTTAGAGTAATCTTGGTAGGCGACTTGAGTCATTTTTTAAGGACAATTTTAAAGTTTTAAGACTAATCCTGTAAACAAGTTGTAGTCGACAAGTAGATGGACGATTTAGATTTGATGAAGTTTCTCTAACCTTAACTCTAAGAATGAGTTTTACCCAAAGCAAAATGCTGACGAACCTCATAACAATATCATATTTATCATTATTTGAAATCTCTAATGTGAATTACAATTAATCTCTGTTATATAAGTCATTGTTATCTACAAGTCGTAATTCTTTACTACCTTATATAGGAGTCGCTTCAATTTATCATTTGTAATGATCAATTCGCTCATATACAATTTTTTATTTGCTACTCTTTATTATGTACTAGTTGACTAATGATTTCAATATTAATATTCATATGTATTCATTAAAGTTGCATAATATGTATCACGTTAAATACTAAAAATGTTGAAGAACTAAAAGGTTAAGCCTTATATGTCCGACTCCCTTGGTGCAAAAGAGAAGTCCACTATAATGTTCAGTCTTAGAGATTATTAATTTATTACTCCTATGAAGTTGAAAGCTCTGGCATAAGGTGAGATCCATACAAAAAGATAATGACTTGTGAATGATATACTTTGGATTAATGGCCTAGAAGACTTGGAACAATGACGGGCTTATCAAGAAATTCATCCCAACAAGAATAATCTTAGTCTCTATCACATAAGAAATATATTCATAGATACATTTTATAAAATGAAGTTTAGTAAAACTATAAATCGTATTTTACCAATTTATTGTTTACAAGTTGCTTTCTGAGTTCATCTTGTAGAACTTCTTACAAAGAATTAAAAAAAAAAAAAAAACATTATATTCTTATTCGCTTGCTCATCTTCCATCTAATTTGTCATCATCTTCATCATGCTTATTATATTATGGTGGAGTTAGCAATATTAGCTCTCTTAAAACATATAACATCCTGCTTGACCAAAATCATTAAGAAAAGGATGATTCCTTATTCATATTTCTTTGAGATAAAATTCAAGTAATCTTGCGACTTAATGATGTTGTTGATCAATTGGCCTTGCTTAGAAGCTCATTCAACTTGGACTTCACCTTGACGCTCTAAATAGTAGGGCATACTTCTTTTAATCGACCTTTATTCCATAAAACTTGTGTATTTGTTAGTCAAGCCATAGAATTCTTCAATTCATAACTAGGATTCTTTTTATTTAACTTGTGTATTTGTTGTTAGGGGTGAGCCTAAATTATTTATAATACTCTGCAACTACAAAATTTGATTATTATTTGCATATTGTCTCATGGGTTTGTTGGTTCTTGGAACTTAGCCTTTCATAAGCTTCTGGCATCTTCTTCAAATTCTTCCTTCAACTCCATTTAATTAGCTATCATCGCAAGAGAACTAGAGAAGTCAACTTCTTGGATACTTGCTCTTTCAAAAATGTGGCGACATCTAAGGATTTATATTGCTCAAACTTCTTTATCGCGATAGTCACTCAGAAGATAGATATGTCCATGTTGAAGGTAACTTTTATATCCTTTTGTTATTCTTTTCTTTACATTATTGATACATCAACTTTACCTTCTTACTTGGCTAACAATCTCTGATAGTTTCTTACCATGATGAAATCTGATTGCCAACACATAACATCCATATGTGTATTTCTTATGAGCACCTTCAGTTTATTGTGGAGCCTATTTGAAATGATCATATGTCTAAATTTGATATGTAGCCAAATTCAACTCCACCTTACCTCTAGGGTATCAATGTTGAAGTTGATCATACTCCTATCATAGCCCATAAACCTCTCAATTGAATGTTACCTTTCCTTCTTCATCTTGTTAGAGAGATTAAAGCCATTATATTTGTGGATTATGGGCTCCTTTTCCTTCTTGGTCTTGCATGCCTTCAACCTCTTATTTGGGGTCATATTATAGGTTAGAAGATATTTTTTGCCCTCATTAAAGTTGATGACCTAACTCTCGATTTGGCATTGACTTTAGTGGGGATAACAATCTCCTTGCCTCATGATGGCACCTCCATCATGGAGCTCGACCTATGCACAACCCTCTTGAACCTGTTGCTGTAGAGGTTGTCTTTGGGTTCAACTTCAATGCAAGAGATATGATAGTTGCCACTTAATGAGTTGAAGAAGAAGATGGCTCTAAAATCATAGGAACTAGTGCATGTGCTGGAGTCTCTGGACGAGAAAATCCTCTAAATTCCAGACGAGGACATCGCTCAGAGATTCTGACTTGTGTACCAATGACGGAATTATAGATCGACGGCTACGATACTAAGTCTTTACTTTTGATGTATTTTTTGTTTTATTTATTTTTTGCATTTTCAGTTTTCCTAGTTTACCCCTTTGGGTAGTGAGTTTTCATTGTAGCCCTGAGGGTATTTGAGTCCTTTTCTTTTCTTTATGATTGAGACCTATATATAGCGGTTTTGTGCTTTGTGAGAGCTTAATGAATGATTGAATGAAATTTTGATATTTGTCTTCTTCTTCTTGTGTGTGCACTAGAGAGAAGAGAGAGCCCTAGGTGAGGGCGAGCGTAATAACCACCAGTCATTGAAAGAGTACGTGGCTTGTGGTCTATTTTCTTTTCTTTTCCCTCATTCTTCCTCCCGAACTGGCCACCCCATACACCTCCTCAAGCCACCTGCTGAAAGCAATCGCTGGCCACCTCTCCACCTTCCTCAAACCATTTGACCCCTAGCCTTCCGCGCCCCCCCCCCCCCCCCCCCCCCCCCCCCACACCCCCCAATGCTGCCGGCCACTACTTCTTTCTCAAGCCCCACCGTCGGCCACAAGTCCCTCTCTCCTTGAATGATGAATTGAATCATCATTACTACTTACCTAAAATAGCCTAAGTAATTTGGGAAATAAATTTTCTCAATATGAATTTCAAATAATTTCCTAAATTAACAAAGCTATATTAGGAAAGTTTTTATCCTAAGTCCAATTTAATTTTAAATGGGATTTGATTGAATTATTCTTTTCCAAAATTAGAGAGCTCAATTAGGAAGCTCTTAATTTTCTTCCCGAACCCCTCTTTCTCTCTCTCTTAATGTCGCCGGCCCCCCTTTATTCTCCACCCCTCTTGAATTTCCTCTTTAAAACCCTATTTGAGTTTGAAATCAATTTCAAATGCAATTCCCTCCAAAATCACTTGAAACCTAAAATTAATTTCATATTTTTTGGAGTTTCTCTGACCCAAACCTAAACCTCAGATATTCCAAATCTCCCCTCTCTCTCCTTGGCAGCCCAACCCCCTCTCCCCTTGTTTCTCTTTGAAACCCAAAATCTCTCATGAGCTTTGGAGAGAAGAAGAGAAGACAAATTCCCTCCTCTATTCTACCATTGGTGCATGGCCGACCCTGAGGTCTACCACGAATTAGCATACAACGCTCAAGGGGAAATCGACATCTTGCTATCCCCTTTCTTCGATCCAGACTGGACATACGAGGATTCAGTGGAGAGCTACGTCAACCGCACACTCTACCATCTTGCCGATACGATTGACGAGCAATAATCCACGGGACATCGAAAAATCGTCAGTCGACCCACAATGTCTCCTCCTCCAATGAACAAAACCTTACACGTCACTTGTCTTGTGGTGGCATCACTAGGGTTGCTTCTACCTTTTCTCCGCTAAACCTCACTTCAAGAGCGAGTGTGAAGGAACTCGAGGTGAACATGTTTTGTTGTTACGCCGTGGATTTTTGTTCTTTGCCATTAGTTTTACTTTTATTTTGTTACTACTTGCAAGTATCTTGTTAATCTCAATTGTAATTACTTGCTATTAATTGATCTTTTAACGGGAAGTTCTAAGAGATCTAACTTGGTGAAGCATAAGTTATAATTAACAAAGTTAAAGTTCAAAGTATTGTTAATTTTCAAAAGCAATCCTTGTTCGCTTACATGTTTCACATCAATTCCTCTACATCTAGCCTTGCTTTATGGGCTTCAAGATTTGCTTGTCACCTTTCAGAGGATTCCTCCCCTTAGAAATGAAATTTCTTTTCTCATTTGCATTGTTAAGGCTTCTGGCAATCGACGTCAACACCTCAGCCCCTCTCCATGGTTATATGCAAGTCACCATGAATATCAATGTTTTCAAGATGCGCCAACTTAATCCATTTAGATACAACAGCATCAACAACATCAAGCCTTTATCCCACTATGTGGGGTCAATTACATGAATCATTTTGCTCTATTGTGCCCTGTTAAAAGTTAAATTCTCATTTAAATCTAATAAAGAAAGGTAAAAAAAATCAAATGTAAAGTAAACAAAAAAATCTTACTAACTAATTTAGGTTGAGCGTGAGTATTATATGGATCATACTATTTGATAAGTGGACCTTGCAGTCGAGTGCACAATCTTCAAGTTCCATAAACTGATTGTACCCCTTAATAAAAAGACTTGGTGGGATCAAGTTCTTAGTCAGCCTCTCTTTGGTCAAGTTGATGAAAAAAATATTTATTCGTCCAATCCTTCACTTTGTTCTTTTATCCATCAATCTCAATAAATGACCAAATCCTCTTAGAATCTTTTCATTGGGAACAGATTTATGAAGATATTCAAATTCCACTTTGCCATTTGTTCTTTGAGAAAGACTATGAAGGATAAAATGCCGACAAAGGGGTTTAGCTTCTTTTTGAGCCACACTAGATTGAAGAAGTTTGATTATCAGTGACATAAAGGAGAATCACGGCCTTGGCTTGAATTGATCCTTGTAGAAATACAGCTGTGTTAGAAAAAGAATAGGGGAATTTCACTATCTTTGATGCCCTAATTATGTAGACTTCGAGAAGCCACAACTCTAGTAGAAGAAATCTAATATTCTTCTCCTTGATTGAGAAAGCAGATCTCCAGTTGGACTTTGCTTAGCTCTCCAGATTATTGATTATAACCGCATCATTGAATCAAAGGTAATATAGCAAGAATAATAGAGAAAGTAGCAATGAATAAGAGAACCCAAAGAAGACAACAAAAGCAAGAACTCTTAAATCTCATAAATATGCTAAAGCCTCATGGATAATCCCTATTGTTGACCTCCATGAAGAAAAAAAAAAAAAAAATCAGAATATAAAATACTTGTGAAGCTGGCTGCCCATCCCGCAGATCCTGCAAAAATCCCGTCGCCAGCTACAGTGTCTCGTCCTAGGACCCTGCAAACGGCGCCATCTCAGAGCAGGATACGCGGATATCGTGCGCAGGCCTCGATCTCGCTCCCATGAGCGTCGATAAATACCCCGCTTCTCCCTTCGGCTAGACATACGCGATCGAGCTCTAGTCTCTTCTCCCGTTCGCAAATCCCTCACAGCCTCCGCCTCTCACGACCGAACTCCAGCTCTCCACTCACGAGAGTTCCTCTCTGCTTCTCCTCCCAACACCCGACCTCCTGCTCCTATCCCGTCACCCTCCCTGTGCCGACTCCAAATACCAATCTCCCCTTTTGCAACCAAGCTCTGTCGAGCTCCCTCCATCCCGATCTTCTCGGTTCCTCCATCCCGTAGAGAGAGAGAGAGAGAGAGAGAGAGAGAGAGAGAGAGAGAGAGAGAGAGAGAGAGAGAGAGAGAGAGAGAGAGACCAGTCGTGCCTACCCGTAGCCGTCCGACCCCGTCCGGTCAAGCTCCCCCGTTCGGCTTCCTCTCCAGCCGAATCTCGAGCCCAGCCACCTCTTCCCGTCGCTCCTCTGTCCGACTTTCCTCCTTCTACGACTTTCCCTTCCTTTTAGGATCGGAAGTTGCAACATTTTGTTCGGAACCAACACAGGGAGCTCGCTTGCTGAAGGTAATTTTCTCCCTTCCGAGCGCTTGTTCGGCCAAATCCCGTGAACCTACCGAGCCTAACCGAGAGAGAGAGGGAGAGAGTTTAATTAATTTAAATTAATTTTGATTAAAACTAATTTAAATTAATTTTAATTATGATTATTTTAATTAACTATAGTTATTATAATTCACTATAGCGAAGGTACGAACTCTCTAAAACTCAGATTTCTCACATCGTTATTTGCAGCAGACCGGAAAAACTCCTATACACGCCTTTATTGTGCGTGGTGAGAAGGGATCCCGGTGCGGCACCTACGGTGAGGCGGGGTCACTCATAAGTACCCCCGAGCGGGGGGAAAGCAAATTGTGACATTTACACAGGTACCGTCAAAGACCCCATACACGCCTTTATTGCGCGTGGTGGGAGGAACAAAAAAATCACGGTCGCGGTGTCCTCGTCAGAGGACACCTACCATACACGCCTTTATTGCGCGTGGTGGGAAAGATTCAGTTTTCTCGTAGTTTTTCACTAAAAGGGGGAGACGCCGGGAGGCTGCCGAAATTTCGGGTGAAGACGGACCGTACTTGGACTTGATTTACACATCAAGTGAACAAAAATAAGACTCGTACTCAGACCTGTTTGAACTCAAATGAACAACAGTGGACTCAGATTTGTGGACTTTTGAACCTGATTGAACACGAGCAGAGGACCAGAACAAAACTCAAAATGATTTCTAAATGCCAAATTCAAATAAAAATCAAATCAAATTGGAGCTGAACTCAAATCAATATGAATATTCAATTAAACTTGCAAGATCTCAAAGGATTTTGAATAATCATTTGAACATACATTCAGACTCAAATTCAAAAGAACTAAGTATGGAGGACACTAAAATTGAACAAGGCTCGGACTCGGACTACAATGGACATAGAACTTAAGCTCATATATTGAGCTTGTGGAATTGATAGAACGCCAACACAAATAAGTACAAAGGACTACAACACGAATATAGCATCAACACTAAATTAAGCCTAATCAAATGATGCTAAGATGGACCAAATATTCTGAGCTCGTATTCGAACTCGGGCCATACAACATTAAGCGAGGATTTGTAAATTTGATGAATTCAAGTTTGGATGAAATTGAACTTGGACTCATTACATGCAAAGGTCAAAACGTGGATCACACACGAGGAAACTCAAACTACAAGACCTCGATGAGCGAACTCCTACGACAATCCCTATAATGGGCTGTTGATTGAGATGACAATACTAGAGACCAGCAATCAAAGATCCGTCCTCTACAAACAAAAACAATTAACAACCCACCCGAGATTGGTGAAAGGGTGGATATGATGCAGAAAGAATGAATCTCCGGCAAATATTTTCTAGTAGCTCGGAGTGGATACAGTGGTCCCCTACAAATGAGCACAAATCACTTGTGGATAACAACAGTGTATTAAAACAACGAACCACTATGGACACAAGTATTGATATCACCTACGATAGTGATGGACAAAATCTACAAGTACACCGGGTACAAAGGCAGCCCGATGTACGAAAAGTACACTCCCTTGCAGAATCAGAAAGAAAATATTTGAACAAATTAGAACCAAACTTTCTGGTGTTCCAAAGTCTCTTCTTAGTTATATACTCGAGAAGAAAACAGTTTTGATGTCTACAAATATCGAAAATGACGGTCTACTACACCAAAGATTCTGAAGGGAGTTCTCCCCAAATCAGCAGTCTTTGACTCCCAAATCCAGAAAATTCTCCCCCGGTGATTGAGAAAGGGGGAGTCAACATCAAAATCTAACGCCACCGGATCTGCAACATTCATACAAGTAGACAGAAGGCGTCTACGATCTACAACGCTACGCCACCGGATCTGCAACCTCCGTACAAGCAGACAGAAGGCGTCTATTCCAAGAATACCCCCGCACGTGCATTATAAATTGTATACACATAGGTACACTAAAGGGGAAAATACAGTCTTAACCCGCATGGGCCCCGACGAGCGTGTTATTGGTACACACGTGACGTCTAGGATGCTGCGCGGGTTGACAAGTGAATTCTAGTTCGAACCCGATCCTCCTATATGGGTCAATAGGAGTCGACAAGGTTCGAACTCTCAAATAAATATACGGTTACTACGGCCTTTAAGGCCTATAACAAAGAGAATTCACTGATGAGGGCATAAAGCCTATGAAACCCGATCCTCTGTCGACATCCCGACAGAGTTGACAATGTTCAATCCACAAAAGAGAAATAACCCCAAACACCCCGATGATGGCCGTGTTGAATGCAAATCTCAACCGGAGGGGTTCATTCCAAATATTTTTCAAATGTCATTCCAAATATCCAAAAATCCTAAAAAAATCTTAAAATCCTAAAGTCCCAAAAATATTTAAAATTGAAATAAATCCATCAAAAACTTAAAGCAAAATCCATCCACCCTCCGCAACAGTTTGTCGGGGCGGACAAATGAAAGTTTACTCTAGCTCACAAAGAGCCAAATGCCTAGTCGAAAATATCACTAGGATCCATTCTCAAACAATCTCTTGCCAGTAAGGACGTGGTACGTGTCCTCTAACCGTCCGTTTCGCCGCCAAATGGCACTGCAGGTAAACGGTTATGACCCGGGCCCTCTGAACCGAGTGGTTTTGCCGCCAAATGGCACCACAGATAGCGGTTATGGCCAGAGCCAATACGCTCCTTAATGGCGTTAAATCCTTGAGATATGAATCAATAGGATATGATCGATAGGGCACAAAGCCCTCTGTTAGCTAAGGTGGATTCAAATTTGTCTCCTTAGACAAACATCCAACCCCGGTCTACAAGGTCCCCTGGACGAAGCAACCCATGGCTGCCGACAAGGATCCTTCTGTCAGGTTGGGTCGACTACCTCCTCTGACTAAGTAGACCAGGGACCATGATGGCCCGGGACGACGGAACCATGGGATCTTGATCGGGTCTATTATCCATTCCCCCACCATCTGCTTTAAGTTCCTTGGTGAAAATTCCAGTTTTAAATATCAAATATATCAAATCTTCTGACCCAAATTCCAAACATCTGAAATCTCCCAAATTCTAAACCCATTTCCAATTTTCAAATCCCAAATTCATGCTGCTACTATATGCCAGATACCACGTATATTCTGCGTATCTGATCGACGACTAGCCTTAATCGAAAGTTCTCTCTCGTTATCGGGAGGGGTAATTAACTATAGGGGCTTGCGCCTATAGGAAACCAGAACTCAGATCATAAAGTCCTCACAAAATGAGGGCGAAATCTCTGGGTAGTGTCTTATTTATAAACCCATCTGCCTTCCAAAATTTACCCCCGAACTTAGTTCGTTAAAACTCCCTCGCCGAATAAGAAAAGCGAGTGGAGGCCGGGGCCGAATTTTCGGAGCCCAGACCTATTTATAGGAAAAGAAAAGAATGGAAACCTTAACAGTTAAGCCTCCATATCATATTGGAGCACTCATTCCACTAGATCTTTTTAATATGGTTGTCGATTTGACAGTCAAATCTGAGCAAGATCTATCATTATTACATATCAACATAAGATTTCAAGTGATGAACCATTTTGACTTGTTAAAATGCTGATGTCATAATTAAAGGTCAAGTTATTAGAGAAGATTGGTTTCATAACCAAAGGTTGACTTAATGATCAAATGTTAACCTTATCATTAAAGGTCAATTTCATTGTATAAAATCGACTTTTGAATAAAAGTAGGACTTCTTAATATGATGCACCAACATTTCATGTTAAGTGGGTATGTAATGTCTGATGCTTGTTGAACATAACTGTCACATATCCAATTAAAAATAATAATAATAATAATCAAACGTGCATGTTTAACACTCATGCCATAAAATCTTAATTCAAATTTTGTAAAGAAACTCGCTTTTTCTATTTTTCATTCCCCTCTCCAACATTTCTTTTGCAAATCTTCGTATTCGAACTTTTCTTACTCACATGCTTGATAGGGGTTTTGATTGACATTTCTGGATGTATGCATCTAACCACTGGCGTCCAAAGCTCGACTCTCGCATGTTTGTCTCTCAACTTCCTCTCCCCTCTCGACGCCAAAGCTCAACTCCAAGGTACGACGACTAACATCCTTTCCCGTCTTGACGCTAAAGCCCCAATAAGGCAATGATTGACATTCTCTTCTCTCGGTGCCAATCCCGAGTTTCTTCAAATTAATACTATATAATCAAAGGGAATAAAGATGAATTATTTAAATAAATAATCTTTAAGTATAACTCTATAAGTTTATTATAGAACGAAATATCATTAATAAAAGAATTTTTAAAAAATATGTAGTTCTAGTTTTCATGCTATGATTTTGTTTGTTATTTGGTTAAGTTGTGATGTTTGATATTTTGTATGTATCTTTATATATATATTGTACAATGTGCAGTAAAAAATAATTAGCACTTCTATAAGTTTATTGTATTTATTTCGTTTAATATATATATATATATATATATATATATATATATATATATATATATATATATATATATATATATATAATGTCATGTTCAATTTGTGTATGTGTCGTATATTTTTAATAATATACTACTCCGTATCCGTATCGTATCATGTCATTGTTCGTGCATCCTAGAATTATTAACAAAGCTACAACTTCAAAATAAAGGATTGCCTTCAATATGGTTGACTTCATACTGAAGGTCTATAATATAATGTGGTTCGACTTCACGAATGCAAGGTGGTGCATATTAAATAAAATGGTTAGAGGATCTAAACTTATCTAATGTAACAAGAAAATTCAAAAGAAAATTAACTTTCATTTCATTAAAAATAAAACTTACACTCATTATATAGACATCAAAGCTCTTGCTAGAACATGATAACATTGAGGGTCAAAACTCAAAAGCAACCTTATGTTGAAGATCTCCACCGAGGATCAGCTAGCAAGGGACAAATTCAGTCTCAATTGTAAATTGGCTTATTTTGAAAGTTTTAAAAAACTTCCTTATGAGTATAACTTTTTCCATACGCTCATTGATTTTTTGGTAAACATCTTGGGAAAATCTCCTGGGCAGTTCAATGGGGTGACTTATGGTAATACAATTATGCTTGGCCTTCATCTCATTAAAGCACTCTCTATCAACCTTGCAAAATGGCTGCCATTGCCTTCTTAGCCTTGTTGCTGACTTGAATGTTATTGCGCTTTTTAGGTACTCTTATCTTGTTAAGCAGCTCTGGAAATTTAACCTCTGGAAATATCAACCTAGACTCTCTCTTTTTATATGAGCTTTAAATTCCTTGTTAGCAGACCCCTCATCATCATCACTAGTCTCTTCTTCACTAGTATGCAAGTCGTACCTCACGTAATTCCTTGCCAGTAACTTCACCTTCTGCAATGAATTCCTCAAAATCTTGCTCTCTATTACTCTCTTTGTTCCTTACATGGGTGGGTGTGTTCGAGAAATTGATCCCTGCCTTTGATTTGAATTATCCTCAGGTACTATCTCTGCGAAAATAGATTGAATATCTTTGCTTGGTGGCCTTACAAAAGTTATTTTTAAAGTTCATCAGCTATCAAGTTTGGAATGTGTTCGGACTTCTTGCTCTCCATGAGAATTAGAACTTTAAATTTGTCACATAATGAGAGTTCTTAAATAGTTGCAAAATAAAAGCAAAATAACAGAAATGCAAGCAAATAGGTTCTAAAAAACTTAACCATGAACTTCAAATTTATTATTTACCATGGATTTAAGATTCATACTATTTGTAGAGCCAACACTCCAAATCAATCATGTCATCGAGGTCAAATTGTATATGTTGAAATTTTTATTCTCTTCTTCTCATCTACCTCTCAAAAGCGTTGAGAATCAGTGAATGGATGTACACCTATGTTGTTCTTTGTTAGGTTAATCAAAATGCTATGAGAACATGAATCAGATGCTGTATGTTTTCAATTACTAATTGGCTTGAATTGCCTATAACTCAAAACATACCTAGTATGAAACAATCCAAAGTCTTGAGTGGCCAAAAATTGAATGATGTCAACTTGTTAAAAAATCAACCCAAACTCGGTCCTTAGTTCTGAGATATTAAACTTTCCCAAGTGCCTCATTAGCTAAGGGTATTCACTCTAAGAACTTAGAAACTTGTGCCTTGAGCACTAGCTAGCGGATTAGGGGTAGGGGTGAGATTTTAACTCAAAGATCGTTGATCACTTGAACATCAACTCTATTTTCAACTTGAATCGAACGCAGCCCGAAGCAATCAAGTTGAGCTATGAGTTGAAAGTTCAGATCAAACTAATTTTTAATCTGAGTTTGAGCCATAGTTGGATTTTATTGGTTAGACTCAAAATTTGATTGAAAAATTATATATATGTTTTTAAAATATAAATTTTGATTTACATATAAAGAAGTTTAAGTGTATTTTAATATCATTTATTTCATTGAGTAGTTGATTGTAAGGTATTTGATATTCTTCTTGACTTGAGTTCGAAGCCTCTTCACTTTAAATCATCTTTTTGTTATTTTTATAAAGCTGTTTGATTGAGTTTTAATGGCTGTGATTTTAAGGGGTGCCATGTGAATATGTAATATATATTCTTAAGATTTGAGTAAATGCAGTTTGAGCTAGCTTGAAATCAAAATGTGCCTGTTCTAGATCAATTGAATTTTGAACCAAGTTTGGATTAAACAAAAATGAGCCACGATTTGATTTTCGATCCATCCTCAACCCTTTTCAATCCAATTTCAAGTCCCCTTTGGATCGGCTCGTTCATGGTCCTAATTAAGACATTATTGTCAGATGAACTTGCCAAAAGTACTCACCTTGCATCTGGTACTCATTCCAAATTCGTGTGTATAATTGATCACTAGACATTCATGGACAACTAGTTACATTGTGTTCCGTTTATGTATTTTCTATGTAATTATGTCATATAGCCATATCTATAACACTAAACTTAATCCTTGCCTACAAATAAAAGTTCATTGGTCATGCATGGGCATATGGAAACATCTTATAAAAAAAATTCTACCATATCAAAGTTTGTTGCAAAATATCTCTTTTTGTATTGCATATCTGCAGCTCGCTTTGGCTAGCCTTTCTATGCTCCAAGAGATTTGACCAGGTCCTCTATATATTAATTGAGACCTAACTTATCTCGTCTCATTTGCTCTTTGGGCTTGATCGATTTTTAGTACAATTTTGATATTTTTTTTAGTGACTCTATTATACTCAACTGAGCTTTATCTCTTTTCATACAAATCTCTTTTTGCACTAGGTTTAAAAATTCGCCTTGGTGCTATTATTACCTTATTCTACGTGATTAGCCTTCTTTTCTCTCCAGCATGATTTTTAGTAAATGCTTCTGCCGATGGAGGGCTATGTGAGTTTCTATTAATTACAGACCATTTAATTCAGTTAGTTGTTTTATAAATCCTTAGCTTTAGAAATTATACTTGCGTCTTCTTTTTCTTGTGAAGAACATTTGCAACAATTTGAATAACATTATGAATATCATGATAGAATAATTGGCCAAGGATAAATTGTAGTGCATTAAAATAAGAAAATTTACGAATAACATTGAAGCTCCGAAACAACTTGAAAGTTTTATAGGAATATTAAATTATGAAAGAATATATTCGTTTGAGATTAAGCCAACATGCTCATCATTTTCAAGAAAAAAATTAACCCACTCACAAAACAATGTGAGGGAGAATAATAAAATAGTGGGTCAGAGTTTGTAAATGAACCAGTAAGATATAATTTAGAAAATTCATCAAGACCTATGACATAAAAAATAAAAAAAAAGTTATTACAATAATGTAGAATGATATGGTTATTAACACTGGATGAAATCAGTAAGACATCTCCTTAATCCCAATTTTTCTATTGCTGATTTTTTCTTTAGAGAAAGACAGTAGCCATTCTGCTTGGAAAATAAAGTTGCACTAGACATTACTAACATGAAATGGAATTTCTCATAGCTTGATAAAGTCGGAGTGATCATCCCTTAAGAATAGGGTGAATTGTGGTGAAAAAAAATTACAATAGCTTGTAAGGTGAATTGTGATCCTTTGTCATTTCATCTCAAAATGTGGAACATCAGCTTTAAACATGCCATTAACATTATGATACACAATGGCCTTGTGGAAATATTAAATAAGCATAACACTTCTTTGCACCTTCTGTTGATCTCGTTTTTATCTTGATTTTCCCTTGAGCGCGTTTGATCGAGTTGATCAAGCCTTGTCGAGCTCGATTCAATCCGAATCGGCGTCGATTCGAGTT
Organism: Dendrobium huoshanense; assembly: GCA_016618105.1. NCBI lineage: Eukaryota > Viridiplantae > Streptophyta > Magnoliopsida > Asparagales > Orchidaceae > Dendrobium > Dendrobium huoshanense. The sequence continues at coordinate 45,788,676 of CM028358.1, read as the reverse complement.
TGATGTTTATTGAGTTAATTTGGTCGAGTCGAGCCCGAGTTAACCCAAGTCGACCCGAGTAAAGTCAAATTGAGTCCGATTCGAACATGATTTCAACCTAATTAGCCTAATCTAAGTTTGATTCCATACCAATCGACTTTATGACCATTTTAAACTATCTTCCATATCAGGAATTTGATCAGATGGCCCTAATTGAACTGGCATTCGACATATATCTTTTCCTTAGCATCCCTGGTTTTAGATAGAGTAGTAGGATCTATTCGCGTGCTTTCAGAAGACTGGAGCCAAGGATGAAAAATGGCGGGCTTCTATATTGAACCTTGACGTTCATTTCTTCTGAAGCCTCCTCCATCCCAAGGGGGTTGGGGCATTTTTTTCACTCTATCTAGGTTCTCTCGGTCCGCTCCTCTGTACACACGCCCCAACAGTACAAGGTCTTCTGCCTCTTTGGAGTTGGACATTCACAACTCTCCCATCTATCTCCAGATTTTTCAGACCGCTCTCCCCTCTCGTTGCATTCACACAAGCCAGGAGTGGAACCCCCTTCCTCTTTCGGCCTCTCCCATTCGGACCTTCTCTCTCTCCCGCTCGGTCTCCCTCTCGTACCCTAGCCGAAGTCGGAGCAACCCCCCTACTCGTCTCTTCTCGGTTCGCAAGACACCCAACGCCGAAGCTTCTCCCTCCTTGCTATAGCCGTCGGATCCGCCTGCTCCTCCTTCAGCCGACCTAGCCTCGACGAGCCTTGTGCTAGTCGAACTCGACGCCAGTTTCCTTCCACATGCAAGGTGAGCTTGTCCTCTTTCTTCTTCTTCTTCTTCTTCTTCTTCTTCTTCTTCTTCTCCTTCTTCTACTTCTTCTTATTTCTATTATCCCTTTCTTCTCTTCTTCAACTTCTTCTTTTGTGCTTTCACTTCTTCCACTCATGATGTAATTTCAAGAAATCTGAAGAGCATTTTGATGCCTAATTTCTCCTTCAATTCCTTTTTGGAAGTCATGAGTGTTGCAACCCATGACCCCGAGTTTGAGATTTTGATGATGCCAAATATTGAGTATTTTGGAACAACCTTTCATTGAATACTATTTTATTTGCTATTGTCCTTGAGTATTAACATTTCAGGAAGATCACAAATGACTCGGGACGAAAGGAAGACTAAAGAAAGGGTAGATTAGGAGTATGAGTCAAATATTGTATTTTTCTATTTATTTGATTTTATTTTATTGAGTCTGACCACAAAATGCATAAGAGTAAGAGCAGCCATGCACACACACAGGGGGAGAGTTTGTTTTTAAATGAAAATTGTCATAGAAATTCTTCTCTATAGATCGTACTGTACGATTTTATTTCGTACCGTACGATCAGAGCTATGTGGACGATTCCGTGAATAGATCGTACTGTACGAATATTTTCGTACTGTACGATATGTTCAGATCCAAAAACCCTAGCCGTAGTTTAATTTGAGTAAGTGATTTTGCGCCGCTCGTACTGTATGAACGTGTTCGTACTGTACGATTTGTTTTTAATACTTAAATTAACCTGTAATTAGTGCATGTAATCCAGGCCTAATTAATTTTTGAACATTGTACTGTACGAACTGGTTCGTACCATACGATGAACAGAGACGACATCTGATCGTCCAGACTATCGTCCTGTACGAATAGTATTTTGTGGATCGTACCGTACGATATTATATCGTACAGTACGAATTGTTTTTGAACTGTTCGTACATCTTCATACCAGGACGACGTCTGTTTGTACATATCGTACTGTACGATGTTGCATCGTACTGTACGAACAATAACGGCAACTTTTAAAATCAGAGGTTTTTGGAGCCCGTTTAAGATGTCAATCAAGTCTTTTTTGAGTAAGAATTACAGAGGGGATGAACGTGGTTAGAGAGGGATTCCAAGGGAGAGATCTCTAAAGAAATTCTTGAGGGTTGAGAGAGGAAGGAGGAGGTGAGCGTTGTGAGGGAGAAGAGGTGTGAGGGAGATCACACGGTTGCTCCAAGCTTGCTGCATCTTGCTCCTCCTGTGGCCCTAGAAGGATTTGAGGGAGGATCTCCAAGGGAAAGGTTTGTCTACATCCGTTGCCTCGAGGTTCTCAGCCTTCTCCAGGAGGGAGAAAAATGAGAAGGTTCTCTGCCGTCGTCAGGAGGGAGAAAACAGAGTTTGGCACTCCGCCACGCCGGGTTGGTGAAAGGGAGGTTTGTAAAGGCTTCTCCGCCTTGCCGAGGGGGGCAAAAGGAGAACTATTTTGATAGTGAAAATCTCAGAGCGGAGGACTCCGGGGAGTGGACGTAGGTCATATTTTGACCGAACTACTATAAAAATTCTTGGTGTGTTTTTTCCTTATCGTTGTTTACTTTTTACTTGCATTTAATTTTCATAACTATTGCATGGTGAAGCTTGTGGAAGAATAATGATTTAAAATTTTGTTGCAGTATTTCAAAAATAACAAAAAAAATTAGAACTCTTGTTTAGGGTTATTTTTATTAAGGAAAAGTTTTTCACAATTCACCCCCCCTCTTGTCATTTAGTCATTTCAATTGGTATCAGAGCTTTCTTTAACTAAGTTAGCATGCTCAATTTGTAACGAACTAAATTCAATAATAAGTTTAGCATGCATCTTTTTCAGTTTCCTATACGAGTCATGAATATTCTCAGAAATAAGCAGTAATTCATCATATGAAAGTTGACATACCTCGTCTTGATCCGATTGATCAAGGTTATCGTTAGCCATAAGACACAAATTAGTTACCTCCTCCTCTGCTTCTTCCTCTGACGATTCTGAGGCAGAGTCGGCCCAAAAAGTTTTTTGTGTCCTCATCTGCATCCATCACAGCATAGCATGCATACATCTCATTCATGCAAGCATAAGGAGGAACCCAAACTCACTTGGGTTCCCAAATCTAATCTTTGAATGAAATTATAGGGATGCTCTCACAAAAGACCTAGTGAGAGCATGTGGTACCTGGATAGTGGCTGATCGCGACACATGACTGGAGATATGAAGAAGTTCATCCTATTGGAGACCAAAACTGGAGGCAAAGTAACGTTGGGAGACAACACTACCAGGAAGGTGATAGGCTCAGGTATCGTTGGTAATGCTAAGAATTTTTTAATTGAAAATGTTTTATTAGTTGATGGTTTAAAGCATAACTTACTTAGCATTAGTCAACTGTGTGACAAAGGTTTTGATGTTAAGTTTTTTACTGATAGATGCCTGATTAGTTTATTTGATGAAATAATTTTAGAAGGAAAACGAATGAATAATGTTTACATGTTAGACCTTGATTGCGTTGATAGCTCAAAATCATTTTGCTTGAAAACAATAGTTGAAAACTCGTGGCTATGGCATAGGAGACTATGTCATGCTAGTATGAAAACTCTTAGAAACATCACTCAGAAAAACCTAGTTAGAGGTGTACCTAAGTTAGACTTTACCAAGGATCACTTATGTGATGCTTGCCAACTAGGAAAACAAGTCAAATCATCCTTTCACTCAATTAGAGATGTGATCACCTCTAGGCCACTAGAAATTATACACATGGACTTATTTGGACCCGTTAGTACAACCAGTCTAGGTGGAAAAAATTATGGATTTGTGATTGTAGATGACTTCACTAGATTTACTTGGGTAAGATTCTTAACACACAAAAATGAGTCTTTTGAGGAATTTAAAGTATTCTCCACATGGATTCAACGAAAATTAGGTTGTGAAATATCAACAATCCATAGCGATCATGATGGAGAGTTCCAAAATGATAAGTTTGTGTCATTCTGTCAAGAGATAGGAATAGAACACAGTTTCTCAGCTCCTAGAACACCCCAACAGAATGGCATAGCAGAAAGGAAGAATAGAACTTTGGTAGAAGCTGCTAGGGCAATGTTAGCGGAGTATACACTTCCTAGATACTTTTGGGCAGAAGCAGTCAACACAGCCTGTTATGTTTTGAACAGAGTAAACATAAGATCGAAGCTAAATAAAACTCCATATAAACTCCTTAAGGGTAGGACACCAAATCTTTCGCATTTACATGTCTTTGGGTGTAAGTGCTTCATCTTAAATAATGGTAAACATCCCTTAGAAAAATTTGATCCCAAGTCTGATGAGGGTGTCTTCTTAGGTTATTCTTCTGTAGGTAAGGCCTATAGAATTTTTAATAAGAGAACCCTTGTAGTAGAAGAATCCACCCATGTGGTATTTGATGAATCAGATAAGCCCTCAGAATTTAAAATTGAAGATGATGAAATAGAGGCAATTCAAGGAGTAGAGACGATGACCTTAGGAGAAAGGGTCGAACCTCAGGAAGCTTTGCCTAGAGAATGGAGATATTCTTCTAGTCATCCTAAAGAGTTAATTTTAGGAGATCCTTCAGAAGGTGTAAGAACTAGGCATGGACTTAGGAAGGAGGTTAGTCACTCAGCATTCATCTCTATGATAGAACCCACAAGTATAGATCAAGCCTTAGGAGATGAATTTTGGATTCTAGCAATGCAAGAAGAGCTGAACTAATTCACCAGAAATGATGTTTGAGATTTAGTAAAGAGACCTAAAGAACACAGTGTTGTTGGAACAAATAGGTATTCAAGAATAAGGTGAATGATTCAGGAACAATAATAAGGAATAAAACAAGGCTAGTAGCTAAGGGGTACAACCAAATTGAGGGGATAGACTTTGAAGAAACCTTTGCCCCGGTTGCTAGACTAGAAGTCATAAGAGTGCTCTTAGCTTTTGCTTGCTTCAAAAAACTTGAAGTTATATCAAATGGATGTAAAGAGTGCATTTCTGAACGGGGTAATTAAGGAAGATGTCTATGTTGAGCAACCCCCGGATTTGAAAGTTCACAATTTTCAAACCATGTATTTAAATTAAAGAATGCACTATATGGATTAAAGCAAGCACCTAGAGCATGGTACGAAAGACTTAGCTCATTTCTTTTGGATAGAGGATTTAAAAAGGGTAGTGTAGATACTACACTCTTCTTACAAAAGGTCAAAGAAGAAATTCTCATTGTTCAAATATATGTGGACGACATCTTGTTTGGATCTTCGGATAAAAACTTATGCGATGAATTTTCGAAAACAATGAGTAATGAGTTTGAAATGAGCATGATGGGAGAACTTAATTACTTTCTTGACTTTAGTGTAAAACAAATGGATAATGGAATTTTTCTTAGCCAATCAAAGTATATTAAGGATATTTTAAAGAAATATGAAATGGATAGTGCAAAACCCATGAACACCCCAATGAGTTCGACAATCCAATTAGATAAGGATCCTAGTGGAAAATCAGTAGATCAGAAGAAATATAGAGGAATGATTGGATCCCTTCTTTACCTGACTGCCAGTAGACCGGACATAATGTTTAGTGTGTGCCTTTGTGCCCGTTTCCAAGCCGATCCTAAAGAGTCTCACTTAACTACTGTCAAAAGAATTCTTAGATATCTACTAGGCACCCCAAACTTAGGAATTTGGTATCCCAGACACAGCACTTCCTTTGAAATTCTAGGGTACTCAGATTCTGACTTTGTAGGATGTAGGATAGATAGAAAGAGCACCTCTGGTACCTGCCAATTCATCGGACAATCATTAGTTTCTTGGTCCAGTAGGAAGCAAAACTCAGTAGCACTTTCCACAGCCGAGGCAGAATATATTACAGTAGGAAGTTGTGTTGCACAAGTGCTATGGTTAAAACAACAAATTCTTGATATTGGACTACCTGTTGGAACCATCTCGATCATGTGTGACAACACAAGTGCAATTTGTATATCTAAGAATCCAATTCAACACTCTCGAACGAAACACATAGACATTAGACATCATTTCATTAGAGATCACGTCGCTAAGAGATATAGAGAACTACATCACATCGCTACAGGAGATCAATTGGCAGACATATTCACAAAACCTTTAGCTTTCGACACCTTTTGCACCCTGAGGACCAGATTAGGTGTCATATATATAACATCATAAAAAAAAATAAAAAAAAAAATTTGTTTTTTTTGTTTGTTTGGCTGCTCCTGATCATCACACACTCACCTCACCAAAACTCTGCGTTCACTGTTCATCGTACTGTACGACCTACATCGTACTGTACGAGATATCTCACTGTACACAAACAAGCTGATTTCGGCTCTGTTGTTCGTACTGTACGATCTCGATCGTACTGTACGATATTCATCCCGTATAATTGCCTACCGTATTGTACGATATCTCTTTTTCGTACAATACGATCCACGTCAGCAACGGATTGGGACGAATTTAACGGGTTGGTACGACATTATTGAGTATCGTATTGTACGATACCACCATATCGTATGGTACGATCCACATCAGCACACGGAATAAATGTGAGTTAAAGCTGTTCGGTATGATATTTATTATGTATCGTACTGTACGATACACCTGTTCGTACAGTACGAAACTTTTGGTCAAAAGTCATACTGAGGCCTCGGGACGATCGAAATTCGCCTGATCGTACTATACGATATATATCGTACTGTACGATTTGACTGCCTTTTCCCGAAACGAACGGTCAGAACATTGATTGCCTATCGTACTGTACGATTCCAGATCGTACTGTACGATGTTCGAAATTTCCTATAAGTACCCTTACCTAGGCCGTTCTTTTCACTGAAATCTCTCCTCACTCACTTCTTCACTCGTTTTCGTGTCCTATTGCATTGTCTAAGCGAGTTCGGATGACTGCTGGAAGCTCGTCCTCGTCGAGTCGCCAACCTGATCGTTTTCTGAATACTGAAAATGAGGAAGCCTACCATCGATATAGAGCCTGCAAAATTTCCCCTTCAAAAATGTTTAATCAGGCTGCTCTCAATTTCAAGGTAATGAGCCTCTTTGCTTCCACCACCTTCCAATTCCTACTCACTATGGCGTTTTCATATAATTCTGAACTTCTTTTTGAATTCCTCTCCAACCTCACCTACACCGTAGACAACACCACTTTTCACTCCTTTGTTTGTGGCCGCACCGTTGAGATCACTAGAGCCGATATCGCCCAATATATTGGGCTGTCCACTGAAGGACCTATGGTTCGCTCGTTTCTTACCGATGAATTTGATTGGAGCGATGTAAATAGAGTCCTTAGGAATACTGTCTTTCATCAACACGAACCTCTTGTTCAATCCTTAACTCGAAATGCACGTATAATTCAACATGTTCTTCGAACCTCAATCATACCCAAAGGTGGCGACCGTATCAATCTGACCCCTACCTTGTCCGTCGCTACCTATCTTATTATGTCCAACATTAAGTTTGATGAGGTCGATTTAATCAGCAACTACATTCGCCACATGACTTTTGTTCGTCTACCTACTACCCGACGAAAACAAAATCTAGCTTTTGGTCACCTAATAGGATATATCCTCCACAATAAATATCAATTAGCCTACCCTGGTGAACCCGACATTCTTCCTATTTTTTATACGGATGCTTCCTTCCGTATTCTCTTTCATCGGGGACATGAGCCTGAAGATCCAGTCTTTGATGACGAAGAAGGAGAAGATGCCCCAGCCGCAGCTCCAGCTCGACCACGACGCCATGCTGCACCCCGAGCACCAGCACCAGCACCAGCGCACCCTAATGATGACTTAGTCGCTCGCTTCGACCAGCTGCAGACTCGTCTCGACATGCATATTCAAGAACAGCATCACCAACACGAGACTGATATGCAGTGGTTTGGTGAACGGTTCACTGCAATTGATCACCGCTTCGATGCTCTATTTCAATATTTTCAACTAAATCCACCTCCACCACCACCAGACCAGGACCCGTCTGCTTAGTTTGTTTATGTTTGCATTGTAGTTTTTTTTGTTTTCTTCTCTTGCTTTTTGCTTTTAGTTGCTCCTCCTTTTTGTGCTGTCAAAAGGGGGAGAAGTTTGTTGTACCTTGTTGTGCCTGTTATCTAAATGCATTCCTTTTTGTTTTGCACTTGCTTTTGGTATTATTTTTTTTCGTGTGTTTACTTTAAAAAAAATAAAAAAAAAACAAAAGAAATGCTTTTCGTACTCACTTGCAACAAATTATTTGACATCATCAAAAAGGGGGAGATTGTTGCAACCCATGACCCCGAGTTTGAGATTTTAATGATGTCAAATAATGAGTGTTTTGGAACAACCTTTCATTGAATACTATTTTATTTGCTATTGTCCTTGAGTACTAACATTTCAGGAAGATCACAAGTGACTCAGGACGAAAGGAAGACTAAAGAAAGGGTAGATTAGGAGTATGAGTCAAACATTGTATTTTTCTATTTATTTGATTTTATTTTATTGAGTCTGGCCACAAAATGCATAAGAGTAAGAGTAACCATGCACACACACAGGGGGAGAGTTTGTTTTTAAATGAAAATTGTCATAGAAATTCTTCTCTGTAGATCGTACTGTACGATTTTATTTCGTACCGTACGATCAGAGCTATGTGGACGATTCCATGAATAGATCGTACTGTACGAATATTTTCGTACTGTACGATATGTTCAGATCCAAAAACCCTAGCCGTAGTTTAATTTGAGTAAGTGATTTTGCGCCGCTCGTACTGTACGAACGTGTTCGTACTGTACGATTTGTTTTTAATACTTACTTAAATTAACCCGTAATTAGTGCATGTAATCCAGGCCTAATTAATTTTTGAACATCGTACTGTACGAACTGGTTCGTACCATACGATGAACAGAGACGACATCTGATCGTCCAGACTATCGTCCTGTATGAATAGTGTTTTGTGGATCATACCGTACGATATTATATCGTACAGTACGAATTGTTTTTGAACTGTTCGTACATCTTCGTACCAGGACGACGTCTGTTTGTACATATCGTACTGTACGATGTTGCATCGTACTGTACGAACAATAACGGCTACTTTTGAAATCAGAGGTTTTTGGAGCCCGTTTAAGATGTCAATCAAGTCTTTTTTGAGTAAGAATTACAGAGGGGGTGAACGTGGTTAGAGAGGGATTCCAAGGGAGAGATCTCTAAAGAAATTCTTGAGGGTTGAGAGAGGAAGGAGGTGGTGAGCGTTGTGAGGGAGAAGAGGTGTGAGGGAGATCACACGGTTGCTCCAAGCTTGCTGCATCTTGCTCCTCCTGTGGCCCTAGAAGGATTTGAGGGAGGATCTCCAAGGGAAAGGCTTGTCTACATCCGTTGCCTCGAGGTTCTCTGCCTTCTCCAGGAGGGAGAAAAACGAGAAGGTTCTCTGCCGTCGCCAGGAGGGCGAAAATAGAGTTTGGCACTCCGCCACGCCGGGTTGGTGAAAGGGAGGTTTGTAAAGGCTTCTCCGCCTTGCCGAGGGGGGCAAAAGGAGAACTATTTTGATAGTGAAAATCCCGGAGCGGAGGACTCCGGGGAGTGGACGTAGGTCATATTTTAACCGAACCACTATAAAAATTCTTGGTGTGTTTTTTCTTATCGTCGTTTACTTTTTACTTGCATTTAATTTTCATAACTATTGCATGGTGAAGCTTGTGGAAGAATAATGGTTTAAAATTTTGTTGCAGTATTTCAAATATAACAAAAAAAATTAGAACTCTTGTTTAAGGTTATTTTTATTAAGGAAAAGTTTTTCACAATTCACCCCCCCCCCCCCCCCCCCCCCCCCCCCCCCCCCCCCCTCTTGTCATTTAGTCATTTCAATGAGGCTCCTTATGATAGATCTCACTTGTTTGTGAATGAGTGATAGTTTGTAAGTAGATTGACGTGTTCATTTAATCTTTTTTTGTTGCTCAAGCTTTATTACGCCATGTGATGGTCTACTTTCTACTTATTATTAGGTCTTGCTATGTTTTATTGATTACTAGACAAAGGATGACTTCAAAAGGGCATTGGTTAACATATTTTGGTCATGCTTTTTTTTTATATATTTTTTGTATATTATTGATGAGATGGTATAGGTAGGTATTTTTTTTTTTTTTAATGGTAGAGGTAGTATGGTATGCTACTAGTGACCTATTTACAGTAGCGTTGGATATCCACACGTCGTTATCTCTCCACTAGTGTTGATGTTTGTCAAAAGGAGTGTGATGTCTTACCTCATGAGTCTTGTTGAAAAGATTATATATATGAGTAGATTGCATTTGGTATTAGAAAGATAATTTTTTGATGCACACATATGTGTACGTTTCATGCTTTAAATTTATATTTATACATTTGATAAAAGTCATTTGGATGATCGTGTTGAAGGTGTACGATTTGTTGGAAAAGATGAGGTTATGTGGGTCCGTTCTCATGTTGATGATGTTCAATGTGAGCATTGAGTGGAAGCAAAGGAGAAGTTTATGATTGTCTTTGTTCATCTTGAGATTCCCTATGAAGATTTAATATGTTGAGAAATGAGGTTGAGTGAGTATTAATTTGCAAGTGAGGTGAACAATGAGAAAAGAAACCTTATATATCATGTTTGACTATGATGGGTTTGAAGTTTCTCTACATTCATATTGTATTGAAAAAGCTACGTCTTGAGAGGATACACACATTTATATCATTGGTCTCAATCATCTTATTCATATTTTACATGAAATAATTGATGGATTATATTGAAAAATTTATGTGTAGAACTTGCATACCGGTTTGTTTTGTTTAATTTCACAAATATTGTATCAAGTGATTGATGGTAGGTTCCCTATGGACATATAATTCACTTTTAAAATTATTTAGAAAGATGTGATGGTTGAATAAAGCTCCGGTATCTAATGAAATTCATGGGCATGAGTTTCATGGGTGTTTGTTCACATGTTTTATGGCACATGATGCAAAGGTTCCAAATTGTTTTGAAAATCAATTGTGTGCAGATTGCCACTGTTTTTTATGCTCCAAACTGATTTGGAGATGAGTTAGATGCAAATTTTCATTGATTTTATACTTCAAACTGATTTGGAGATGAGTTAAATGCAGATTTTCACTTATTTTATGCTCCAAATTATTTTGAATATGAACCAAATGCGGACTTTCTATATTTTCAATTGTTAAAGGACTTGTAATATTATATGGTTTGACTAAAAAAATGTTTATAAGTTTAAGGTAAAGCTTCTTTTAAACTTTTGATGGCATATGATGTGGAATTTAGAAACACTTAGAAAATTATTTGTCTTACAGATTCATAATAATTCATATTGTTGGAAGGCTCTCATATAATGTTTGTTTCAAGTATGAACTTGGTATAGAATTGATTCAACATTTTGCGAGTAGTTAAAGTATTCTCTTGGAATGTGGCAAAGGCCATTTGCATCAAACATTCTTTCTTATGATTGCAACTTAGTTGGGATTCAACATTAAAGGATTTATTTGCTTGTCGCTTGGTTTTGGAGAGGTATAGCCTTGATTTTCATTCTTAAAAATGTATGTGGTTTCATTGTGATGGCTTTAGCGAAAACACGAAAGGTGATTTGGCATGTGTTTTGTAACTCCTTTCATAACTTCGTAAAGTCTCTTTTCATTCACTTTTTTAGCTATATTTTGGATTTGTGAGAGAAAACGTTTTGCACTAGCATGAGCATGATAAGAAAAAGTGTTGTGTATGGTTTGGAGGATGTTATGTGTGATTGGAAGAAGAAAAATTTATATATGTTGGAAAAATTTTGTGAAATGCTGTTATGGAGGGTTTATGTTGGGAAGCTATTATGTAATAAAGGTAAAATAAAGCGAATGACTTTGAGTAAAGTTTTTTGATATGCATATTTCTTTTGAAAGTTGGATCGTCTCTTTGCATGGATAAAAAAGAATAGTTGTTTGAAATGCTTTGGGAAAATGTTGGGAAGTATTTGGTTGTTTAAGCATGGGAGATATTCTTCATCTAGAGTAATGTCGGCAAAAGGGTTTGGCTTTAAATGTGGAATAAAAATACATAATTACATACATAATGTGATTATTCTCTTGTCTTTTGTCTGTTTACTACTATCATCTTCACGATTTCTTTGATTTATGAATAATTAAGAAGTTTGTGTGAATATCTATGGCTTAACATTCAAATGAATTGTGACTTTATGATGTAAAATTCATATAAACATTAATGTTTCAAAGATCATGCAAATTCTATTTTAGTGAATGATGTTATGAGAGAGAATTTATATTTCATATAAGCGTTAAGGCTTCGAGTAAAAGTCGTATTTTGATATGAGAAATAAGTTTGATGGGGGAGAAATTGTTTATGTTGAAAGTCATTTGTTAGCATTATATTATTGTTTTATGAGAAATACATAGAAGCATATTTGACATCACTTGAGGAAAGGACTTATAATCACAAAGATGACTTCATCTATTTTATATTTCAATTACAATGTTGCATATCTTTCGTTATATAGTTTTCTTTGAGCTTTAAGAAGATTTGTGACTTGATTTATGTTTGAAAGATCTTTGGTTTGTTTTATGTTGAAAAGAGTTATGACTTGTCTCATGTTGGATAGATTCATGATTTACTTTATGATTAGAAAGACCTACGAGCTATTTTATGTTGAAAAGTTTCATGAATGACTTTGTGTTGGAAAACTTCATGAGTTATCTTTTGGGATAAAAAAAAAATGTTATAAGTTGTTTTATATTGAAAATCCTTATGGGCTGTTTTATGTTGAAAAGCTTTGTGATTCCTATGTCAAAAATTCTATGGCTTGTTTTATGTTGGAGGGTTTTATGAGTTATATTTTGTTAGAAAAATTTTGTGAATTGTTTTGCCTCAAAAAATTATACTATATGCTTTTTGAATATTTTATAATGGAAAGCCTCATGAAACTTTCTTGTTAGAAGATTTTCATGGATTTCTCACGTTGAAAATATTTGTTTCGCGTCGAAAAAGTCATAGTGGATTTCTTATCGAAGATAATATCAAATTTTTACTAAGCCAACATATATAACAATTTTCCAGCATTACAAACATGATCAAGTGATGTGGACGTGGAACATATGAAAAGTAAACAAAAAATGCTATGAAAATATACCGAGCATCATATCATCAATGTCAACATTTCTATAATGTGAGAATATTAGTATTTGATGAAGATAATAACTTTTATAATAATGTAGAGTTAGATAGTCGAAGTAGTCAATTAAGGATCATTTCACTTAATATTTTCTCTACCAGTGCTTTTACTTACCTGAAAATCAAATTGAAAGTGGTAAGTGATTACGTTATGAAAAATATGTCAATGAATATTATTCTCTCGTAGTAGGATGATATTGTTTTCATCCAAATTCGCCTAGACGCAGTCATGTGATTCTACCCTTTAAGTTAAATGCCACTATGGGAACTGTCATATCCATAAAGAATATTAGGATTTACTTAATGCAATATCATTTAACTGTAACAGATTCCTTCTTCCATAAACGGGCGACCTTTCAACAGAGGGCATCCGAAAGATGGATCAGTCCATAGAGTTTGAGTGTTAGGTGCCCGAGTCTAATTTGTTGCAGTAAATTTTAAAATTGGCTTCAGAGTCATAATATCAGAAATGAGCATTTTCTTGTATCTTTAACTTTGAAGGTTCAAGATCCACTAGAGCTAAGCCCCTTCACTGGACATCATGCTTGAAGATCGCAGAAGATGTTGCTCAGGGTCTTGCATACATCCACCAAGCCTCCAGATTAGTACATGGAAACATCAGATCATCCAACGTGCTCCTGGGCTCGGACTTTGAAGCCTGCCTCACTGATAATTGTCTCTCATTTCTTGTTGATCCAATTGATCCTGAAAATGATTCGGGATACAGAGCTCCTGAAACCCGGAAATCAAATCGGCATCTGACACCCAGGTCGGACATTTATGCTTTCGGCGTGCTTCTACTGGAGCTCCTCACAGGGAAGCCTCCATTGCAGCACCATTTCCTTGTTGCCACTGATTTGCCGACCTGGGTTCGCTCGGTAAGGGATGACGAAGGGGCTGATGATGAACGCTTAAGGATGATTGTCGATGTTGCTGCAGCTTGTGTTCGTTCTTCACCGGAAAGCAGACCGACCACATGGCAGGTCCTGAAGATGATTCAAGAAGTGAAAGAGGCTGATATTGGAGAAGATGATGATAAAGACTCGGGTATTTCCTAGTCCCTTAAGCTGGATAATCAGGTTGATCTTGCTCTGAACTTGTAATGTTGAAGGGTTGCAAGTACAGTGTTTTTCTGTTGCTTTTGTAATTCTGTCTGCTAACTTGTAACATAGCTGGTTTGAACTGCACGGTGGAAGTAAACATTGGTGCATGCATGGAAAGGATGGGATTCTCTCTCTCTCTATTATTATTATTATTATTTAATTTTAATGAACTGAGTGTGATATGTTTGAGATAAATGCAAATGTGCTTCTAGTTAATGTTGAGGGATTATACATTTCATTAAATTCTTACATATTTACTATCATTTATATTTTTAAATTTAGGTGGCATCATAATCTTTAAATCACATTAAAAATATTATTTATGTATGCTCGGAGGGGTGGATTGAGGGGCCCATGCGGGCTTTGCCCCTCCAAAACTTGAGTAGGCCTCGCGCTTGATCTCCCACCAATTATATACATGTATATTTTAATAAATTGGTCAGCCAGCCCTAATTTCTCTATAATGACAAAGCTAGAAATTTCTAATAGCGGTGACTTAATTTAATTATTTTGAACTTCCATTAAGGTTTTTCACTCGGGCTTTGAATTGTCATTGGCAATTTTATTTTTTTTCTTGTTGAATTTATTATTTTAAAATGATGAAATATTAAAGTAAGATGAAAATCACTTATTGTTGCATCCTGGAATATTTGTGGCGGTAGAGAAATATATAGTTTAATGTCTTAGCATTGTACGAAGATTCAGTACACAAATAGATAAAAGAGATGATGTAGCATTTGTTAGAGAGACGTGTTTTTATGTGGAAACTCTTGAAAAGTGGGAAAAATCATGGGGTCTGGCCCAATTTGAATGAATCCACTAGTATTTGTAGTCGATTAAAAATGAGGCTCTTGGGAGAAGATCTCAGCTTGATGTTATAAAAGTATATCATATAGAGCGCATTATGTGGTGAGAGTTACAATAATCAACATAGGCATGTTTCTTTGGTCGGCAGGACCATAGTCGATAGGATATAAGTCGGAAAGACCGTAGTAGGCAACGGAGGCCGGAAGGATCCTAGTCGGTAGAAGATAGGGGTTAGAAACATCGTTATCTAGCGAGAGAGGTTGGAAGAACCATAGTTGGCAGACGACCGGGGTCAGAAAGACCGTTATCTGGCGATGGAGGTCAGAAGGATCATAGTAGACTATGGAGGTCGGAAGGGCCATAGTCGTCAGGAGACATGGGTCAAAAAGACCATAGTAATATGGAGGTACGCCGGTAGAACTCTAGGCATCAGGTAGTGGTCTGGTAGAAATCCATAACTCAGGTCGTGGCCCGATAGAAGTCTGGGCCTCAGCTGGTGGTTTGACAGAACTCAGAGCCTCAAGTGGTGGTCTGACGCAACTCCAGGAGGTGGTCAAGGAGGAGCGAGGAGGCAAGAGCAATTTCCGATCTCTCTCTCTCTCTCTTGCTCCCTTTCTTGTGGTCCCCTTTCATTAGGAAGGGAGGTTCTATTTATAGATTTCATGGAGTGGCATGACCCGTAAATATGAGGAAGATCAAGGGTTTATTGGGAGTAGTTTGGATGGACAATTTGATGTTGAATCCCTTGATCATGTATCATTCACTAGACATTTGAAGGTCTTAATGATGTTGGAAATTTGTGATATTGGGCTCGTTGGATTCGTCTCGTCGAGCCGCTTGATTCTACTATAAGCATATTATGTTTGAAAACCATTGGCAACCCAAATTGTGGTTTGAACCCTCCAACAACACTTCAGGTCCTTGATTTGGACCCATTTGGGCTTGGATTGAGTTGAATTTGGTGTCATTAGGTTCATACTTCAAAGACATTCAGTTCGATAATAAGTTTGCTGAAAGTAGAGTTCAGATGATCTTCGATTGAATTTTTGAAGTTTCCAACTTGATTATCCCTCAAGATTCGTGCCCAATCAATATATATTTTTGATAATATATAAGTTGTCCTCCTATTTTTAGATGTTGAAGCTCTGAAAGTCTGAAAATATACTTTATAACTTTTTAAGCAGATTGGCTGCCGACGTTCTCTACAAATAAAGTCGCCACTATGATTTGATTTTTTTATTTTTTTTAATAATTAGGCGGGTTGCGATTATAGTGCCACCCGTAATTTCAAAATTATTTTTCAAATTTTCATTTTTTATGCAGGACCCGCTTTCTTTATTTTCTTAGGAGTTTTTTTTTTTAAATAGAGGCGCCTTAGGCGGCTCTTAATTTTCTTTTAGTGGGAGGTTTAAGAAACCTCCCCAAAAAAAAAATATTTTTTTTAACTTTCATAATTTCTCCCTCACACCTATTAATATCCCCCTAAGGGGTATGAAACTTTGCAGCACCCCCTTCTCTCTTCTTTCATTTGAGTCCTTACCCTGGCTCTGCACAGGCGGTATCCCTTGTCCAGGCCCAGGGCCCCTCTTTGCAAGAAGGACTCCTCCCCCTTCTCCTTCTCTCTCTCATGCTGAGGCATTCCCCTAGTCCTGTTCAGGTGGTATCCCCTATCTAGGTCTAGGGCTTCTCACTGAGTAAGAGTTTCCTCCTCCTTTGAGAGATTCTGCGGAGGTTCGACATTAGTCGGTGGATGTCTAGGATCAAACAAAAGTTTGACGTTGGGTAGAAGTACGGTTATGGGTTTAAATTTGACATTGAGATGAAGTTTGATGAGAGTCCGACGACAGATAGTAGTCTGACGATGGGTAGAAATTAAGTGTCTAGTAGAAGTCCAACGAGAGTTCGACGAAAGATAGTAGTCTAATGATAGGTAGAAATTCAATGTCGGGGAGAAAGCCCAATGAAAGTATGATGATGGGTAGTAGTACGATGACGGATAGTAATTCATCGTCTGGTAAAAGCCTGATGAAAATCTGATGACGGGCAGAAGTTCATTGATGGGTGGAAATTTGGCGTCGGGTAGAAGTCCGTCACGAGTCCGACAACTAGTAGAAATTCAGTGTCGAATAGTTGATAAATGATGGGCATAACACTACAGGAAAAACAGCTCTTACCGGCGGCCATAACCGGCAGTTTGTAGGCCGTCGGTTTTACCGACGGGTTGGGCGGCGGTTTAGCCGCCAGCGTTTAACGACGGCTTACCGGTGCCTATCCCTCATTGTGCTGCCGGTAGTAACGGCAGTTATATAACCGTCGCTAAACCGCCGGACAACAATATGGACCGGCAGTTTACCGACGGTGTTGGTCGTCGTAGATAAGTAAATTTTTACCGACGGCACAAACCGCCGGTACACCGCCGGTAGAAGCCCTAAAATGAACACCCGCGCCTCGCATTTCATTTTCACTTTTTCCCTCTTCTCTCTCTCGGTCGCTCTGCCCTAGCTCGCCTCCGACCCCTCCTGAACCCCGAATCGACTCCGCCGCCGACGTGTCTTCTCCGGCCGCCGACAGATCAACTCCGGCCGCCGATAGCTCTTCTCCGACCACCAACCTACTCCCTAACCGAAGGTAACCGTCGATCTCTCTTCTCCGGCCGAATTTACTTCAAGCTTTATAAATGAAATGGATATTATAACTAAATTAGCAAATGGAATGTACTTCAAGCTTTTTAAGCTCATTTATCTTACTAGCAATTAGGTCATCGGAGATAAGAAGAAGAAGACGAAGTGTGGATTCGAATGCATATTTCTTAAGAGTTAAGAGAGAGAGAGCGAGAGAGATTCCTCATTTTGTGGGGTAAAAATCATTCATATAACAGAATGCATTTAAAAATGTACATTGCCAAAGAAAATGAGTTGGTGTGAAATCAAAATTTAGGTGATAAATTTCCTCAAAAATACCATAAAAAAGAGAGGTGTGAGAGCATCAACCTTGATCACATAAGCTTCCGAGAGCAAACAAGACTAGTGTAATGTTTAGGTGATAATTTTTTCTTTCTTGCACACATCAATATTATAGGAAATATAGGAAATATTGAAAACCAAAGGCTAAATTGTAAACACTCAGATATGTTGTGTGATAAAAAAATCTCGCTCAAATTTAAAGGGAAAATTCAATTAGATGATGTTTAGACTTGCAACACTTTATGGTGCAAAATGTTGACTACTAAAAGAGAAGCTTAATATTAAGTAAAATATTGCAAAGATGAGGATGCTCAAATGGATGAGTGGCTTTACTTTTAGAGACAGGATATGAAATGAGCATATACATGAAAATATTAGAGTTGCTCCAATGGAAGATAAGATTAGAGAGTCAGTTTACATGGTTTGTCACAAAAAAATGGAAGCCTTCTGATGATCCGGTTAGGAGAGTAGATGTATTAGATTTGACTTATGTTAAGAAAGATAGAGGTAGACCTTAAAAGACTTGGTTAAAAACAATATAAATGACCTTCCTTTATTAGATTTAAATGAGAATTGAACCTTTAACAAGACACAATGAAGAAAAAGGATTCATATATCCGACCCAACATAGTGGGATAAAGGCTTCTTGTTGTTGTTACTAAATCCTAAATCATCATGTGGTTGTCCAAACTTTTAACTTGGAAGAAATAATCACAACACACTAATACATGTTATGCATGTTATGTTTATGGCACAAATCTTAATTACCATATCAATAGGAACTGTTATTAATGACGAAAACAAAGTTCTAATTATACAATGAGTTTGAGTATAGAGACTTGTGCATATTTAGCCAAGTTTAGGACAAGGAGATGCGTTCTTATAACACGTTGCACATGCGTGTATTCTAATAAATGTTTTCCTAACTATGTAGGGTGACGTTTGCTTCAACGTCCAAATGACTATCCAAGAAGAGAGATATTGGATGTATAACAGATTGTTGCTGGGTCGAAAAGGATTGACAATTGAATTTATAGAGGGAGTTGAAACTTTCATTCAAGTTGCATCTCAACTGCCTTCCTTTCAGCTTGATAAAATGTTTAGATATCCGTGTTCGAAGCATAAAAATCTAGCATTCCTAAAGCCCGATGATGTGAAACTTGATTTATATCGTAGGGGATTTCTTCCAAACTATTGGATTTGGACATCACATGGCGAGTACGAGCCACATAGAGATGCTCATGCTGGTTCATCTACAGCTTATGAAACATTTGATGAAGATCAAATGAGTAGACCCTATGAAGACCTTATTTTTGATGTAGCAGGTCATAATTTAAGGTCTAATGTGGAAGAGCCACCAAATGCAGAGACACAAAAATTCTTTGAGTTATTACATTCAGCTCAAAAGCCAATTTGGGAAGGTTGCAGTACGCATTCAGAATTATCCATTGCAGTGAGGATGCTAAGTATTAAAACTGAGTATAATATTCCCCGTGAGTGTTTTAATGACGTTATTGGTCTTATGAAGGAAACTAATCCGGCTGACAATATAATTCCCTCAGACTTGTACCGAACAAAGAAATTAGTATCCAAGCTCGATCTCACTGCTACGAAGATTGATTGTTGTATCAATGGATGTATGTTATACTATAAGGATGATGCAGCAGAAGTTATTTATCGCAGCTACAATGCTCCTCGTTTTAAGCAGAACTCGGGAAAACAACGTCGTCCAAAGAAAGATGTGTCATATTCCCGTTTGTTTTATTTACCAATCATTCCAAGACTTCAGCGGCTCTATGCATCAATGAGTTCAGCAGGCCATATGAGATGGCATAAGGAGAAAATAGCAAAAAGTGATATTCTTTCTCATCCATCAGATGCTGAAGCGTGGAAATATTTTGATCGAGTGCATCCTTCATTTGCTGCTGAACCCCGCAACATAAGATTGAGATTATGTACTGATGGTTTTACTCCTTATAGTCAAACAGCTACACCGTATTCTTGTTGGCCAGTTATATTAACACCATACAACCTGGCACCAGAGATGTGTATGACTACTCCGTTCATGTTCTTAACTCTGATTATACCTGGACCACATAATCCGAAGGCAAAGATTGATATCTATTTGCAACCATTAATTGATGACCTTAAATTATTATGGGAAGAAGGAGTGCTCACATATGACATATCAATAAAACAAAACTTTCTCCTTCGAGCTGCTTTGCTGTGGACTATCGGTGATTTTCCAGCTTATGGTATGTTGTCTGGTTGGAGCACAGCAGGGAAATTAGCATGTCCTTACTGCATGGAGAACAGTAAAGCTTTCACATTAAAACATGGAGGGAAAAATACTTGGTTTGATTGTCATCATATGTTTCTAAAAGCTAATCATCAGTTCCGAAGAAATAAAGAAGTATTTGTTAAAAACAGAATTGAGCGATCACCTCCTCCACCCAGATTAAGTGGTGATGAGATACTACAGAAACTATCCAACATTCCAACAATTATTGATTATCCAATGCTATCAGAATCTAAATTTCCGGGTTATGGTGTTCAACATAATTGGATTAAAAAAAGTATTTTCTGGACATTAC
This sequence comes from Dendrobium huoshanense, assembly GCA_016618105.1. NCBI lineage: Eukaryota > Viridiplantae > Streptophyta > Magnoliopsida > Asparagales > Orchidaceae > Dendrobium > Dendrobium huoshanense. The sequence continues at coordinate 45,768,222 of CM028358.1, read as the reverse complement.
CTTATTGGAGAACTAATTTGATAAGACATAACTTGGATGTTATGCACATTGAGAAGAACTTTCTGGATAATATTTTTAATACAATTATGGATGTTAAAGGCAAGAGTAAAGATAATGTCAAAGCAAGGATGGACATTAAAGAGTTTTGTCGGCAAAAAAATTTGGAGTTGGTAACAACAACTGACGGTAAACTAATGAAGCCCAAAGCTCCTTACTCTTTCACGTTAGAGCAAAAAAGAATGATATGTCAGTGGTTTAAAGGTTTAAAAATGCCGGATGGTTATGGATCAAATATAAGCCGATGTGTTGACTTGAAATCTGCAAGGTTATTTGGACTCAAAAGTCATGATTGTCACATAATTATGGAGGTTCTTCTTCCGATCATAGTCAGTATGTTACCCGATTACATATCAAATCCGTTGATTGAGCTTAGCATTTTCTTCAAAGATTTATGTTCATCTAAACTAAGTGAAAATGCTTTATGGAGGTACAAGGATAACATACCAATCATCCTATGCAAGTTAGAGAAGATATTTCCCCCGGGTTTTTTTGATTCTATGGAACATCTTTCAGTCCATCTACCTTACGAAGCTAGAGTTGGTGGACCTGTACAATATCGTTGGATGTATCCTTTCGAAAGGTAAATGTGTTAAGATTTTTATTAATTACTCAATATTTTTGAATCAGTTAAGATAACATATTTTTATTTGATTAATAGATATCTGAACAAGTTGAAGAAATATGTTAAGAATAAAGCACGACCAGAAGGATTGATATGTGAAGCATATTTATCTCAAGAAACAACTCACTTTTGCTCCTACTATTTCGAGCCACATGTAAGGAGTACAAGAACAAAAATGGGTCGTAACATGGACTTCGATGTAGAAGAACAATCACATGCTACACTAATAGTATTTAGAAGGCGAGGAAAGCCTAGTGGAAAATGTGTTGAAAGATATCTCAACGATTTAGAAATAAATACAGCGAATTTGTATGTACTACTGAACTGTGAAGAAGTTGAGCCAATCTTAGAGTAAGTTCTAACATAATGTTAATAATAAATTAGTAATGTTTATTTAAAATACTTATGTATTATTTGTCACCAGGTATTTCGTAAGCAATTTGCCTTTGACAGATTCAAGGGAAATTGAGCAAGCTGTTGCAAATGAATTTCCAACTTGGTTCAGATCATATGTGAGTACATTTTTTTTATAAATTTAAATCTTATTTATTATCAAAAATACTAAAATTTGAAAATATTTTTAGGTACAAAATCCTGATAACAAATGTTTCGATAAAGGTTTGCAAGCATTAGCATGGGGTCCAATGCGAAAAGTAAAAACTTGGCCAATATATATAGTGAATGGGTTCAGATTTCATACCAAATCGTGGAGTGAAGGAAGAAAAACTGAAAATTGTGGAGTATGTGTTAGAGGAAACACTCATGAAGAAGATGAGTGTGATTATTATGGTATTTTGAATGAGGTCCTTAACTTGGAATACCCAGGCAAAGATGAGAACTTTGTATGCTTATTTAACTGTCAGTGGTATGATCCAGTACAAAATAGAGGCACAAGGGTTCATCCTGTGTATGGTTTAGTAGATGTTAAACATAGTAGAAGATAATGAAAGTTTGATCCATTTGTGTTAGCAAGCCAAGCTATGCAAGTTTATTTCAGCAAATATCCCAGTGGTCGCAGAGATAAACAAGATTGGCTATCTGTCATAAAAATAAAAGCACGGGGAATAATTGATCAACAATACATTGTAGCAACTGCACATCAAGAGGATGAGATGTCAAGTTATATGCCTGTTGAAATTGAGGATATGCCAACTACAACCTCTACTATTGAAATGGAGTTAGAAGATGTCAATAGTTCAACTAGTTCAGAAGAAGAAGAGAACCAGGATGAAAGTGAAGATACTCTTGAGAGTGATGAAAATAGTTTTGATGATTCTGATTAGTTTCTGTAATTTAGAATTGTAGAATTTAAATGTTTTGTAATTTTTATTACTGCTTAGTAATGATATTGTATTTTGCCACCTTGTCTTTTATTAACTGCTTCATTAACTGCTTCTCGTAATTCATTACTTGCTTCATTAACTGCTTCATTAACTGCTTTATTAACTGCTTTATTAACTGTTTTATTAACTGTTTCTCAATTATTTTTTTTTAATATTGCAGATGGCTTCAGGCGACGATCCTCCTCGTAAATCATTTGCCTCAAAGTTCCGTCGGAAGAAGATTACGACTAGCAGAGTACCCACACAGACTGAGGTAGGTGAGGGGCCTTCAGTTCCACCAGATCTACCTACACCACCACCGCCACCACCTGCTAGGAGCCAGCAGCCTTCACCATAGCAGGGTCAGGGACAGTTAGATCCACCTCTTGTTGTACCTCCATACTTCCCTGGCCACTTCCCTCCCAGCTCGACGAGTCCTCGCTTCCACTCTCCAGATCAGACACATGCTTCTCCATTCTATCCATATTACCCCCCACCATCATCACAGGCTGCTGGTCCATCCACTGGTCCTCACCCTCCTTATCCTTACCCATGTTACTACCCCTATCCGGTGCAGCATGAACAGGGTGGACCATCACGACCACCAGAGGTTGGCGCTACCGATCCTACAACAACAACAGATAAGCGTCAATACATCGAGCCTGACGGCGATAAGTAAGTTCAATTTAAGTTATTCAGTTGTTTTTATTTTGATATATTACATGTTATTGATAAACAAAGTCATTTGCAGCTTCTATCCTTCAAGGCCACCTATACATATGATCCGAGATATAATAAAGAATAAGTATGATGCTCCTTACTTATCCTGGAAGAAGATCCCAAAGCCAGTTAGAGATATGTGGTTTGGAGAATTTCAGGTATGTTTTTTTTGGTATGATTTGAAATATATGATTTAATTTGTACTAACCTTTTTGATATTGTCTAAATTTGTACAGAAAGAATTTAGGTGGTTGCCTGAGTACAGCACGAGGATCAGATCAAATTTTGAGAGGAGAGGAGCGACCCGTCTCAGAGACATGTTCACGGACATTAGAAAGTCCGGGCAGAGGCCTAATTGGATTGGAGAGGGCGTTTGGGCAGATTTGAGTAGTGCTTGGGCTACCTCGGAGTTTATAAAAATGAGAGAGCAGAATAAACAGAACAGAGCCTCTAACAGCGGCGGTTTAGGAAGCTATCTTCATACTGGTGGATCTGTACCTCATACAGAACATAGGCGGCGACTGGTAAGTGTTTTGAATTGGTTTATTACATATATTTATGTTAGTATAACTAAGCATCAAATTTGCAGAAAGAGCATCTGGGTCGGGAGCCAACACCATTGGAGCTGCATACAAGAACTCATCAACATCAAGCTGACCAGCAGTGGGTTGATGAGAAGTCTAAGAAGGCTCATGTGAGTAAATTTTTTTGGATTTTTAGAATAAAAATTTATTTTAATAAAACTATTTGTAACTCGCAGGATGATTTCTTACGAGCTAGAGAAAGTCGGCAGTCCACTGGCGAGGGATCATCTTCTGGATCGGCCCATATTTCTGAGTATCAGACATGGTCAGAAGTTGTTGGTGGAAGACAGAGGGGGAGGGTATATGGCATGGGTTCACAGGCTTTTGCTATTGAGGGCAGTTCATACACCTCTGCATTTCATGATCCAAGTGGAGCTGAAGAATCTGTAAGTGAGAGGGTTGCAACACTTACTAGAGAGATTGAAGAGATGAAAAGGGTTCAAGCTAGAGAGATTGAAGAAATGAGGAAGGCTCAGAATGAAATGCAAGCACGGTTGCAATCCTACACAGCTGGAAAACAAAGGAAGACTGACCAACAGGAGCAGCCATCTGCAGACAGTGAGGATACCGATGATGATTAGATGTTTATTATGTTTGATGAATTTATTAATTAGAACTTGGGAACTTTTGAACTTGTGATTGTAACATTATCATGAACTATCTTGTGAATTTGTGATTGTAATGTTATGATGAATTTTTGATTTTGTTTGTATTTTCTGGCTGTGATGAATATAGTGGCGTGTTGCCCAACATATATTGTTTTTTCTGCAGGTTTAGACTTTAGGGTGAACCTCCCTCAAATAGAGGGGATGCTATCAATTTTTTTTTTCAGGTGCTACAGGTTTCCGGCAGCTAACCGGCGGTTTAGCCGCCGGAAATGACGATACCGGACGGACAAGATAAAGCCGTCGGTTATATTATAAAACCGCCGGTACGTACCGGCGGCTTCCCTACGGCCGCCGGCGGTGATACGATGGACGCCCGACGGTTTAAACCGTCGGTAATACCGACGGCTATAACCGCCGTCCACCGCCGGTACCTTACCGGCGGTCTAACGGCGCCGTCCGGCGGTCTAATGAACCAGACGACGTCAGGTTTAACCGCCGGAAAACCGCCGGTAATTTGACCGACGGTTTACCGACGGTTACAATACCGACGGCCTAACCGCCGGAAGACCGACAGTTAAAATTCCGGTAGTCACCGGCGGTATTGGCCGCCGGCAAACCGCCGCAAAAATAAACCGCCGGTAAAAAGTCGTCGAAAATGGTTTCCTACGCCGTTTTTTCCGACGGTTAACAAACCGCCGTTAGACCGCCGGTAAAGTTAAAAACCGCCGGTAAATCTACACTAACCGCCGGAAAAAACCGCCGGTTTTCAGCGTTTTTCCTGTAGTGTAAATTCAACATTAGGGAGAAGCCCGACGAATGTTCGGCGATGGGTAGTAGTTCAATGATTAGTAGTAATTCAATGTCGAATAGAAGCCTGATGAAAGTCCAGCGATGAGCAAAAGTCCATCGATGGGTGGAAATTTGGCATCCGGTGGAAGTCCAACATAAGTTCGATGGTGGGTAGTTGTCCAGCGACGAGAAGAAGTTCAGCGTTGGGTAGAATTTTGATGAAAGTCCCATGACGGGCAGAAGTCCAACGATGGAAGAAGTTTAGAGTCGAGTAGAATTCTGACGAAAGTCCAGTAACGTGTAGAAGTCCAGCGATGGGAGGAAGTTCAACATCAGACAGAAATCTGATGAAAGGAAAAAGTCTGATGTTGGGTAGTAGTCCAATGACCGGTGGAAATTTGACTTCGTTAACCTATATGGAAGAGGTTGAAAGGATCTGTGAAGAATATATGACATATCTGAGGTTGTATGTTAGAGCCCTGCTCAATGTCATTAACTTATATGAAAGAGGTTGATAGGATCCATCAAGGACGTATAACCTATCTAAGGTTATATGTCAAAATCCTGCTCGATGACATTAATCTATATAAAAGAGGTCGATAGGATCCACCAAGGATGAATGACCTATCCGAGATTGTATGTCAGAATGCTATTTGATGATGTTAACCTATATGAAAGAGGCTGAGAGGATCTACTAAGGATGTATGACTTATTCGATATTGTATGTCAGAGCATTTCTCGATGACATTAACCTATATGAAAGGGGTCAAGAGGATCCATCAAGGATGCATGACCTATCTGTTGTATGTAAGAGTGATGTTTGATGTTGTTAATCTATATGGAAGAGGTCGAGAGAATCCACCAAGAATGTATAACATTGATCGATGATGTTAACATATATGGAAAAGGTTGAGAGGATCTAATAAGAATGTATGACCTATCCAAAGTTGTATGTCAGAGCCCTACTAATGATATAAACCTGCGTGGAAGATGTAGATATCGAATCCCCTTGGGATTGATAATCCAGTTATTGAGACATAAAAAAATTATGTATTTCTCAAATCAAGGATTTTAGATTTAATTGACATCCTCCTAGGATGTTTAACCTATTTAAAGTTGTATGTCAGAGCCATACTTGATGATGTTAACATGTGTGGAAGAGTTTAAAATTGAATCCCCCTAGGATTGATCATCTAGTTATTGAGACACAATAAAGTTAGAATATTTCTCGAATCAAAGATTTAAGATTTGATTGACATCCTCCTAGTATGTTTGACCTATCCGACGTTGTATGTCAGAGACCTGCTCGATGACATTAACTTATGTGAAAGAGGATAAATTGTATCCCTATGGGATTGATTTTGTCTTGATTAGGAGGGGGCGAATGCCGTGTTATCCCAAATAAGAGGTGAAAAATAGTATATCTTTAGATCATTACTCCCTTTTTGAGGTCAAAATTAAGACATTGTCCAAGGAATAAAAGTCCAATAGGGGATTATATAAAGTTTATAATTGATTAGGAGCATCCTTAAATTTGTTAGGATTTGCCTAAAATATATTCTTGATGTTAAAAGTATTTAAGGATCTTTTTTACCATGATTAGAGATAAAGTTGTCCCCTAGTCTTCATCTAGTTCATATGGAATTAATGAAGCAATGGTTAATATCAGGATGTTGACATGAACGATCTTTTGAGATTGGGAGCAATAGTTATCCCCAATCAGGAATGATGTTTCCATAAACAACGCCAAAATGTTACATTTTGGAATATTCATAGAGGTAGAGAAATATATAATTTATCGTCTTAGCATTGCACGAAGATCCAGCACACAAGTAGATGAAAGAGAAAGCATATCATTCATAAGAGACACCAGAGTTTTTACATGGAAACCACTGAAAAGGGGGAAAACCATGGGGTCTGGCCCAGTTTTAATGAATCCACTAGTATTTGCAGTCGATTATAAATGAGGCCCATCCTTGGGAGAAGGCATTGGCTTGATGTCATAAATGTACATCATATAGAGTGCGTTACATGGTGGGAGTTGTAATAATCAATATTGACATATTTATTTGGTCGGCAGGACCATAGTCAATAGGATAGAAGTTGGAAAGATTGTAGTTGGTGATGTAGTTAGTCATAGAAAGGCTGTTGTCTAGCGAGGGAGGTCAGAAGAATCGTAGTCGGTAGAAGATCATTGTCAAAAAATTATTTTCTAGCAATAGAGGTCAGAATGATCGTAGTAGGCGACGGAGGTCAGAAGGGCATAGTTGTCAGGAGATAAGGGTTAGGAAGATCGTAGTAGTAGAGTGGTACTCCAGTAGAACTTTGGGCATCAAGTGATGGTCTGACAGAAGTTCGGGCCTCAGGTGGTGTCTTGGTAGAAGTCCTGGCCTCAAGTGGTGGTCCGGCAGAACTCTTGGCCTTAAGTAGTGGTCTGGTGGAGCTTAGGGCCTCAAGTGGTGGTCTAACGGAACTCAGGGCCTCAAGTGGTGGTCAGGCATAACTTCAGGCGGTGGTCGAAGAGAAGCGAAGAGGTAAGAGCGATCTTTGATCTCTTTCTTACTCTCTTGCTTGGAGCCCCCTTTCAAGAGGAAGGGAGGCTTTATTTATAGATTTCATGGAGTGGAATGGCTCGTATATAGGAGGAAGATCAAGAGTAAATAGGGAGTGGTTTGGATGGACAACTGATGTTAAATCCTTTGATTACGGATTATTCGCTAGACATATGAAGGTCTTAATGATGTCATAATTTTGTGATCTTAGGCTCGTTGGATTCTTCTCGTCAATTCGCTCGATTCAATTATAAGTATGTCATGTTTGGAAACCGTTTGGTAATCCAAATTGTGGTTTGAATCCTCGAGCAGCACTTCGGGCCCTTGATTTTGGAGCCATTTGGGTTCGGATTGAGTCGAAATTGGTGTCGTTAGGTTCATACTTCCGAGACGTTCAGTTCGACAATAAGTTTATTAAAAATAAAGTTCAGATGATCTCTGATTGAAATTTTGAAGTTTCCAACTTGATTTTCCCTCGAGATTCATGCCCGACCAACATAATTTTTTTTGATGATATATCACTTATAATTAATAGCATTTGTCTGCACTTCATATTTTGAAAGAATTGAATAATAATGTTATTATTAAGACTATTAATATTTTTAATATTCTAAATAACTTAAGTATTATTCATTCATTGATTTTCAATTCTACTTCGTAGTCGAATTTTTTTTTTTTTATGGTCACTGTAGTAAATGTTATTTTAACTCATGTTGTTGTAACAAGTAATATTAATAACCGTTTTAATAGCCCAAAAATAAAAGGATATAAAATATTTTTCTTGCACTATATATATTCCTCAGTAAGACCTCTAATATATTTTAAGAATAAAAATTGTGCATCAGATCACATATAAATGATATTAGTTTTCAACTGATTATCATGAATTGCCAAATCAATTGGACAAAAATTACATAGATAAAGATATGTCATTTAAATTAATGTGTCTTTATTAAATACATAAAAGGAAATATATGGATTCCGATAGGCAATAGACAATGAATTTTGTATTTGTTTCTGTAAAATAACTATTCCACTTTTGAAATTGTATATCAATGACTGCATAGAATGTGTCAACTAAAAAATAATGTATATTTGTCATATCCTGAGCTTTACAATGAAGCCCTTCTAGAGCAACCCATTAACGTTTATATGGGGAATGTCTATTTTTATGTCGCTCAAAAAAGTTTTTTCATTTACCATCTACCATCTATTTTATCTTATAGTCTTATTTTATATATCCAAATCGAAGATCTATCATTTACAATGTATTTTTATCTTTTCAATGAAGCTTGTGACAACTTTATACCAAATATATCTTTTATTAAAAGTAAACAAAAAGAAAATTTGAAAGATTATATTGCATTGATTCTAATAATGCAAAGATCTCTCTTTTAATAAATTTTTAAAATATCAATTATTTAGAAAATTATTATAATCAATTTTAAAATTGATTCGTAGTTTGAACTCCATCATAAATCACTTGATTGCCTTAAAATTATTTATTGATTTAATCCTGTTACAAGTTCATCATTTACTAAAATCTTACAAATTCCAAAATCTTACAATTTTTACATATTTTTCATTTTGTAATTCTATTAAAGTCTTCTCACATTATTTATCTCGAAACTGGTCTTGACATTTACATGAAATGCCAACAATTTATTTGCATTTGAAATTATTGTGAATAAAAAGATATCTTCTTCAAGTTTTGTGATGAGTATCATTGGTGTAACTGATACTAAGGCTGTAATCATAACATTTACATAACTGATCACATTGGTGTAATTTCTCTCATTAATTTGAACATAATTTTTTTGTAACTGATTAAGGCTGGAGTTGGTGTGAGAAATAACTAATGTAATAAGTTGATTTATTAGCATTCAGGAATAATGCCTTAACTCATTGAACTCACCTGATCTCATATTTATTGTTTCATCAAAATCTTAGACACACACTCTTGATTTACTTAAACTGTAAGTCGAAAGTAGTTTTTCAATAGATCTTTTGAGATATTTAACTATTACGTTGGGAATAAGAATAATACTCGGATATAATAGCTAAATGTCTCAAAAAATTTATTGAAGAACTACTTTCAACTTATTGTTTAAGTACATCAAAAATGTATGACCAATGTTATGATGAAGCAAGCAATATGACAGGAGAGTTTAATGATTTAAAGGCACTATTTCTGAATGAGAATAAATTGACACATTATATTCATTGTCTCTCATTCCAAATCTAAATAGTCTTAGTATTGATTGCAAAAAATCTAATTCAAATTGCCTTCTTTTGAACAATAATTTTGAATGTGATGAGTATCATCAGTGTTTCATGCAAATGTCGTGGCCATCTTGAGATAAACAACGAGAAAAGTCTTTAATAGAATTATGAAATAGAGAACTTGTAACAGGACAAATGATTGAATCAAGAAATAATTCTAAGGCGATTAGGTGATAATTTAGAAATTATTTTGGAAGAAGGTTTAAGTTCTGAACAGAAAGGTGAGACATTCATATTATTAGGATCTATTTAATCTTTGAATTTTCTTTCTTCTTACTTTCGATGAAAGATATACTTGGTATTACTATTGAGTCATCACAAGATTTATAGAGAAGAGAATAAGATAATATAAATTTTAAATGTTTGGTTCAAATATACAAAATATGAATACAAGATATTAGAGATAGTAAATGGGAAAACTTTATCAACCAAAAAACTTCTTTTTGTGAGGAACAAAAAATATACATTCCCAATATAGACATTCCAAATATACTTGGTATTTTCGATTTGAAATATTCAAAATTATTGATATATAATTTCAAGAGTTGAAAAATCATATTACAGAGACAAATACTGAGTTACTTATATCTATTGTTTGTTTCAATCAAAATAATTCATTTTATGTATTCAATAAAGACGGAATAATTTGAATGATACATCTTTATCATGTGATTTTAGTCATGTTAATCTGACAATTTTGAATAATCAGTTGGAAACTCATATCATTGATATGCGATTTGATGCATAATTTTTATTATTAAAAGATTTTGGAGGCCTTGATGAAAAAATAATATAGAGCTTGAATATTATTTTATATTATCTTATTTTTGATTATTAAAACTAAGATTAGTGTTACCCTTTACAACAACATTAGTTGAAAGAAAATTTTCTGCAATAACTATCACAAAAAATTTACTATAAAATATAATTGAACATCAGTGGATGAATAATACTTTAGTTGATTATATTGAGAAATAAATATTTTATTTAATTGATAATATTGTTATTATTCAATTCATCCAGAATATGAAGAATATATGCTATAAATTATAAGTATTTTTTATCTTATTTTAATATTTCATATTTTTTCCTATAATAAATATAACAAAATAAAATTAAAACTGTCAGTGTCAGTCCCAAGTCCGGATAAAAAGAGTTGAGGGAAGTTTTTAAAAAATTAAATTGGAGAATCACTATAAGAATGTTTTGGCTTCGCTACTATTTACTCTTCTAAATTGAAAATATTAGCCATAAGTTTTGACGTGATTGAGCTGTCATTAAAATAAATATAAAAATTTAGGTATTTGATATCTAAATAGGTAATAATTTAATGATATGTATATAAATCCCTTAATCTTTAATGATTTATTTGTGGAGGGAAAGGTTCAAGAAAGGAGTAAAGTAAACTGTGGAACCTTGTGCAGGGTCTTATTCATGAAATTGATAAATGAAAGGAACTTGGTGACAACTGTGTTTGCTTTCTGGTAGCTGTTTAATAGGATACTATTAATAGTTGTAAGGTCGGTTTAGTCAAAAGACTACCTGCCTTTACTTTTAAGTATATACACCATTGTTTTACTTTATTTTCTTTTTTTTTTTTTTTTGGAAATTTTGGGGCCTAAGCCCACCCATTAACTAAGAAAAATTACAGGTAAAAAAGTCCAACCGCAAGCAAAAAGGCAGGGGAGGACAGCAGAAAAAAATACAGAAATTCTATAAAGAAAAAAACTATACCACCCCCAATTACAACCAAAAATGCAACAAAAAATGTGGTATACAAAAAAGCCCATCCATTACTTTATTTTCTACGCTAGGAGATTTTCTTCTGTCAGAAGAGCAAATTTTTTGCGACAAACCTATGTAGATAGCTAAAACAAGCCTTAAGGATATAAAGGGATAGTGCACTGAAGAATTCAAGAAATTCTCTTTTTTCACAGTTCCAGTGGTTTAATATAAATATGTTAAACTTATTTTCATGGAAGGTCATTGTTGATGAATTTTTGCAGTTCTGCAGCTTCTTCCCAAGTAATAAATTTTTATTTCATTGATTATTGAACTATTGTTCAATTTGCTAGGAATAGTTATTGATTCTCATTTGGGATAGCTTAGATGATGCAATTGAAGCTTTTGATTGTGGGCTTTAGGCCTAAAATTGTAACTTTATTTATAAATTAGGAATTCTCTTTAAGTATGTTATTTAACAAATTCAACTTTTTAATCCAAGTGTTTCGATGTGAAAGAGTATCTTGATTTTATTGGCATGTCTATTTCTACAATTAACTAAATTATTTAGACATGCAATGTGATTAAATATGCTTGCCAAATTTTTCTGATGAAACAGAATATTAAAATGTTCTTTATGATAAATTTAGGAAAAAATATTTAAATTTGTACAATGTGAATGCCAATCTATCACTTTTTATACTCTAATCCTTCCAACCAATTTAATGATTTTGTGAACCATATTCATATATAATTCCAGGATTTTGAGTGATTCGAGGTACTATAGTAATATCTTATATCATATCAACTCATCTTGATATATTGGCTGAAAATTTCAGCTATCAATTAAGATATCTTGAGTTCAAGTCTTGTGTATGTGTTGCCTATAAGAGTTTACCATAATTGCCCTAAATTCTTAAAAGAAAAAAATTCTTATATCATGACCCTGTAATTATGAATGTTGGAACTCTAAATCTATTTATTATAAATATCTTGGGTGTTGTGCTCGACCTGATTTGTTTCTCTTCTAAGATTTTTAAATATTCATGTAACATTTTAGGTTGACAAGCAAATCATTCTTGATTTTTTTAAATTTTTTTTTTAATGTTCAGTAGTTTTGGACATACCTTTAGAAATGAGTTCCTTGCATGTGCACTGTTCATGTTTTTTTTAAAATGTGCTCTATTGATAGCACATGAGTTCTGTATTATAATTGTTTACCAAGCATGTTCTTTGATGCCAATTGACCATTTTATGACATATTCCTCTACATAATTGTCCACATCTGTATTCAAGATTGATATAATCAATGAAAAACACACAATTCTTAAGTTCTAAGCTAACTATGGAGTTTAACATGCATCATTTTATATTTTAATATTTTTAAATCTTCATTGGATTAAAAAGATTTGATTAGAAAATATTAGAAATGATATTTCTTATTAGATTTAAGTGAGAATTTAACTCTTAACTGTATACAATGAAGAAAAATGATTCATGTAGCCGATCCCTTGTAGTTGGATAAAGGTTTAATGTTATTGTTGTTGAAAAAAATAGAGAGTTTAAAGAAGAGATTAAGGCTTTATTTGGGACAGTTTTCTTACTGATTTCTAAAGCAACTTTATAGTACTAAAATTTCTAGTTCAAAAATTATTTGTACTAAAAAGTTATTTAAGAAAGTAGTAAAAAAGCTGTCCCAAACAAAACCTAATCTTTGATGATGAAAGAAATCAATGATTTATAGATATCGTTGATAATGTAGACTTTAGATTGGAGTTTTGAAACTCAAAATTTGATTTCGATTACGTTATGGGATGAAGTGTCATTTTTATTATTTTTAATAGTTTTGGTGTTTAATTTTGATGCTTGATATGAATGATTTTTTTAATTTTAAATCTAAACTAACATATATAATTCTTTTTGGGGGTGTAAATTTATGATTTGAAAAGAATCTAATTTGAAAAGGTTAGTACAAAACTGTCACAATTATGATATAGGACTTTTTGATTTAGTATTTTTATTAGCATAATAAATGTGTTGAATTTGAGTTGGATGAATCCCCATTAATAAAAACTTAAGGTAATGGAAGCCTTTAATTATTATTTGGATAAAAAAGATATTTAAATTAATGTTTGAATTAGGTTGGCCTAAAATCTTCCATGATATGTATAATATAGTGTTAGCTTAACTCCATTAGGAGAATTTTTTTTCAACCTTTAGTTGTATGGTGATTTTTCGGTTACACTATTGGATTCATCCCATGTGCTAATTAAATTGGTGAATGATCTTGATTATAGTAGGGTCTTCTATCACAAATCTTATTTTGTTAGTAATTGTTACATGAAGCTTATAAAATTGTCTCATTTTATCAATATTGGTGTGGAATCACTTGTTATCCCGATTTGGATCTCTTTCCCAAACTTAAGGCCACGTCTCTTTTCCCCACATATTCTCCATGCACGGTGTAGGATCCCTGTTTAGCAACCCATTGATAGTCGATAACGCTACTTCCACTGGTTCCTGTCCGTCTGTAGCGTGTGTGCTATAGAACTTGACATCACTAAAAACTTTCCTAATATAGTGTGGATTGGTCCAAAAAAGTTTGGTTATATTCAACCTATTGAGATGGAAGTATCTCCTCAATTTTTTGTGCACTGTAAATGCATTGGTCATTTGAAGAGTGATTGTCATCTCTTGGCCTCTAGCCTAGAGGTTGCTCCTAATAATTGTACTACCATTACTAAGTTTAATGGGAATGTCAATGTTGCTAAGTATATTATTTCTAATTTTATTAATCCTTCCTTAAATCCTACATTGAATGTTAATAATTTAGTGGATGTTACAACTTAGATTTTGAGACTATGTTTTTTATATCATGTGAGTTTTTGATGATACGAAAATATTATTGTTGTGATTACTATTTCTCCTAACATACATTATATATATATATATATATATATATATATATATATATATATATATATATATATATATATATATATATGTTGTATGTGTATTTTAGGAAAATCATACTCAAGATTGCTGAAGACTTCAAGACAGATTAGATTAATGATTTCATGTTATGGAGTATGTATTTTTTTTTATTTTTCTTGAGTTTAAGTGAGTGTGATTGTAATTGGATAACCATGCACACATTGAGGGCGTGAGTCATAACTTTAATTTTTAAAACTAATCGTACTGTATGATTTTTTAAATTGTATTGGATGATTTGTCATGGTAGTTCCTTTTGAACGAAGTTAAGCAAATCATGTCCAAGAAAATTTTGTATTGTTCGTATTGTATGATAATGATTTCGTACATATGACTCACATAGTACAAAATGGGTATGTACTAATTTATCCCAGATGTACTCTATCGTCACTAGGAGGGTAAAAAAAGATGTCGATACTCTGTCATCACTGGAGAGTGAGAAAGGTTGTTGATACTCTGCCAACACCAGGAGGGTGAGAAAGGATATTGGTACTCTGCCATCATCAGGAGGATGAAAAAGGATATTGGTACTCAGCCATCACAAGGAGGGTGATAAAGGACATCGGTACTCTACCACACCTGGTTAGTGAAAGACAGGTTGTTGTAAGGGCTTTTCCGCCTTACTATGAGAGTGAAAGGAGAGTCACTTTAATTTAGCGCAATACCTGAAGAAGGAGTCTTTAGGGAGTGGAATTTGATCTAGTTGGATCAAACCATTATAAAATTTGGTGTCCATTTGTTATTTACTTTTTACAATATTTTTATTTTATGCACTTTTATTTTTCTATCACTGAAAAATCATTTGTGAGAATATATCATTGTACAAAATATATTAAATACGTTTTCTAAATTTCCAAGATAATTTTTTAATTTACCAATTCACCCCCTCTTAGTTATCCTTGGGATAGTTCTGTTAGGTCTAACAACCTACTTAAATTTTTAAGTGGTATTAGAACCTATTTTAAAAAATTAAGGTTTAGATAATATTTTGAAAATGATCATTGTTACTTTTAAAAATCATAATACTCCTAAAATATATTCGATCACTAGACCACTACTATTTGGTAATATTCCTTTCAACTTTTAGAAAACTCGTATATCCACTTTTCTTCAATTACTTGACTATCACATGTGAATTTTAGTACAAGAAGGTTACACTAGACCCACTAGACTTATTGATGGCATTAGGACTGAAACACCATTTATTAATTGGAGAGTAGAGGAGGAAGAACTAGCTCAATTAAATGTTAAATGCTTAAACATATTTTTCTGTGCCCTAAAATTTGAGGACTATATGCATGTTTCAACATGTAAAATTGAAAAAAAAAATTTAGGATAGACTTTGCATAACATATGAAGGAACTAATGAGGTGAAACAGTTTATATTGAACATTCTTCTATACGACTATAGACTTTTTTGTATGAAACTAAATGAATCAATCACTGACATGTATTCTCATTTACATAGATAGTTCCCTCAATACAGGCTTTAGTTAGGGAACAGATGAATTTTAAAAAAATTAATAAAATTCTATGTTGTTTATTTATTGCTTATGATGTAAAAATAACTACCATAATTGAGTCAAAAGACCTAACTATTTATTATATTGATAATATGCTTGGATCACTAATTGCTTACGAGCAAGGAGTGACTAAAAGATAGATTGATGCAAGTGACAAGTGGAAGGAGAAAAATATTACATTGAAAGTGAATGACTTGGAAAGTGATCAGTCACAACCTAAGAGTGAAGATGATATTGCACTAATGATGAGATAATTTAAAAGTTTCCAAAGAAGAAAGAAACAGAGACATAAACAGTGGAATAAGGGTAAGTTCCACAAAAATGCAAGGGTTTCTAATAATGTAATTTATTATGAATATAAGAAGTTTGGACATATTAAATCTGATTGCCTAAATCTCAAAGCTAATTCTAACAAGGAGAGGAGAAAACCAATGTTAGGAAGGGCAAGAAAAGACAGTATAGAGCATTCTGGGAGGACTCAACTTCAGATTCCTATGAAATAGAAGTAGAAGAGAAAGTCACAAACTTGATGGAATACAAGCTTGATCAATCGAATCAGGAGGAGGTATGTGATTTATCCTATGATGAGTTATTTGAAGTTTCTATGAAAATCCATAGTACATATAGAAAACTAAAACAATTGCTTTCCAAACTGAACATAAGATATTTAAATTTATAAAAAGAGTATGAAATCTTTAGGAATGATCACACATCTATTAATAATAATCACATAATATTTTTGGATGAATTTGATGATTTGAATAAGAAACTTGATTTATTAAAAAAATCTTATACTAATATTGAAAATGAAAGTAAGTTGTTTATAGATGAAATAAATTAAAGAGAATATGACTTAAGGGTTGAAAATGTTATTTTAGATAGTGCAAAATCATATCTTAAAGATAAACTAAAAGCTCTTGAGGAAAATAAGACACCCCCAATACTTGAACAATTTTATAATCCTAATCAGAAGCATAAAATTTCAAAACCTAAGAAATGTCAGTATAACTCACATAGATTCGTAAATCTTTTTCTTGGAGTAAAAAATTTTTCATGTGGAATGATTGGTCATGTATCTCACACTTGTACAATTTATAGTAAAATACATATAGTGTGGAGACCTAAGATGCATAAAACATAACATATGAAATATGCATCTAGATTATCATTTCCAAGAAGTAAACCCAAATTTATTTGGGTTCTGAAGTCTAACATTTGGTAATTTTGTAGAAATGCTCTCATATAAGTCCTCATGAGAGCATTTGGTACCTCAACAACGAATGTGAAGTATTTATCTGGAGACACAACACAATTCATATCGTTGGAAGCCAGAATTGGAGGTAAAGTGATACTTGGAGACAATACCATTGGAAAGTGGTAGGTACAATTATGATTGTCAACAAGAATAATTTCTTTATTTAGAATGTGTTATTGGTTGAAATCTTAAAGCATAACTTATTGAGTAGTAGTTAACTTTGTTATAAGGGTTATAGTGTTAAATGTTTTCCTGCAAGCTAAATAATAAGCCAAAATGGAATTAATTTGTTGCATGGAAATAGGGTAAATAATGTATGCTTGCTTAATTTAAATTTTGTTAAATCTTATAATTCTTTTTGTCTAAAAAAATCACTAATGAATCATGGTTATGACATATAAGACTTTGTCACGCAAGCATGGGAAATCTTAGGAAGAGTATTTAAAAAGAATTGGTTACTTCACTACGGATCGCCTGTGTGATGCATGTCAATTAGGAAAATAAGTGAAGTCCTCCTTTCATTTAATTAGAGATCTTAGAATTAGCAAACCTCTAGAAATAACTTATATTGATCTTTTTGAATTGGTGAGTACTATAAGTCTAGTAGGTAAAGTCTTTGGATATGTAATCATTGATGATTTTTTAAGATTCACATGGGTCAAATTCTTATCTCATAAGAATGAATCATTTGATGAATTTAAAAAATTTTCAACTTAGATTCAGAGGAAACTAAGGTGTTAAATTTTATCAATTCAAAGTGATCATGGAGGAGAGTTTGAAAATAAAAATTTAAAATTTTTTTATAGAGAAAAAGGAATTGGTCATAATTTTTCAGCCCCTAGGAGCCCTCAATAGAATGGGATTATTGAAAGAAAGAACAAAACTTTGATAGAAGCTACTAGAGTCATGTTGGCTAAATATTAACTTCTAATATATTTTTTGCCTAAAGTAGTTAGTACAGCTTGTTATATTCTAAATAGAGTGAATATTAGATCCAATTTGAACAAGACACCCTATGAACTTCTTAAGGGTAGAACCCCTAATCTTTCACATTTGCATATTTTTGGATATAAGGCGTTCATTCATAATAAAGATAAAACTCCTTTAGAAAAATTTAATCCTAAATCTATTGAGGGAATTTTTTTAAGATATTCTAGTGTTGGAAAATCCTATAGGGTTTTTAATAAGAAAACTTTGGTAGTTGAGGACCACATATATAGTTTTACATGAATATGATATTTTAGAAAAGATAATATTGGAGGAAGAACATATTGAAGATATTTCTCAAGGAATTGAAAAGATAAATTTAGAAGAGAATGTTGGAAAATAAAATACTTTGCCTAGAGAATGAAAATTTTCTAAGAGTCTTCCTAAAGAATTGATTTTAGGTGAACCAAGTGAGGGAGTTTCAATTAGGCATGATCTTAGCAAAGAAGTGAACCACTCATCTTATATATCGATGATTGAACCCACTAATATAAATAGAGCACATTTTGATGAATTTTTAATTTTGGCCATGCAAGAAGAATTGAACCAATTTGTTAGAAATGATATTTGTGAAATGATTGAAAGACGTAAGGATTAAAGTATTATTGGAACTAAGTGGATATTCAAAAATAAAATGAATGATTCAGGGGTTTTGGTTAATAATAAGGCAAGATCGATAGCCATGGGGTATACTTAAATAAAAGGAATTGATTTTGAAGAAACTTTTGATTCTATTAGAAGACTTAAAGCGATAAGGGTATTACTAGCTTTTGCCTATTTTAAAGATTTTAAATTATTTCAAATGGATATTAAGAGTGCCTTTCTTAATGGGGTGATTCAAGAGGATATTTATGTTAAGCAACATCTAGGTTTTGAAAATTTAAAATTCCTTAATCATGTGTTTAAATTGAAAAAGATATTATATGGACTAAAATAGGCACTTAGGACTTGGTATAAGAGATTAAGAAAGTTCCTATTAGAAAGATTATTTTTTAAAGAAAGTGTGGACATCACTCTTTTCTTAAAAAGAGTAGGAGATGATATACTCATTGTTTAAATATAAGTTGATGAAATCTTATTTTGATCCACAAATAAAAATTTTTGTGAAGATTTTCAAAAATAATGAGTAGTGAATTTAAAATGAATTTGATGGAGACTTCGTTTCTTTCTTAGTTTTAATATAAAGCAAAATGAGGATGGAACATTTTTTAGTGAGTCAAAGTATATTAAGGATATCCTTGAGAAATATAAAATGGATTGTGCTAAACCAGTGATTAAATTAATGAGTTCCTCAATGTAGTTAGATAAGGACTCTAAGGAAAAATATGTTGATAAAAAAATTTAGAGGAATAATTAGATCATTACTTTACTTATCTACTTGCAGACCATATATCATTTTTAGTGTTTTCTTGTGTGCTATATTTCAAGCTAATCTAAAGGAATTATATTTAACTCTAATTAAAAGAATTTTGAGATATCTTTTGAGAACTCAAAACTTAAGAATTTGATATCCTAAGCACAGCTCTTCTTTTGAAATTATTGGATATGCTGATTCAGATTTTGCAGGATGTAGGGTTGATCGAAAAAGTTTCTTGATATAGAAAAAAATAGAATTCAAATTCAATAGCCCTTTATACTGCTGAAGTAGAATACATTGCCTTAGGTAGTTGTGTGGCATAAGTTCTTTGGTTAAAGTAATAACTAATTTATTTAGGATTTTCCATTGACACTATTCAAAGTTTTTGTGATAATACAAGTATCATACGCATTTAAAAGAATCCTATTTAACATTCTAGAACCAAGTATATAGATATAAGGCATCACATCATTAGAGATCATGTGGCTAAAGAAGAGATTTAATTACATCATGTTGCTACTAAGAATCAACTTGCAGATATTTTCATAAAACCACTGGCTTTTGAACATTTAGTACTTAAGAACAAGATAAGGTGTGATTGATCTTAATGCTTAAAGTTAAATTTATATAAATTTGGATTGATAATGTATTAATGTATTTGTTTTTATTTCTTTGTTTGTTTATTAGTTGTTGTTGATTTCTCTAGTCTATGTTTATTTTTTTTAGAAAGTATTATTATTGTTTTTGTTTTCTTTATTGCTTGTCATAGATCTTGTGTGAACTGTTTGTGAATATAGTTTGTGTTTATCATGTCTTGAGTTTGATTTTCTTTCATATTGTATGAACTTTTTTGTACTTTACGAATTCTATAGATTGTACATGATTTTTTTTTTGAGTTGAGCATACAAAACTTAGATTTTTAATGCATATCATACTGTACGATATCATCATTATTAATATAATCAATTATTTTTCATCAGTACGATTGGGGATATTTTTTCTAAAGTCAATTATTTTTTTGTTAGATCGTACATATGAAATCCTATTTCATCTATATGATCCTGTTGTCAACTTCTCATGTGGACGAACCTAACTACCATATATAATCATTATTATTCTAATTATTCCAGATGAACATGTGTTCATCTATACAATCATATGATCAAAAAGTCTATATGAGTTGCCTATATTTTAGAAAAGAAGTACAACTTAATCTTTTATTTTTTTCTCTCCCATACTCATTCCTATATTAGAGGCACTCCATAATCTTTGATAGGTGGAATCCTATATAAATTTTCAAATGCCTCTTTTAATGTGGATAAAAGTAGCAATTATCTTTTTCTTCTTCTATTTAGTATTTATTTTTTACATTGGAGGCCTTCTTTTTTCTTGGATAGGCGACATCCCTTATCAAACTTAAGTGTATCTTTTTATTTAGAAGAAGTATAAATGATAGATCATTTTAATCCTCTAATTAACCATGAAAAGAAAAGATCAACCACCTATTATATGAAAGGAAGATTTAAAGAAATCTAGTGGTAGTAGCACCCAGGAGGAGAACTGGTGATTTTTAATAGGTGGGTAGAATTACTACATTAGTTGAGCAGAAGTCTGATGACAATTGAGGGTGACTAGGTGGAAGTTCAATGGTGGTTAGTGACCAGGTGATAAAAGGAAACAATCAGAGAGTGTGCTGTAAATAATAGTTGAGATAAGGTTCAATGATGGCTGAATTGAGGAGAAGGGTAAACGACGACCATCAGGTGAAGGGTTGATGATGGAAGTTTTTGAATTACTTTATATTGAAAATAATAGGCATTCATGTTGATGGCGGAGAATAATGAATAGGCTAACAAATGTGGTTAGGTGGGGTACTTAATGGTAGTAGTTTATTGGCATATTAATAGTGCCAAATGAGCAAAGACTTATAAGGGCCTCAAAATTTCCTTGAAAAACAAATTAAAAGAGGTGTTGTAGAGTGTAGTAGAGAAGAGGTTAATGGAGTTTGCCAAAGATGTTTAACCTTTTTAAGGTTGTTTATCATAACACTTTTTTATGATGTTAACCTATGAGAAAGAGGTTGAAACAAATCCATAATGGATGTTCTTCCTATCAAATGTTATTTACCAAAGCATTATTTAATGAATTTAACATGTGGAGAAGAGGTCGAGGGAATCCATATATGTTGTCTGATCTATTCAAGTTTATTTGTCTAATTATTGCTCAATGATGTAAAATAGTGTGATAGTGGTTAAGAGAAATCCATAAATGATGTTTAACATATCCTAGCTTGTTCCAAAGCATTGCTTGACAACATTAACCTATATGGAAGAGCTTTGGAGAATCCACTAAGGATGTTTGACCAATATGAAATTATTTATCAAAGCATTAGTCGATGATGTTAACCTTTATGGATGAGGCCAAGGGAGTCCTCCAAGGATGTTTGATCTATCTGAGGTTATTTGTTAGAGCATTACTTGATAGCATTAACTTATGTGGAAGAGACTGAGAGAAACCATCAAGAATATTTGACCTATTGAAGATGTTTGTCAGAGCTTTGATCAATGATGTTAACATGTTGTTGGCCTCATATTTGCATGAGCCTCACCAATCAAAACCAAAATAAAAATTCCAAACAAAAACTCAAGGTCGAAAGCCCATGTCCTATAACCTTTTTGGGTGATTTTTCAATTTCCCTAGAACCAAATCAAATGATATCGGATTCATGATTTTTTAGTTTCTTATTGATTAGGCATGTCTCTAGGGCCACCCCTCAAAATTTGAGTCTAATCCAAAACATCTAACCCCAAATTGAAATGAAATTCAAAGGCTGAAAAACCTTTAAATATTTATATCCTATGCCACTAGACCTTTTACTTTATGGAAATTAACTTTGGGACATTTTTAAAAATTTTTAGCATATCCATAGTCATCCTTAGGTCATTTTGAAACCATAACTATATCTTTTGTGTTTCTTGGCCAACCCAAAGTTGACCATGGGGCCACTTGACCCCAATTCCCCTTAAGGGGAAAATTTAAAGTTTTCTCTAAACTTTAACATGGGTCAATCAAACCAAGCCGTGAAACCTTCTCCAATGCATCCTATACATCATTTGTAGTGGTTTAAACTCAAATCCAAGCCCTTGTCATACATGGTTGACCACATTAACCCATCATACATGGTTAAACAAGTTAAACCATGTTGACCAATTGCCCCTTATGTGTTTACATAGGCTTTTCGAACCAATTGGCCATCCCATGTGTGTACTAACTTTTCAGTAACATAATACACCGTGTAATGAAGATTCAGGGCTCAAAACCACATAGAATAGGATGATTTTTGTAAAAGGCAAAAATTTTAATTTCTTGGGTCAAAGTCATGTAAGGGTTTATGCTAACTTGGAGACCATGCACACGCGCACATGGTGTGAGAACTTGAATTTCAAATGTTTTGAAGTTCAAACTATAAGATGCGAATCGTATTGTATAATTTTTTATTTAAAAAATTAATTAGAGTGACAAATTGGGTAATTAGTATTTTTTAACTAATTATATTGTATGAACCAAATCAAATATGATGATCAGATCAAATAAAAACCTTAGCAGCCTATCATAGTTAAGAAAAATTTTCATAATTATATTTTATACCAATCATATGGTACAACATGATTTGTAATATATTATATTTGAAATATTTTCCTAAATTTATTCCTTAGATTAAGCAAATTGAATCCATAATTAATGGTGATTGGTGATCATTAAGTATGAAGGGTATTTCATACTATATAGAAGATATCAGGATGATAATTAATCACCTAGGGTTCATCATGTATGAATAGATATGTGTTTGAACGAATCATACTATATGAAATGAGAAGATAGTAAGATAATAATTAATCACCTAGGGTTTGTCATGTATAAATGTAAGATCTGACTGAACTAATCGTAGAACACAATATTACATCATACAAGATGATCAGATCAAATTATTTGAACTAATCGTACTGTGTATCCCTCATCATACAACATTATTGTGGCTTGTTGAACTAATCATATAGTATGATACTACTATCATTCATTATGATTTGTGATGGTTGAATTTAACTTTTAGGGGTTTTTAAGCCCTTCTTTTAATACTCCTTTTAATTTATCCCAAACTTCCTTACCAGTAGTGCACGTGGAAATTAACAAAAAATCATCAGAATTTAAAGCACAGAAAAAATAATTTAAAGATTTTGCATTTAATTGAGCATTCATTCGTTCATCCCTATTCCATTGATTAAAAGGAATATCAGTTTTAATTTCATTAACAATACGTGATGGTGATGAATAACCAGTTAAAATCATATGCCACATACGAAAATCAATTGATTGCAAAAAAGTAGACATGCGAATTTTTCAAAAATCAAATGTAATATTTTCAAACAATGGTGGTCTAGTGATTGAATATCCTTCCGCAAAAATACGATTAGAAATATTAGCCATGGATCGAAATTCAAAACTTTTTAAAAACTTATTTTATGAAAACCGCTCTGATACCACTTGAAAGTTCGATGGGATGTTAAGCCCTGTGAACTTAGTCCCAAAGCTAATTAAAAGAGAAGTGAATCGGTAGCAATGAAATCTAGATTCACCACAATGAAAAACAAAGTGCAGAAATTAAAATGCAGAAGCAATAATAAGAAAAGAACACACCAGATTTATAGTGGTTCGGTCAAACCTTGACCTACGTCCACTCCTTGGAGGCACCCTCCAAGTATTGCACTAACACAAGTGTCTCTCCTTTTGCTCCCACAGCTAGGCGGAGAAGCCCTTACAAAATCACTTCCACCTCTCCCGGTGCAGCGGAGTTGTCGGGTCCTTTGACACCAAAGAGACTTCTTCTTTGGTGAACTTACCTCGAGACAAGCCTTGAATCTGATGGTACTAAGGTGCGAGTTCGCCGGAACAACCGTGTGGAACCCCCTCCACACTCCCTTGAGTCCCCCCTCACAGGATCTTCTCCCTCTCTTAAACTCCACCCTTTCCTCTCTCCCTTTCAAGCTCTCTCTTCAAGTTTCCCCCACAAGAATGAAGCTCCAATGGCTGCCAAAGACACTTACAAAGTGCCTTGTTATAGCTTAAATAGAAGAGCTAAAAATGAGCTCATTAATGCAAGTTGCCGACATTATCGTCCAAGACGATAGGCATATCGTCCTGGCCGATTAGTTTAAATATGAGGAAAATCATCCTGAATATTGCCCTGAAATGAAGCTAGACGATGTCTAATCGTCCCGGACGAAATCCCCATTAATTGCTTTCCAAAACTGCCTGAGAAATTTTGGAAAAATTGCTCTGGATCGTCCGTGACGATATATTATAGTCCAGGACGATCCACCGGGATGATGTCCAAAAATAAGATTTTCCTTAGTAGATATGGCGACAGATTCTTGTTGAATTGAGCCGATCGTCCTGGCCGATACAAAATCGTCCAGGACGATGTGTTTTGCAAAAAGACGGCTACTTTAATGAGGATGCCCTAATTAGGATTTCTACTTTTGTCAGATCGTCAAGGACGATATAAATATCATCCCGGACGATGTTACCAAAAATAGAAATCTTTTAGGGCACAACAGAAAATCTTCCAAGTTACAAATCATCAGATACCACACCAAATACAACAGACTCAAGAAAGGAAAAAAGATTACAAACTGACACAGACCTAGTCTACCCAATCTTGAGCTGGTTTCAAATTGAAGTCTGATCGTGTGGACCTGAAACGTTAGCACATAAGGCAATCGTAGAGAAATAAAGAATGTTTGCTATCATCAAAATCATAGATCCGCAACATTCTTGATTTCTTGCTTCCGCACTTTTATTTCCGCATTTATTTTTGTGGCGTGATTATGGTTTGTGATTTTCACTCTTAGTAAAAAGAAAATTTTTAATTACCAATTCACCCCCCCTCTTGGTTAGCTTGGGTCAGTTCTATAGGGCTTAACATCCCTATCGAACTTTCATGTTCATCTTTTTTTTTTACTATTTTTGCACTTTAAATTCTTACATTTTATTTACTTTTAAATCTGTAATTTGTGAGATTTTTTTTTTTGAATTAGAATTATATTATGATTTTGCTCCAAAAGAAAAAAATGGTTCAAAAATAAAAAGGATAAAAATATTTCTTATTGCAAGTTTTTTGTTTATGAAAATCAAATCAAATTTTCTTTTCTTTGCTAGTTTGCAAAAATGAAAATATGTTTTCCTAATCTCCCCCTTACTAAAATAAAACTTTAAAAAATAGGGGAAATCAAATTCTTTTTGTTATTTTTAATTTTTGTAAAAAATGATACAAATAAAGAAATATGTTTATCTCCCCCTTTTTGATGATGACAAACATTACTGGTGGAATTTGCAAAAATGAAAAAAATTTCTCCTATTCTCCCCCTTACTAAAATAAAACTTTAAAAAATAGGGGAAATCAAATTTTTTTGTTGTTTTTAATTTTTGTAAAAAAAAGATATAAATATAATAGTTCATCCTCCCCCTTTGAGATTATCAAAAAGAGAAGGGGCATAAAAAAGTCTTAAAAAAGAAAAAGTTACCTCATATTTTATTCAAAAACTTAGTAAGGAATGGATTGACACCGCATAATCCAGTAAAGGTAAGAAATTCAAAAATTGTTAATCCAAGCTCAAGTTCTTTTAAAGGCTCAAAAACTTTTTAATCTAATATCTAAATCAAGGAATAATTAGAAAAAGAAATACTAATTTTTCAAAACACCTTTTATAAAATATATATAATATAAGATTAATGCAAAAATTGGTGAATCATGAATCATGATTTTCAAGATCAGGTATAAAAAATATCAAGGGTTTTCTTAAGCTTTAAGTAATACAGAAAAAGTAAGCATACTCTTTGTCAGCTCATTTTATGCCTCTTATCAATTTTTGGTGCACTTTGCACATCTTTTACTTTTTGATAAACTTTGTGTATCTTTCTCAATTTGGTGCCATTGCACATCTTTTGATTTTGTGTCATTGGCCACTTTTTTGATTTGGCATCACTAGGCTTTTTTTTTTAATGTGCTACCTTTATAAAATTTTAAAAATAAAAAAAAAACTCATTCCATTGACACAACGAACTACTTAATTAAGATAATTATGAGGTAGATTCAATAACTTGAAAAAGATTCCTATGCGATAGATAAAATGTAGGGAGATGAAAAAGTTCAGTTTCAAAATCTAATTTAAAATATGATGAAGATTTTAAATCAAAAGTAGAATAACCTCTTTTAGGAAACAGAGATTGAGAGTCAAAATCATGAGTTTCCTTCCTTTGACTATTTTTAGAGAAGTCAACCATAACTTACATAAGAATTCAAAAAAAAATAGGAGGTAGATTTTTCATTTTTAATATTTTTTAATATTTTTTTACTTTTTAAAAAAGATGGTGATGTGTGTGTTGATTAGAGAAATTACTACATAAAAAAAAAAATAAAGACAAAATAAGAAAATTTAACGAAAAAGAAAAGAAAGAAAAAAAGAGTGAAAAAGAATAAATCCAAAAAAAATATATTTTATTTAGATGCTGGCAAAGAACTCAAAAATTAACTCCTTTTTTGAAGAGTGAGAAAGAGCGGGTTTTTAGAGTGAGAAAGCGATTTTCAAATTTCTGTTTGGCGGTTCACGAGCTGTACAGCTGGTGGTCGCCGGTGGACGGCCGGTACTCCGACGGCTTAGAAGATCGGAAATGGATCAACGACGCATTCTCAAGAAGGATGCGTGGGCGAATTACAGGAAGGGTTTATCGGTACCAGTTCTTGATTCTTCCGAAGTCTTCAATGGGGGCTCAAAGATTCTGGATGATTTTAACCAGAATTTCAAGAATATTAAGGAAAAGCCATTGGTGATCAAGGAGGGAGGTTTGTTGGAAGGAAAGGTTGTTACTGTTCCAGTAATTGGTAAGGGCAAAGATGTTGTCAAGGAGAACAGCCAGAGCCTTTCTAGCTATTCGCCGGTTTCGAATGGTGTTCTTAAAAAACAGGGGTCTCGGACTCATGAAGCTTCTTCTTCGGGAGGTTTAAAGATTTCCTCGAATTTTGATTATATCTCTAAATCTTTGCCTTCGTCTCCTGCTGAGAGGGGAGTTATCAGAGCAGAGTTGGAGTGTCTTAAATCCCGGGATGTCTGCAAAATGAATGACATTTTGTCTTTGAGAAAGGACAATCATGAACCTGAGGATGGTTTAAAAGGAATTGCTAATGTGAATAAAGCAGATGTGGAGATAGTAAATAAAGGACATGCTTATACGGCATGGATAAGGAAACCGTATGTTAAAGTTGATAATCTTGATTTGGGATCTTTCCTATCAGAAGATGGGAAGGTGGTGAAGATGCAGGCATATAAGGAAGCTGAAAATGCTAAGAGGTTGGAAAAAGCTATAGTGGTTAAAGTTTTTGGTGAAAACTTACCATTTTTTGTTATTAGCTCTGCTTTAAGAAGACAGTGGGATAAATTTGGGAAATTCCACATAACTGGATTGGGACTTGGTTGGGTACTCTGCTCTTTTGAAGATTCCTTAGCAGTTGATCAGGTTCTCACTGGCGGACCTTGGTGGGTTGGTGGTCAGGTGGCTGGTATTGATAAATGGTCTATTAATTTCAACCCCACATCGCTCAAAGGTATTACTTCTCCGGTTTGGATAAGGCTACCTAATCTCCCTCTACAATATTGGGATGAGATCAACATTTGCAGGATAGCTTCTCAAGTGGGAAAACTGTATCTTCTGGATGGAAACTTATTTCAGTGGAGCAGAAGGGAATACGCTCGTATTTGTGTCCGAATTCCATTAGGTTTGAAACTGCCTCAAGGAATATGGGTGGAAGGTTCATCTAGTAAATTCTTTCAGAAGATTGAATACGAGGAAATTTCTAAAATCTGTTGTGAATGTGGAAAGGCAGGTCATGAGGGAGCTTCTTGTGATAGTTTTAAAAATAAGGTGGTTGTTGGTCCGGTTGTTCAGAATATTAACTTGGTGCCGGAAGTTGTGATGAAGCAAACAATGGGTGAGAAAAGCTTAAATGAGGAGAAAACTTCTTTTGAGTTTACTTGGAAAGTTGTCAATCATGGGAAAAAAAATGCTAAAAGAAAGGTGGACAATAGAAGATTTCCTTATAGGAATTTCTCGGTTCATATGAAGAAAAGTTTTGTCCCCAAGATGGGGGGCCAGGTGCAGGGAAAAGTGATTGAAGAAATGGGGAACAATTCGTTGGAAGAGCTGGAAAATTTAGTGAACTCTGTACAGGAGCCTTCTAAGAGTTCATTGCTGGTTGAAGAGGTGGATGCATCTGAAAAGAGGGGGTCACCTATTATGGCTTTTCCTGAAAAAAATGGAGGTGTAGAAATCCAGAACAAATTTAATTCTCTTTGCAACCTGGAGGAAGAGGTGCTTCAAGGAGGTGATGTTTTTAGAGGGGAGGAAGTTTCAGAGGAAGGGGAAATTATATGTTCGCCAGATGATGGTATTTCTAGCTGTAAGGGAATGGAAGAAAGGAAAAAGTTGTGTTTGTCAGCAAGGAAGAAAGGTTCATTGGAGAATTCTATTTTGGAAAAAGAAATCTCTTTAGAGAAAAAATCTAAATTGAGCAAGGAGCTGAAGTCCTTGGGAGCAGGTAATATCATTGCTCATAATAGAAAAGGGGAGAGTGGGAAGATAAAAAAGGTTGGGGACCATTTCCCCATCTTTAAATAATGAGTGGTCTTCTTTTTTGGAATTGTAGGGGAGCCTAAAAAGTTGAGGTGGCTCTCTATCTTAAGGAGGTGTTCAAGGATCACGGTGTTATCTTTGTAGGTTTGTTGGAAACAAGGATTAATAATGTGGATAATACTCAAATTATGAAGCTTCTGGGGGACAATTGGAAGCTTTTTATGGTCCCGACAGTTGGACTTTTGGGTGGTTTATTGATTTTATGGCGTGGTGATTTAGCAGATTTTACAGTGGTAAAGCACTCTTCTCAAATGGTGGTTGGAAATTTGAAAATGATCAACAAAGGTGACTGTAAGATCGCGTCAGTTTATGGTAGTACAGATGTGCATAAAAGAAAATTTCTTTGGGAAGATCTTGGAAGGCAATGTGATGTTGATGCTCCTTTGATTATTGGAGGGGATTTCAATTGTATTTTATCTCAAGAGGAGAAAAGAGGTGGGAAGAAATTCAAAATGAACCAAGGCTCCAAAGATTTTCAGAGCTTCATGATTAACAATGATCTTCACCTGGTAAATTCAATGGGGCCTAAGTTCACGTGGTGCAACAATAAATCCGGAAGCAATCGCATTTGGGAGAAATTGGACAGGTGCCTTATAAACTCTTCTGCTATGAATTTTCTTCACTTAGCTATAGTTAAACACCTGCCTCATTTTGCTTCGGATCACTGTCCATTAGTTATGGAATTATTCAAACCAGTGAATTCAGTGAGAAAAGATATTAGATATGAAGAGATTTGGGCTACTTATTATGGAGCAACGACATTGGTGAAGAAGATTTGGGAAAATAAATTTTCAGGTAGTCCGACTGACATTCTCAATAAGAAATGTAAGAAGACTCTAAGAGCTCTTTTCTTTTGGAGTAGAGAGAAACATAAAAATTTATCTCAGCTCAAGGAGGAACTCTAAGCAGAAATTATGGAAATCCAATTAGAAGAGGCGGAAGTTGGTATCTCTATGGACAAGCTTCAGATTTTGAGAAGTAAAATCAATGAGTTAAATGTTACTTTAGCTAGACTCAATACTTGGTGGAAGCAAAGAGCAAAGATCAAGTGGATGGAAGAGGGAGATTGTAACTCCAATTTTTTTCACAGTTTTGTGAATGCTAGAAGGAACTTGAACTGGATTTATCACATCAAGACTTTAGAAGGGGAAATTTCAGAGGATGAAGCTGTTATTCAGGAGACCTTCTCTGTTTATTTCAAAAATAAATGGCAGAATAGAGAGTGTTTTCTGGCAGATTGGCCATCTCCGGCAGAGGCTGTTGATGAGGCGGATCAAGCGATGCTTGGAGCAGATTTTTCTAGAGAAGAACTTCAACTTGTAGTGGAAAAATCAGAAAGAAACATATCTCCAGGATTAGATGGGATTACTTTTTCTTTATTAAAAGATTTTTGGAGTATTATCAAAGAAGATGTGTGGAATGCAGTTAGCCAGTTCTTCAAGGAAGGTAAAATGGATAAATCCTGGAAAGAAACTTTAATTGTTTTAATCCCAAAGATTAAAAATCCGCAAATTCCTAGCAACTTCCGTTCCATCAGTCTTTAAAATGATGTTTAATAGGATGCATATGACCAATTACAAACTAGTTGCTAAAATGATGTTCAATAGGCTGGAAAAAGTCTTGCATATAATTGTATCTGAAGATCAAGCAGCTTTTGTTAGAGGTCGTTCTTTAAATGATCATGTTTTATTGGCCCAAGAGGTGTTTAACAAGTTCAGATGGTCTAAATGTAAGGAGGGCTTATGTGCTATTAAAATTGACATGGAACAGGCGTATGATAGTATGGGGTGGTTAACTTTGAAGCAAGTTCTGTATCAGTTCAGATTTCCTAATAAGTTCATTGAACTTATTATGCAGTGTGTGCTTGATCCTAGATTTTGTATTTTGATTAATGGGAAGAAAACAAGTTGGATTGAAGGGAGATGCGATTTTAGACAGGGATGTCCGTTATCCCCGTCGTTATTCATTTTATGTTCTCAATTACTTTCCTATGCTATTAAGGAGAGGTATAAAGGAATTTCGGTTTCTAAAAATGCTCCCAAGGTGACACATCTTTTATATGCAGATGACATTTTGCTGTTTTCAGAAGCTAAGCTTAATGCAATCAAGAAGTTAAAAAAGATCATCTCTAACTACTATATGTGGACGGGACAAAAGGTTAACGAGGCTAAATCGTTGATCATCTTTGGGAAACATACTAGTATAAAAGCTAAGAGGGCGGTTACCAAAGTACTGAATTATAAGCAAGTTAAAGAGTTTGATTACCTCGGGGTAAGGATAGCTTTAAGAAGGCTGAGCAAAGTTCATTTTCAAGGCTTATTAGAGAATGCAGCTGGCAGACTGGACACTTGGGGTAAGAGATGTATCTCCTTGGAAGGTAGATTGGTTCTTGTGAAATCTGCATTTTTGACACTACCTTTATTCATTTCTTCTATTTCAATCGTTCCATTGAGCATTCTAAAAGAATTTGATAAGATGTGTAGGGAGTTTATTTGGAGTAAGAATAAGGGGGAACCTGGTATCCATTATGCTTCTTGGGATTTACTTTGTAAATCCAAAAGTGGGGGTGGTCGTGGTTTATTTTCAGCGGTGGAAAAGGTGGGTCCCTTAAGAGCTAAATTTGCTTGGAGCTTTATTTCAAAACCTGATTCTTTATTGAATCAAATTTTAAGAGCTAAGTATGGGGAAGATGTTTGGTCTTCTGTGAAGAAAACCGGTTGTTCAACGGCTTGGAAGGTAATCACCAGCGGAGCTAAATCCCTAAGAAAGGTTGTAAGATGGCAAATTGCTAATGGAGAATCTATCAACTGGTTATATGATACTTGGCTTTTAGATAAATGTATTGAAAAATGGCCAACTTTTGTGAATATACAAGATACTACTGACTTCAATCTAAGCTGTTTCATTGAGAAGGGACAATGGAAGTTGGATAAGTTTAATGAGGTCTTTGGGGAACAAATGATTGAGTCTATTATGAGAACCACTATCGAAACAGGCATTAGCTCAGACAGGTTGGAACTAATCAAGATGTTTTCTGGAAATTCGGTTGCAGGTCTTATAAAGGAAGCTGAAGAGGAGTTGGATAATCAGAATGCTCATTGGAATTGGATGAAAAAATTGAAGCTGAATCCCAAAACGGAACTATTCTGGTGGAGAATGTATAACAATGCTATCCCTTATAATGCTATGTTGGTTAGTAGGAGGATTAAAACAGTGTTTGGATGTCCTAGAAGAAGCTGTGATGATATAGAAGATGTGAATCACATGGTGGGAAATTGTGTTAAAACTTTGCAGGTCATTTCTTTATTGAATAAGTGGGGATTCCAGGTACCGGTTTTCGGTAATTTTGAAGAATGTTTAACTGGTTTACAAAGAATGATTGGAAAACAAAATTTATCAGCCAACTTGTTTTGTAATGCTATTTGGCTGGTGTGGAAGAGTAGATGTAAACTTGTTAATACAAAGAGGGAGGATTCAGTCAACTTCATTGCTGCTGAAGCTGTTTCTTATGCGGTTAAAAGTAATTTTGTTAATATCCATCAAGACATATGGAATGCTAACCGGCT
Source organism: Dendrobium huoshanense (assembly GCA_016618105.1). Classification (NCBI taxonomy): domain Eukaryota; kingdom Viridiplantae; phylum Streptophyta; class Magnoliopsida; order Asparagales; family Orchidaceae; genus Dendrobium; species Dendrobium huoshanense. Next base: position 45,735,537 of record CM028358.1, on the reverse strand, counting down.
TATGCTGTTTAATCATTGGCATCCCCCCGCCCCTTGGATGGATTAAAATCAACTTCGATGGTGCTTTGAGAAGGAACAACTCGGCTGGAGTAGGTGGGGTTTTGAGAGACCACAAGGGTAGATTTCTGCTGGCGTTTGGCAACTCTCTTCAACATTGGGATGCTGCTCAAACTGAATTACATGCTGTGAAGTCAATAAAGTTTGTGAAAAGGGATTGGATGTCGGAAGCTATTGGAGTCCTCATAGAAGGAGACAACCTTAACATCATTTATTTGCTCCAAAAAGAAATCAAAAGTTGGAAGGTTAGCAATGCAATTGATGATAGTTTAGATTTCTTACTTGATTTCAAACAAGTTATTTTTTCTTTTACCAATAGGTTGGGTAACAAATTAGCAAACTTATGTGCTAATTTGGCTGTAGATGGTTCTTTTGTTTGGGATGATCTTCAAGGTTCTTCCATTCCTTCTTCTTTCTTAAATTGTTTGAAAGAGGAATGTGAAACCTTTGAGGTTCCGTGAGTGTGCTTATTGTATTTTGACTTTCGTTGTTTTTTTAATGCAATTTTGTGCATTGGTTATCAAAAAAAAAAAAAAAATAGAAAATACACAAAAAATGAACAAAACATGCAAACACAAAAATATAAAGCACACAAACAATGGTTTAAACATCATCTTGCTCCTAGTTTGATGATTCAGAAGCTAGGTCTGACCAAAAAAATTTTTGCTTTTAATTATTTATCATTTTTATAATTTGCTAAGCTTTACCCTTTTCTTTTGCAGGAAGAGTTCTTAAATTAGGGTACTGATTTTTCATATGTCCAAGTTTCCTACATACAAAGCAAATAACATCAGAAGAAATCTTAACATTCCAATTATTTTTACCTTTATTCCACTTTTGTTGATGCTTATGTTTTAGTGAGCTTTCCAATTTGCTTGCTAAGTCATCATTTTCCTCACCAACTAATTGAGAGGACGCCACACTATCAACTCAATTCTAGCCTTTTTGAGGATTATATATTTTTTGGTTTTGCTCCATTGAGAGGACGCCACACTATCAAAATATAATTCCCATACTAGTTCATTAAATTCCTTAAACTCATGACTTGTTCAGTAGGTAGATAATCATTTAAGAGAAAATCTATCGGCAACAAGTGTGTTGCAAAGAAGTCGGCAATAACATATCCTTTCACCGCATGTAGGGGAATGAAAGTGATTTTGAATTGAATTAATATCATAGACCACCATTCCAAATGTCATGACAACGTAGGATGGTTAATAAGATATTGCAAATAATTGACTCTCGAAATCAAACTCACTCGATGAGAAAGCACGTAATGTCTTAGTTTCTGGGTTGCAAAAATTAAAGCAAGATAATGCTTCTCGATTGAAGAGTACCAGGTTTTCATTGGAAGAAGTCCTTAGCTCAAGTAATAGTGAGCATTCTCTTTCTCCTCTTTGTTAACTTGAGCCAGAAGAGTGCCAAGCTACTTGTCGAGGGTAGCGGTGTAAAATATAAGAGGTTTTCCCAAAATAGGTGCTACCAAGACTAGCATATTGGTAAGATATTTTTTGATGCTTTCAAAAGAATTTTAACATTTTGCATCCCAATTGAATTTGGCATCCTTCTTAGCTAGGATAGGGAAGGGTTGACATCTTCTAGATAAATTGGAAATGTACCTTCTTATATACGCAAGCCTACCCTGGAGAGACCTTAACTTAGTAAGGCTCTTAGAATGCGGTATTTTTTAAGATGGCTTCAATTTTAGAGGGATCAATATTAATTCCGCGGTGCCTCACTACGAATCCTAAAAATTTCTCAAAAATGATGCCAAAAGTTTAAAGGATTCATTTTGATGTTGTAATGATGCAAACACTCAAAGATGACTCTTAAGTTATAAAGATGAGCCTCTTTGACCTTGCTCTTGACAACCAAATCATCAATGTAGCACTAACCCTGCAACCCTACCTAAAGAAAGTGGGTTTAAGGTTAATGCCTCAATTCTCCTACTCAGTTTTTCATACATGGTCAATTCAAACTTCTCACTTTGAACTTTTAGAGCATCAATCTATGAGTCACTATCCATTTTTAAAGTGAGATCAAACATTGAAGGAGGGTTAATGTTTTGGTAATAAAAAGGAATTATAACACCTCATTTTAAAGTTCTTCATTAGAACTTGATTCTGAATTGATATACCAGGGTTACTCTCCTTTCAAATGAAGTATGGCCTTAACCATGTGCCCTTTGGGCCATCCTCCCACCTCTTTGAGGCAACATGTTCTGAGGTCTAAAGACCATGATGTTGTGGTCATCTTCACTATCTAATTCTTTTGATCTTTTTCTTTTTCTTCTTCATTTAATCCTTTTGATTCTCGATTTTGACAGGAGCTTTTCACACTTATTTCCACCTCAATCTTGATCTCAACTTTAGGATTGTAAGAGGACCCTTTTAGCATGAAATATACAACATCCTCGTAGATCCCAATCTCTAAAATTAAGAATGGTTGCAATTACCCTTAATCACATATTTAATGTCATCTCACTTGTACTTAATTCATTGATGTATGGTAGATGAAATCATCCTATATTCATGGATCTAGGGCCTATATAAAAATGCAATAAAGGATGTTGCCAAATAAATGATATAAAATTTTGCTTTAGTTTTGAGTTCTTCTTCAATTTCTAGCATAAGGGTTATCGAACCCAAAGCCCTCTCATCTTTTTTGTTGAACCCATGTTGCACCAACTTGTTAGTGGTGAGCATACTAGTATTAACTTTAAGATAGGAAAGGGTCTTTACATTCATCTTGTTGAGGTGATGAAGTAGCCTTGAGAGTGATAGCCCCTACATCAGGTAAGGGAGATTCCTCATATCCCTTGGTAGGGAGCTCATGGAAAATACATGGAATCTAAAAAAGACTATCTAGGATAAGAACTAAAATATTAATTGAGTTATTAACTTGATCAACAATTGAAACATCAACTGGTTGACAACTAGAATATCAACTCAGACATTTTATGGATAAATTGGGGTCTAAACTACACTAACTGGGATATGTGATTACTTGATTGAAGATTGAGGTGGCTTAAATGAAGGTGGAGCAGCATCAACTCTATTGATCTTCTAAGGGACATACTTTCTTTCTATGGACTTGGGCCTCTTTCCCTTGGCTTTAGTCATCCCTTTAACTTAAGAATCCACCTTGATTTTTTCCAGCATTAAGGATAGATTTACAAATTTTGGTGAGGGACCGATGGCCCTCCACTAAAATGGTTATTCTTTTTAAGTCTGTTAAGTACACTTCCTTTATTTTAGAGAATGGAGGCTGTCGAACCTAGTGGTTGTAATATCATATATGCTCCAGGATCGTCCGGGCCGATCGTGGATCGTCCTGGGATGATTAGTTCAAAAATTTGTTCCAGATTCTATACAGAAGTTACAGGAATGATTTCCTGTAGGCATCGTCCGGGCCGATCTGGGATCGTCCCGGGACGATCATAGCATTGCACAAGTCAGAGAGTAGGGGTTTTTATCGTCCAAGGAAATTAATTATCGTCCTGAGAAATCGACCCAGGACGATGTGATTTTGTTCAGATCGGCCAGGAAGATCGTGCGATCGGCCGGGCCGATCTCAAGTGGATATAAGGGAATGAGCTCGTTTTGAAGAGAGAGAAAATCAAAAAATAAATATCTAAAATTCTGAGGAGAGAGAAAGTCGAGGGAAAAAGAGGAAAAGTTGATTTTTGGGCGACGTCGGTCCGTTTTCGTCCGACGAGACAGTTCGAGAAAGTGGTGTACGCAAGGTAAGGCACATTCCGCCTTTCACAATTTTCAGAACGGTGAAGTTTGAACGATTATTCTGTCCAGATTTTGTTTTCGTTAGCGAATTTAGTCCGTATTTTCTAATTGGTTCAGTTTTTACCGCGTAACTTTTGGTATGTTTCTGAAGTGCCGAGTGTGCACGTTTTGATTATTTTCTGGAGAATTTTTACCGGATAGTTTTCAATCAGCGGTGTTTTATTTTGACTGTGATTTCTGATGAAGCCTGAAATTGTATGGGCAGTAGAATAAAAGTTTTGTAATGTTGTTGTGAATATTATGTGCTAAATTGGTAATTTGTGAAATTAGGAATTTTTGTGTAAATTTCGTATACTGTCGTTATGCCGGTGGATTTTCGTACGATTTCTGAAATTGTCCAGATTTGTTCTGAAATGATATGATATGATTGTGTGTTATGAAAAGGGATTTATAAGGGGTCGGGATCCTGTGTGATCCTGTCTGTGTCAGGGAAATCTAAAAATCTGAAATGAGCTCTGAAATCTGAAAACAAGTTCTGTTCCGGATCCGATGATAAGATTATGTTCTGGTGCTATAAGCACATCTGTTCTTGTTCCATGAGCACAAAGGGAGTTATAAGGGGTCAGAATCTGAGAGATTCTATCAGTGTCTGGGAAGGGAGGCATAAGGGGCCAGAATCCGTTGAGATTCTGTCAGAGTCAAGGAATCTGTTATGTATTTTGATATGTTCTGAATTGATATAATTTCTGGTTTCCGTACGATTTTAATATGATACGACTCTGATATGATCTGATACGATTCTGTTCTGTTCTGATTTGATCTGATATGTATGATTCAAGTTTTGGATTTATGATTTCTGTGATATTTGTTCTGTTCTGATTCGATATATGATTCTATTGATCTGATTTATATACGGATTATTATCTGATGTGTTTGATGTGGACTCTGAGGATTTTGATTGGAGGTTTGATGTCTTGCTGAGCTGTTGTAACTCATCCTTGTTTTCTGCGTGGTTTTCAGGTTCTGGGAAAGGGAAGGAAATCTTGGAGTAGGAATTCTGAGTTCAGAGTCTGATCTATTATAGGTATTATAGACTTTTGATTTTTGTACAGTCATGACTTTTCTGTTCTTTCTTTCTTTCTGTCTGAAAGCCATGATCTGTGTTTGTATATGATTCTCTTTTTGAGGATGAAAAAGATAGATGATCTGTTTCACTGCATTTGATTTTTATAGTAGCTCTGTGTCTGTGTGTGTGTGAAATGTTTGGAAGAAAGTTCTAAAACAAATTCCAAAGCCAGATCCTGGAATCAGTTCAGTCAGGAAGAGTTTATCGGCAACCCTATGCGAGCGGGATCCGTCCCGGTCGGGTTGGGTCATGATAAGCTTTAGTGGTATCAGAGCAATGGTTTTGGAATTTGAAATTTGGATTGCAAGACAGAGCTATAGGAAGTGATCTGAGTCTGTCTGGGGTAGTTTTGGTCTGTCCAGTTTTTTATTGTGTTATTTTTGTGGCTAGTTTTTTTGGATTTTCTAAATTTTCTGAATGGATCTGCCAGACCCCGATATGACAGACGGTCAGAGTGCCAGTCAGGCAGCACTAGTGGGTAGTACAGTCCCAGCTCTCCAGTGGTGCAGATACACTTTCCCAGTTTGCTTCATTGGTTGCTCAGATGATGAGCGAGACTAACAGTAGAGCCTCTACTGTTCGATCTGAGGATATTGATAGACATCTTCATATGTTTCTGAGATTGAAATCACCGAGGTTTGAGGGCGCTGTTGAGCCCAGAGCAGCTGAGGAGTGGCTGAGGAGGTTAGAGAAGACTTTTGACGGCATGCAGTGTCCGTAAGATAGGAAAGTACCTTTTGCAGTTTTTCTGTTAGATGGGGAAGCAGAGCACTGGTGGGTAGGCCAGCAAGAAGCAAAGTTTCAGGGCAGATTGAACTCTATGATTTCTTGGGAAGAATTCTCTGGAGTATTTCAATCTTGGTTTGTTCCTCCTTCTGCACAGCAGTAGATACAGGAGAGTTTTCTGAGACTAATTCAAGGGAGCAGGACAGTGATGCAGTACGAGGCAGAGTTTACTGCCTTAGCTTGATATGCTCCACAGCTGGTGAGTACTTCTACTGAGAAGTGTTATCGTTTTCTAAGGGGACTACGAGACAGTCTGAGATAGCCCCTGGTACCATTTCATATTTCTGATTTCTCTGAGCTTGTGGAGAGAGCTCGTTTGATAGAGAACGGTCTGATGGCTACTCAGCAGCGGTGGACTGCGAGTAGGAAGAGGTTTGGGGGTGAGTCGAGAAGTAGTTCCTCTGGCAAGAGGAGATTTGTTTCTGGTTCTGGAGACTTTAGGAAGAGTGGATAGTCTGGTACTGCTACAACCAGTATGACCACCTCTAGATCTGTTAGTGGGGCGCCTGTGTGCCAGAGTTACGGACGAAGACATTTTGGCCAGTGCTATAGGATGACTGGTCAGTGCTTCAGATGTGGTCAGCCAGGACATCGGATTGTAGAGTGTCCACAGGCTGGATTTGATCGACAATCCGAGAGTTTTGTTAGACCTGCCAGTTCAGCAGGAAGGCTGAGGACTGTTTCTCAACGCCCTATGACTAAGGGATCTGGTAGAGGTGGTAGTTTGAGTTCTGTGCCACGGAGACCACCTACTGCTAGTCAGAGGGAGGCTTCAGCTCCAGCTCCAGTTTAACCATGAGTGTACAGTCTGAGTCAGCAGGAGGCTTGAGATGCTCCGGATGTGGTGACAGGTAAGATTTATATTTCTGATCATCCCTGTCGTGTTTTGTTTGATTCTGGAGCCAGTCACTCTTTCCTTTTCGAGCGTTGTTTTGATGCTTTGCATCTGAATTTAATTTTACTTCTGGTTTCTCTTTCTATGATTTTGCCGGCTAGAAGTGATTTGATAGCTCAAAAGTTTTGTTTTTATGAGATTGAGATTGCTGGCAAGAAGTGGAAAGCGAGTTTGATTTTGTTGTCGATTTCTTCGTACGATGTGATTTTGGGCATGGATTGGCTGAGTCTGTATGAGGCTCAGATTGACTGTTTGAAGAAGCAATTAAGCTTGCTTATGTCGGGAGAGAGATGTGTATTCCAAGGCTTACGAGGTGTTCTCTTTTGTCTGATTTCTGTATTGGAAGTGAGAAGGATGTGGAAAAAGGGTTGTCCTGTATTTTTGGCTTCAGTATGGGATATGAACCTGGAGGTGGGTTCTGTTTCTGAAATCCCAGTGGTACGAGAGTTTGCTGATGTATTTTCTGAAGAGCTGGTTGGTTTACCTCCGGATAGAAATGTGGAATTCTCTATTGATATTTTTCCGGGTACAGCTCCGATATCAAAAGCTCCGTACAGGATGGCACCGAAAGAACTTTATGAGTTGAAAGTTCAGCTTCAGGAGTTGGTGGATAGAGGATTTGTTCGTCCTAGTGTTTCTCCTTGGGGAGCACCTGTTTTGTTTGTAAAGAAGAAGGACGGAACACTCCGTATGTGTGTTGACTACAGTGATTTGAATAAAGTCACGATCAAGAACAAGTATCCTTTACCACGGATTGATGACTTATTTTACCATCTTTCTGGTTCTTCTATGTTTTCGAAGATTGATTTAAGATCTGGATATTATCAGGTGAAGGTGAAGGAAGCTGATGTGTTGAAGACAGCTTTCAGTACTCAGTATGGATACTACGAGTTCTTGGTTATGCCTTTTGGGGTAACCAATGCACCTGATATTTTTATGGATCTGATGAATAGAGTGTTCAAGGAATATCTGGATCAGTTTGTGATCGTCTTCATCGACGATATTCTGGTATATTCTGCTTCTGAGGATGATCATGCCAGACATTTGAGCATTGTATTGGAGACTTTGAGACGGCATCAGTTGTATGCTAAGTTCTCTAAGTGTGAATTCTGGCTGAAGAGTATTTCATTTCTGGGGCATGTGATTAGCGGTAAAGGTATTTCTGTTGATCCCCAGAAGATTCAGGCTGTTGCGAATTGGCCAAGGCCTACTACGGTATTTGAGGTACGTAGTTTCTTAGGCATGGCTGGATACTACAGGAAGTTTGTGAAAGGATTTTGTCAGATTGCTACGCCTCTGACGAGACTGACTCAGAAGTCAGTAGCTTTTGTTTGGACACTGGAGTATGAGACTAGTTTTTAGAGATTGAAGGATTGTTTGACTTCAACTCCAGTGTTAGCACTTCCGTCAGGTACGGAAGGATTTCAGGTGTTCAGTGATGCTTCACTGAAAGGTTTTGGATGTGTGTTGCATCAGCATGGTCAGGTAATTGCTTATGCTTCAAGACAATTAAAACCACATGAAAAGAATTACCCGACACATGATTTGGAGTTAGCTGCAGTTATTTTTGCTTTGAAGATTTGGCGTCATTATCTGTATGGCGTCAAATGTGAGATCTTTACGGATCACAAGAGTTTGAAGTACATTTTCACTCAGAATGATCTAAATTTGAGGGAAAGAAGGTGGCTTGAGTTGATCAAGGACTACGATCTGACGATTCAGTATCAGCCTGGTAAGGCTAATGTGGTAGCGGATGCTCTGAGTAGGAAATCTTCTGGATTATCAGGTATTCAGCTCACTTCTGATGAGTATCTGATACGATATATGGAAAGATTACAATTAGAGGTGATTTCCTCTACTTGTGCGGATTCTGGAGTTTTGACTCAGTTGAGCATTTAATCTTCTTTAGAAGAAAGGATTCAGGAAGCCCAGAAGTTAGATTCTGATTATTCGACGTTGATTGCTCAGATTGAATCTGGTAAGAAGCCTGAACTCCGAGTTTCTGATTCTGGTATTATTTTATGTAAGAACAGGTTGTGGATTCCTGTGTTTGGAGATCTGAGTAAAGAGATTCTATATGAATCTCATCATTCAAGCTACACTGTTCATCCGGGAAGTGGCAAGATGTACGAAGATATGAAGAGTTTGTTCTGGTGGCTGGGAATGAAAAAGGATGTAGCAGATTTTGTTGCTAGATGCGAGGCCTGTCAGTTGGTGAAGGCAGAGCATCAGCGACCAGGAGGACTTTTGCAGTCATTGCCTATTCCTGAGTGGAAATGGGAGGAGGTAACGATGGATTTGGCTATGGATTTTTCTCGATCAAGGCAAGGGCATGATGCCATTTGGGTGATTGTGGATCGATTGACGAAGTCTGCTCATTTTCTTCCGATCAGGCAGATAGATCCGATGGATCGATTGGCACAGGTATATGTAAAAGAGATTATCAGAATACACGGTGTGCCTAAGGTGATTGTTTCTGATCGAGATGGACGGTTTACTTTCAGACTTTGGAAGGGCATTCAGCAAGGTTTGGGTACAAAGTTACATTTCAGTACAGCTTTTCATCCGCAGACTGACAGGCAGTCTGAAAGGACTATTCAGGTACTGGAAGATCTGTTAAGACTATGTGTTTTGGATTTTCGAGGAAGCTGGGAAGATCATATTCCTCTTATAGAGTTTGCTTACAATAATAGTTTTCAGTCCAGTATTGGTATGGCACCTTATGAAAGCTTTGTTATGGCCAGAAGTGTAGAACTCCTTTGACTCTGACTGAGGTTGGAGATAGACAGGAGATGGGTGCTACTTTTGTAGATAAAACTGTTAAGAAAGTCAATTTGATTAAAGAAATGTTGAAAGCTGCACAAGATCAACAGCAAAAATATTATAATCAGAAGCACAGGTTCGTTGAATTTCAAGTTGGTGACTTTGTGTATGTCAAAGTCAGTCCGATGAAGGGTGTGAGCAGATTTGGCATAGTGAGTAAGCTCAGTCCAAGGTATGTTGGACCTTTTGAAATCCTTGAAAGGATTGGTAAATCTGCTTATCGGCTTGTTGCTATTTGATCAGATGTCTGATGTTCATAATGTGTTCCACGTATCTACTTTGAGAAAGTGAATATCTGACTCTGGAAAGAAAGTGTCTGCTGATGAGATTGAGATTCAGGAAGATCTGAGATATAAAGAAGAACCCGAGTTGATTCTAGCTTACGATGTTCGTAAGTTGAGAAATAAACTGATTCCAATGGTTAAGGTGCAGTGGAAGCACCAAACTGCACGAGAATCGACTTGCGAGAAAGAGTCAGACATGAGGAAGTTGTATCCGTATTTATTTTGATTGAGTTTTGATTGGACAATGTCGAGGACAACATTTTTCTGAAGTTGGAGAGATTGTAATATCAGATCTGCTCCAGGATCGTCCGGGCCGATCGTGGATCGTCCCGGGACGATTAGTTCAAAAATTTGTTCCAGATTCTATACAGAAGTTACAGGAAAGATTTCCTGTAGGCATCGTCCAGGCCGATCTAGGATCGTCCCGGGACGATCAGAGCAAGGCACAAGTCAGAGAGTAGGGGTTTTTATCATCCTAGGAAATTAATTATAGTCATGAGAAATCGTTCCAGGACGATGTGATTTTGTTCAGTTCGGCCGGGCCGATCTCAAGTGGATATAAGGGAATGAGCTCGTTTTGAAGAGAGAAAAAATCAAAAAATAAATATCTAAAATTCTGAGGAGAGAGAAAGTTGAGGGAAAAAGAAGAAAAGTTGATTTTTGGGCGACGTCGGTCCGTTTTCGTCCGACGAGACAGTTCGAGAAAGTGGTGTACGCATGGTAAGGCACATTCCGCCTTTCTCAATTTTCAGAACGGTGAAGTTTGAACGATTATTCTGTCCGGATTTTTTTTTTTTTAGCGAATTTCGTCCGTATTTTTCGATTGGTTCAGTTTTTACCGCGTAACTTTTGGTATGTATCTGAAGTGCCGAGTGTGCACGTTTTGATTATTTTCTGGAGAATTTTTACCGGATAGTTTTCAATCAGCGGTGTTTTATTTTGACTGTGATTTCTGATGAAGCCTGAAATTGTCTGGGCAGTAGAATAAAAGTCTTGTAATGTTGTTGTGAATATTCTGTGCTAAATTGGTAATTTGTGAAATTAGGAATTTTTGTGTAAATTCTGTATACTGCCGTTATGCCGCTGGATTTTCGTACGATTTCTGAAATTGTCCGGATTTGTTCTGAAATGATATGATATGATTGTGTGCTATGAAAAGGGAGTTATAAAGGGTCAGGCTCCTGTGAGATCCTGTCTGTGTCATGAAAATCTAAAAATCTGAAATGAGCTCTGAAATCTGAAAAACAAGTTCTGTTCCGGATCCGATGATAAGATTATGTTCTGGTGCTATAAGCACATCTATTCTGGTGCCATGAGCACAAAGGGAGTTATAAGGGGTCAGAATCCGAGAGATTCTGTCAGTGTCTGGGAAGGGAGGCATAAGGGGCCAGAATCCGTTGAGATTCTGTCAGAGTCAGGGAATCTGTTATGTATTTTGATATGTTCTGAATTTATATAATTTCTGGTTTCCCTACGATTTTAATATGATATGACTCTGATATGATCTGATACAATTCTGTTCTGTTCTGATTTGATCTGATCTGAATGATTCAAGTTCTGGATTTATGATTTCTGTGATATTTGTTCTGTTCTGATTCAATATATGATTCTGTTGATCTGATTTCTGTACGGATTGTTATCTGATGTGTTTGATGTGGACTCTGAGGATTTTGATTAGAGGTTTGATGTCTTGCTGAGCTATTGTAGCTCATCCTTATTTTCTGCGTGGTTTTCAGGTTCTGGGAAAGGGAAGGAAATATTGGAGTAGGAATTCTGAGTTCAGAGTCTGATCTGTTATAGGTATTATGGACTTTTGATTTTTGTACAGTCATGACTTTTTTGTCCTGTCTTTCTTTCTATCTGAAAGCCATGATCTGTGTTTGTATATGATTCTCTTTTTTAGGAAGAAAAAGATAGATGATCTGTTCCGCTGCATTTGATTTTTATAGTAGCTCTGTGTCTGTGTGTGTGTGAAATGTTTGGAAGAAAGTTCTGAAACAAATCCCCAAGTCAGATCCTGGAATCAGTTCAGTCAGGAAGAGTTTTTCGGCGACCCGATGCGAGCGGGATCCGTCCCGGTCGGGTTGGGTCGTGACAGTGGTAACCATCTACTAATAAAAAAGTCATCGACTATCATACAAACTTCTTATTTCTTCTAACAAGCTAGGGAGTTGAATCTTTGGCTTCAGATTTCTCATACTTTAAATGTTTTTCTCGAGATGGTGAGAGAATTTTCTTTTCAGGTGCTTGACATATTATTCCAACATCTCCCTTGCTTGAGTAGCACAAGTATGAATTATGGTTCTCAACATTCTTTTCCTTTAGAGTTGTTTTTTCCCTAGGAGTCTTCTTGGTTGAGTGGTTTACCGGGTGAGGCTGCGAACTAACTATCTTAGTCACCTTCTTATCCCCTACACCAGTAGCTAAGGGTAGAAATGACTCTCTTTAAGGAGTGGAGATGAGGCTGGGATAGGAAAAATCTCATAAGTCTTTAGCTCTACTTGGCCCAGAGTCTTAACTTCAATAACTTTCCTTGATTTTACTATCTTCTTCTTGACTCTTCTAAAATAGTTCTTCCTCTAATTTTTTCTCTTGAATGGGATCCCACAACTTGATCCCTCCTTAGAAACTGACTTTACATGAACATCCTTAATTAAGGATTTCAACTTATCTTCTTCTCTTAGAGAGGATGTAGTGAAGATAGAGGCAACATTAACCTTAATTTTGGGCTTGAGGATGTCAGTCCCCACCAAATATCTACCATAGGGGCATCCACTTTCCCCTCAATAATAACAATAGATAACAACTCCCTATTGACTACAAACTTGGGATTCTTAAACCCCATCCAAAATTGAATGGATCCATTATGGATCAGTTCATTGATGTATAGATCATGGTCGAGGAAGAAAATTAACGTGCCATCCATTTGATTGAGTTTGAAGTTCTAAAATTTAGAAAATATATGGAATTAGATATTTTTGAAATTAAATTTTGAAAATCATAATGAACCCTATATTTTATCACATATGCCAAGTTATTGAACTTATAACCCAACATATGATGATAAAATACAAATGTTAGTTATGGTTTAAAAGAGATTCAAATTTTGGCTACATATACTAGACTATAAGGGAGTGTCATAGGGTAGCATATGTTAGTGTCAATTCAAAATTGAGTTTTGAAAAGATTTCTAATTTTTAAAAATTGACAAATTTTTTCTAGATTTTGGAACACAACATGTCGAGTTTTCACTCAACCTGAAGGCTTACAAAATTAGCAAGAAAATTTGAAGGAGTTATCTGCTAGACTCTTCCACACCATTGATTGATTTAGAAGTGGATGAAAGTTCGTTATAGATGTTAAGCCCTATGAACTTAGTCCCAAGCTAACCAAGAGGGGGGGTGAATTGGTATTTTAAAAACTCTTTTCACAAAGAATAAAAATCACAAACCAAAATCACCACAAAAAGTAAATGCGAAATTTAAAAGCGCGGAAGCAAGAAAAGGAACACAGAAATTTATAGTGGTTCGGACGACTCGACCTACGTCCACTCCTTGGAGGCACCCTCCAAGTACTGCACTACAAAACATGACTCTCCTTTAGCCCCAACGGCTAGGCGGAGAAGCCCTCACAAGAACCTCCTTTTTGCCACCCCGGCAAGGAAGAGAACCTTCCTCCTTTTGCTTCCTCCTGAAGCTGGCAGAGAACCAAAACCAAAAGCAAACTCCTTACCTCTACCAACCCTTCCACGGTCGAGAAACTCTAGACAAAGACAAAGCAGAGCGATCCTTGAAGCAACCCTTGTGAATCCCCTCAAAAGCTCCCTCTCACAAGATCCTCTCTCTCTTTCTCTCCTCAAGATCTTCTCAGGTCAAGGCAGCAGCCAAAGGTCTTGAAAAATGTTGAACAAGAGCTCTTAAATAGAAGAGCTTCAAAGGAGCTCATTAATTACAAGTTGCCGACAATATCGTCCAGGCCGATATGGACATCGGCCTGGCCGATCAGTAGAAATCAATGAAGATCGGCAAGAGCATAGCCCTGAATGCAAAGCTGGACGATTGAAAATTGGCTTGATCATCCAGGCCGATCTCACGATCGTCCTAGATGATCAGTTCAAATCAGAGGAAAATCGTCCTGACAATAGCCTTGGATACGGGCTGGCCGATACTGATCATCCTGAAGTAACTTAAGGTTTTTGACTGGATCGTCCTGGCCGATCCTGCGATCGTCCCGGACGATATGATCGTATCAATCATCCTTAATTACTCCCTTGATTTCCTGAACAATTATGGCATAATTTGTGAATATCGTCAAGGCCGATGCTATGATCGGCCTGGCTGATAATTTAAAAATACAGTATACCATAATTGACTATGGCTGCTACTTGTTTCTGTTTTGAACTTATCATCCTGGCCGATACAAGTATCGTCCAGGACGATCTGTTAATGTCGGCTGCCTTAAATAAGAATCCTTAATTAGACTTTCTGTTTTAAGCTGATCGTCCAGGCCGATCCGAAAATCGTCCTGGCCGATATGAGTAAAAACAGAAATTCTAAGTCTCTCAAGTGTGTGTGTGAAGGGTTACATAACATCAGTCTCTTTGACTATCACAAGTAGACTCAAAAAGGTGAAAATCAAACGTACAGACTGACTCAACCCTAAACCTACGCAATCCTGAACTTGGCTCCTTCTTGATCGTCCGATCTTCGATTCCTGAAAAGTTAGAAGCAACAAGTAGTCTAAGAGAAACAGTGTTTGTCAATCATCAAAATATAAGTCATGAAAAATAGATTTGCAACAATCTCCCCCTTTTTGATGATGGCAAACACAAGTAGGAAAAAAAAAAAAAAATAGGTTCATTAGAAAATCAAAGTTACAACACCTTTTTCCTACCACACCCTACCTACTCCCCTTTTTGTCATCACAAAAAGAGGGTCCAAAAACAGTAAAAAGAAAAATATACTACAAAAGACAAGAACAATAAAGCAAACTACAAGAAGAGGGATCCTGATCATAATGGACTGCTGAAAGTAGCTGGCAACTGACATTGAACCAGCATGTCCTGGTCAGAGTGAGAAAACTGTCAAAAGAGCTAAATCCTCGGCGCGGTGAGCTCGTAGCGGGCATGTCCTCAGATTAGCAACATATGCATCAAATCTGGTCTCCCAACGATCAAATCTCGCTATCAACTGTCTACCGGTGAATGTTGGTGGAGAGGGGCGGGTCAGGAAAGGGAGCTGGAGCGGGAGCCTCCTCCTCTCTAGCTCCCGTGGTTCATCCGGGTGGAAGAGTACTGTGAAGGTTGCTGAAAGAATTGTTTGAGTAGAAGGGAGTTGGGAGGTTTGGTGGATTGGGATATTGAATTTGGTATTTGGTTTCAAGAACATAGCATGATATGTCCTAAGTGATTTGGCTAATTGTTGTGAGATGATCAATGAACGAAAAAATAGATCTGCATTGTGCCAACCAGGTGATGTCCTGGTCATCTCTGCTGAGAGCTGCTCTCCAACATGTACGGGCATACACCAGGGGTCCGAGCTTGGTCATTCAAACAGGCGACAGTCCACATCGTCTTTGGGGAACCGATCAAAGAAGTATCAGCCTTGAAACGGCCAATTATAGCGACACTTCAGGGAACGAGGGTAGGTCCGAGGTCTGAGTCCCACCAGCCATCCGGACATGACGGCGAATCGTGAAAAGGCCGATATGTGTCAGATTGGTCAAAAAGTCCAATCGTCCGGCCGATCAGATACGTGTATATCGTCAGTCCGGAGACCGTTGACAGATGTTCACGTCCAGGACGATGCACAATAATTGATCGTACCGGCCGAAGTTAAAACGTTTAAATGCTTGCCACGTGTATCGTCCAGGACGAACAGTGGATCGGCCCGACCGATTGTCCAATAATTGATCGTCCGGGGCCGAATTTAAAGATCAAAACGTGCTGACACGTGGATCATCCGGGATGATCCTGTGTATCGGCCAGGATGATGCACATAAAATGCATCGGCCAGACAAATTTACTATCGGCCAGGACTATCACCATGAGTTCGATCACATCGGCCAGGACGATATAGCATCGTCCAAGACGATGAGGAATATTAAGCATAGAAAAGTTCAGCAGATAGATTTTTGAAGAAAATTTGTCACATCATTCAGGACGATAAAATGATCGGCCAGGCCGATGTGACTTGAAATTGAAATCAAGAGAAGAATGGTGATGATCAAGACCCTCAAAAATAAAACAAAAGAGAAACAGTCAAAACACAGAAAAATAAAACACAATGAAAACCAAACAATGAATATTTTTGGATTTTAATTTTTCTAATTTTTTTGTTTTATGGAGGCATCATATGAGAATTCTTTTCAAAAATTAAACTTTTAAAGTTCCAAGAGATCAAGGAGTTTAACAAAACCCAATCAGAAGAAGGTAGAAAAATATGATTCTATTTACCCTAGATCGGACATCCTTTAGAGTACAAAATTCTTTTGGAAAACAGAGGCCTAACTCGGAATAACAAAAAGGATAAGAAGATCCATTCAAGACTTATTTACAACTAAAATATCTCATAAATAATAAACCAAAGTAATTTTTCTCAATCATGAAAATTGAAATCAAGTCTTTGAAAGTATCACATAATCAATGAGTTTTCTAAGTTTTAAGAGTTTTACCAAAGAGAGGATAGCTTGCATTTGGTGGGCTCATTTTATGCCTCTTGTCACTTTGATTGGCTCTTTGAGCATCTTTTGATTTTTTGATACACTTTTGTGTATATAGCTTTCTTTCAATTTGACTTCATTGGCCTCTTTCCCTTTTAACTCTTGCAAGCTAAAAACTCTTTAATCTACCCTTAAAAAAAAAGACTTAGTTGTGAGTATATCCTCTAAATATTAGAGAATAGGAGCTCTCTCTCTAACATAGGGAAGAACAATCCACAACACAAAATCAAAATCACGTGATAAATGTAATGGCAAGATTTCAAAAGCTTGAATGATATCTAAGAATTTTGGCTATTATGCATAAGATAATTTAATGTAGCAAGATAAGAAAAATATCTTAGATGAAAAGCCATTGGTTAAACTGAGTTTAGACCTCTGTTTTAGAGAAGAAAATCATGCCACTAAACAAAGTCAGAAAAAGGGAAAACATCAACAGCATTACTTCCTTTAACCAATTTAGAAAAGCTAAACCCTATCTCCAAAACTCCAATATTAAAAGCTTGAAAAGTTTCATCATATGGAAGGCCAAATTTTAAAGAACAATGTGAAAAACAAACCACATAAAATAAAATAATAAAGCAAACTAAAAAATAACACAAAGTGAGCAAAAAAACTAGCATAAAAATAAAGTAAAAGACACACAAAAACTAAAGATTTTAAGCACGTGATAAAGCAGCGAATTTAAGCAATTTTGAGCTGCGAGCCTCCTTATGTCCAGTTATCTTATGCTCCCACGAGGTCTTTGGTGAGAGTAACCCTACAAAACTCAACAACAGTCAGATTTAGGAACCCAAACAAGTTTGGGCTCCTTCTTAGGAAATGTAGAGTGCAATGCAGATGTGGTATGCTTTGAATCATGCATCTTAGGTCTCCACACCCAATGTGTACTACGGTGAACTGTGCAAGTGTGTGAGATGTGTCCTAGCATGCCACAAGAAAAACATTGAACTCCAGGAAAAGATTTTCTTAAATGGTTTGGGTAAAAATGCCTCTTCCTAGGTTCTGGCTTTTGATTAGTAGTTGGTGTCATCCTAGCTTTCTTACATGTTTCCAAATCATTTTGAATCCTTAAGTTGGTTCTTTTTAAGACATCATTGTCAATCCTCAAATTTTTCTCAATCTCTTTAGATTTTTTAAGATCATCCTTAAGTGAGGTGTGTGAAGCTTTCAATGCATTATGTTCATCAATTAACTCCAAATATTTCTTGTTTAACTCATCAAATTCATCAAGAAGAGCCATGTGATTTGAATCAATCATTGCATGATCTTTGAGAAAAACTTCATACTCTTTTTGTAGATTTGAATGTTCTAATTTTAGGTTAACATGAGTTTTCTTAAGTTTTTTGTATGATGCATGGATTTTTTCACAAATTTCAAACAATTCATCATAGGTTGGTTTTTATACCTCTTCCTCATCACTTTAATTTTCTCCCATGAAACACAAGTTTGTAGTCTCTTCCTCTGGTTCAGTTTCAGAGGAATCAGTACCAGATTCTGCCCAAAAACCTCTTTGGATTTTCTTTTTCTCCTTCCTAGACTTAGCTTTCTCCTCACCTTTTTCCTTTTCTTTGCTTGAATGATCTTGAAGTGTAGGACAATCGGCTCTCACATGTCCAGGCTTCCTACATTCAAAACAAACAACATCAGAAGATCCTCTAACATGTTTGTGATCCTTATCTTTTCTCCAACTTTGATGATGCTTTTGTTTCTTCCTTAGAAAGCTTTTGAATTGCCTTGTGATGAAGGCAATTTCATCGCTTTCAGACCCGGAAGATTCAGAATCCGATTTGTGAGCCTTCAATGCAATTATTTTCTCCTTTTTCTTCTCACCTGCATCTACAATTCTTTGATTCACCCCTTGCTCGTAAGCAATGAGTGAGCCAAGTAAGTTATCAATAGAATAGGTGTTCAAATCTTTAGATTCAGTGATGGCAGTAATTTTTGCATCATAAGACGAAGGCAAGCATCTCAAGATCTTGTTAACTTTTTCATAATTTGAAAGTTCTTTTCCTAGTGCATGCAATGAAGTAGCAATCTGAGTAAACCTAGTGTACATGTCAGAAATCGATTCATGAGGTTTCATACGAAAAAGTTCATAGTCATGCAAGAGAATGTTTAAACGGGATTGTTTAACTTCATTAGTACCTTCATAAGTGATGCACAATTTATCCCAAATTTCTTTACCAGTTTTGCAAGTTGAAACACGCATGTAATCCTCAGATTTCAAAGCACAGAAAAAACAGTTCAAATATTTCGCATTTAGTTGAGCTAAATCACGTTCATCAAAAGTCCATTCAGTGAAAGAAACTTCAAATTTAACACCATTAATTTCACAAGAAGGTGGAGAATAACCTTCTTGAATAAGCATCCACATGCGATAATCAGTAGATTGTAAAAACATTGACATGCGAGTTTTCCAAAAATCAAAAGGTAGGTTATCGAACAGAGGTCGGGTAATAGAATACCCTTCCGTAGTGTTGTGATTCCCAAAGTTAGCCATGGATCAAATTCAAAAAGTTTTCAAACTTTAATTTTTGAATCCCGTTCTAATACCACTTGAAAGTTCGTTAGAGATGTTAAGCTCTATGAACTTAGTCCCAAGCTAACCAAGATGGGGGGTGAATTGGTATTTTAAAAACTCTTTTCATAAAGAATAAAAATCACAAACCAAAATCACCACAAAAAGTAAATGCGGAATTTAAAAGCGCGGAAGCAAGAAAAGGAACACAGAAATTTATAGTGGTTCGGTCGACTCGACCTACGTCCACTCCTTGAAGGCACCCTCCAATTATTGCACTACAAAATGTGACTCTCCTTTAGCCCCCACGGCGCAGAGAAGCCCTCATAAGAACCTCCTTTTTGCCACCCCGGTAAGGCAGAGAACCATCCTCCTTTTGCTTCCTCCTGAAGCTGGCAGAGAACCAAAACCAAAAGAAAACTCCTTACCTCTACCGACCCTTCCACGGACGAGAAACTCTAGACGAAGACGAAGCAGAGCGATCCTTGAAGTAACCCTTGTGAATCCCCTCACAAGCTTCCCCTCACAAGATCCTCTCTCTCTCCTCTCTCTCTTTCTCTCCTCAAGGTCTTCTCAGGTCAAGGCAGCAGCCAAAGGTCTTAAAAAACATTGAACAAGAGCTCTTAAATAGAAGAGCTTCAAAGGAGCTCATTAATTGCAAGTTACTGACAATATCGTCCAGGCCGATATGGACATCGGCCTGGCCGATCAGTACAAATCAATGAAGATCGGCCAGAGAATAGCCCTGGATGCAAAGATGGATGATTGAAAATTGGCTTGATCGTCCAGGCCGATCTCACGATCGTCCTGGCCGATCAGTTCAAATCAGAGGAAAATCGTCCTGACAATAGCCCTGGATATGGGCTGGCCGATACTGATCGTCCTGAAGTAACTTAAGGTTTTTGACTGGATCGTCCTGGCCGATACTGCGATCATCCCGGACGATATGATCGTATCAATCATTCTTAATTACTCCCTTTATTTCTTGAATAATTATGGCATAATTTGTGAATATCATCCAGGCCGATGCTATGTTCAGCCTGGCCGATAATTTAAAAATATAGTATACCATAATTGACTATGGCGGCTACTTCTTTCTGTTTTGAGCTTATCGTCCTGGCCGATACAAGTATCGTCCAGGACGATCTGTTAATGTCGGCTGCCTTAAATAAGAATCCTTAATTAGACTTTCTGATTTAAGCTGATCGTCCAGGCCGATCCGAAAATCGTCCTGGCCGATATGAGTAAAAACAAAAATTCTAAGTCTCTCAAGTGTGTTTGTGAAGGGTTGCATAGCATCAGTCTCTTTGACTATCACAAGTAGACTCAAAAAATTCAAAATCAAACGTACAGACTGACTCAACCCTAAACCTACGCAATACTGAACTTGGCTCCTTCTTGATCGTCCGATCTTCGTTTCCTGAAAAGTTAGAAGCAACAAGCAGTCCAAGAGAAACAGTGTTTGTCAATCATCAAAACATAAGCCATGAAAAATATATTTGCAATAGTGGAATGTCAAAGCTAGAAGTTTGAAATGAAAGTTTGTTAGGGATGTTAGGCCCTATGAACTAGTCCCGAGGCTAACCAAGAGGGGGGGGGGGTGAATTGATATTTTAAAAAATTCTTTAAATAAAAGAACAAATATCACAAACCAAAGTCACCACAGAAAAGCAAGTGCGGAAAATTAAAGTGCAAAAGTAGTAAAAAGAACACAAGGGTTTATAGTGGTTCGATCAACTTGACCTACGTCCACTCCCCGGAGGTGCCCTTTGAGTATTTCACTACCAACGTGATTCTCCTTTAGCCCCCACAGCTAGGCGGAGAAGCCCTTACAAAAACCTCCTTTTTGCCACCCCCAGCAAGGCAGAGAACCCCACTCCTTTTGCTTCCTCCTGAAGCAGGTAGAGAACCTTGATCAATCGCTGAAGCTTATCTCTCCCAACCCTTCTTAGGACAAGAGACTCTAGTGGAAGAAGAAGTGGAACAATGCTTGGAGCAACCCTTATGAACTCCCTCACAAGCTCCCCCTCACAAGATCCTCTCTCTTTTCTCCTTTAGGTTTTCTCAGGTCAAGACAGTAGCTAAGAATGTTCAAAAATGTTGAACAATAGCTCTTAAATAGAAGAGCTTCAAAGGAGCTCAATAAATGCAAGTTGTCGACTTTATTGTTCAGGATGATAATCCTATCATCCTGTACGATCAGTTCAAATCACAGACGATCTGCCAGAACATCGCTCTGAAAATGAACTGGATGATTAAAAATTGGCTTAATCGTCCAGATTGATCTCACGAATGTCCCGAACGATCAGTTCAAATCAGAGGAAAATCGTCCAGAGCATCGCCAGGAATTCGGGCTGTCCGATCCAGATTCGCCAAAACATCGCCTAGAATTTTTGCTGGCCGATATTTATCTTTTAGGAGCAACTAAGGGTTTTTGAATAGATTATCCAGGCAAATCTTGAGATCGTCCGGGATGATGTGATTGTATCAATCATCCTTAATTGCTTCCTTGATTGTTGGATCTCGGAGACCTAGTCTACCCAATCTTGATCTGGCTCCATTTATCATCTGATCTCTTGTCCCTGAAATGTCAGTAGAACAAGGAAGTCAAAGTGTTTGCTGACATCAAAATCACAATCCATGAAACCAAGTTTGCAACATGAAAGATTGAAGATCTTGGCAACAAGATCATCAGGTTTACTCATAATTTCAAAACCCAACATATTGAGTTAGACTCATTGATGTAAGTTCATAAAATTTCCATGGAGATTTTAAGGGTTTTACTTGACATTATCACCATGCAATTTAATTTGGGGCAGAAAGTCAAAGTCCAATTTTTGGATAGAGGTTTCACGTCTCTCCTTATATGAGTTTTTGATATTGGCTAACCTCTCCCAAGGAAGAAATGAGTATAGATGCCAATAGAAAGAAAGGTATTTAAGACTACTGATAAAATAAAATTTTGCCATTATTAGAAATGGAGAGGGAGATTAAGTCCCACCAGGCCTGCCATTTTTGTTGGTGTTGAATTTGTTTACAAAAGTAGGTTTTGAAAAGTTTAATCTTCTATAGGAAAATAAATTTCTAGAATTTCAATTATAAAATTGAACACACCATTACAAATGTTATATCACCTTAGGAGGCAATGATATCATTCCCTAATGGGTTCGGATAATAAAACTGTATTTTTCATTTTGATTATGATAATCAAATTAATGGAAGAACAATATATGACTCTGAATGATCAAAATGGTGTTCTACCGAGTATTTGGCTATTAAAATCTAGATGATACATCATTAATTTCATATCCAAAGTCATCATAATAAATAATGTCTTCCCATGGAAAGAGAATATTATATATTATCGATCATTCAAATATGACATTAATAATTGTTGGTGATTTAATTTTCTCAAATAAGACTAATCGAGTTTTCAAAATTGATTTTTTTTTTTAAAAAGGTGGGTATGGGTTCTAAATTTCCTATGAGCATAAGCCCTCATAATTTATTAAATCATAGAAAATCAGTGTCTCTTATGAATAATCTCGATTAAAATAATATCACAAATTTTGTTTGGAGATATTTTAGGAGTGATATCAAATAAGATGAATTTGAAATTCAAAAAGGGATTAGATCAAATTTTGAACACTTATTTCTGGAGTCAATGGAGGATGTGTAGGAGAAAATTTGGGTTTCTAAAATAATTCAAAAGTTCCCCAGCCTAAACTAAGTACTAGGCTTTAAGTTTTGGATTGAGAAAATCTTTAATTTGAGTTGAATAATTTATTAGAAATTTTGGATCATGTTCTCGGAGGATAGGTCTCAAGGTCTAGACCTACCTTAAAATATAAATCTAAATTGGGCAGTAGATAAAAGTGACCCAAACCTAACAAATATAATATAAATCTGGACTAACCCTGGCCTAGATTGGGGAGCTAACTAACCACATAGATGATTTAAAATCTATGATTCTGAACATTTTTATGAAAGAGAGAAAAGCTGTTATTAATTAAAGTTTTTGAGAATAAGGACCAATGTTTAGAGTAGATCCTAATTGGTACCTTAACTTTTGCTGAGTGAAAAGTGGTTGAAAAGAAATGTAATTAAAATTTTAGACTCATCTAGTTTATTTCTACTGCAACACATGCTAATTGGCTTGATAAAATACATAAGTTTTAATGATATTAGTTTTAAAAAATTCTTAAAAATATTTTTTTTCTAGAGATTGTATAGCATCCTAGGACTGCACTCTAATTGGTTAGGTGGCTTGTTATAACCTACATGCATGGATGTACCTAAAAAGGAAGAGAAGTAAATTAAATAATATTAATATGCAGACTCTCGGTGACCCTGAGCTTATTTCTTAGATCATTAGAGCTTCTATATTAGCCTAAAAAATTAATTAAATTTTAATTAGAATATATTTTTAGTGTACCCTCATGAGCCTCATTTCCAGGTTAAAACAAAAATGGCTTGCAATCACCAAAAACTTGGAAAAATAGACAATCCTATACGCAAGCAAAGTAAGATAATAAAATAAACCAATCAAATTAATTAAATAAATGTCCATAGGAAGTTTTCATGTTTATTACAGCATAGAATTTACATAAAATAAAAGTGGCCATACACCACTAACAATAAATCCGGATTTTAATCATAGGATCAATGTAAGTTGACTTTGAGTGGGATACTTTTTATCTTCAACCCCTTGTCCTCCTTTTCTTTAGGATCCTTAAATTTTTCATATCTGGATACCAAAATAAAAAATAAAACTCTTCCCCATAAGGGGAGGTTATTCTTTTCACTTTGGGTTCTAAAAGTATCCAAATTTAGGCTTCTAAATGGAGAAAGACTATCCCCCTAAGGGGTATCCTATCCTCTTTGGAATCTAATTTTGTATACATGTATTCCAACTAAAATGTTTAACTTTCAAAATTCAATACTTTAAATTAATTACATAAATATTAAAATAAAAAATAAATTTTCCTGTAAAGTTATCCTAAATATTTAAATAAAATAATCCACATCCTAAGCAGTTTATATACATGCATTAAATTGAATTACTCATCCATGCTTGGCCATGATCTTTTGATTTGAAGGGGGGCTTAAGTAATTTTAGCACCTACTTAAAAATTTGTCAATTAAATCAATAACTTTTCCCCCTTGATTTATAGCCCTGTACGAGTGTGGCCATTTGCAAAAAATTCAATAAGAAACCAGATCATTCCTATCCTAAGGTCATTCTATTGTCATCAATTCACATATTGTAGTTAAATTAAGTAGACACTCACATCAATCAATTTTAAATCATAACATGCAATGATAATTTGAAAAATCTGGCACATAGTATTAAAAGTAAACATCGGCCAAGTCTAGACTAGAGTTAGTTGTCCAAGAGAATCATCTAAAGTGTGTGAGCTAGAATGTGTTGCTTCGATATGTCCTAAACTAGGCAATTTGTTGAAGTTAACTATTGTTTAAGTTCATTAAAGTTCAAAGGGGAAATTTATGTTTGGGTGTAGATATTAGTGTATTAAGTCTTACTTTAGGTATGTTTTAATTATTAAATGGTTACTATCTTTGTTGCTCACCTAGGTCATGAAGTTTATTTTGTCTTCCTTTGGGCTAAGCTAATAGCCTCGTAGGCCCGGGTTACCCAGTAGTAAGCGATATTGATTAAATTAATTTAATTGGTTGAGGATTAAATGTTGATAAATCTAAATTTGGTGTGATCATTGTTGGTTTGGATTATTAAATTAAATTTTTTGGAATTTTAAATGAGTTATGGAATTTTTTATGAATTTTGGAATTATTGGAATTATCTAAATATATTAATTATGGGGTTAGAAGTTGACTTTTAGAATTAAAGTGATTTCTAGATTTTTAAATTTTTTCATATATATTAAACCTTAGATGAGTAATTAAACTCTAAGTTTGTTAAATTTAGAATTTTCTACATTAAGTTATGATTGTTGAAGTTTTCAACTACTTTTGAACTACGGTTAACCAAAAAGATGACTTTTTTACAATGACTTAATTTTGGAGTTTTGATATTTTTAAAAAATAATAGTTTTTAACTAGAGTTGAGTGGCTTTGAGTTTAATTAAATTGGATTTTTTAGACTAATTTATGATTTTTCAAAGTTAGGATATCTTTGGGATTTTTAAAATTTTTAATTAGTGGGTACCTTTTTGATTTTTATCCAAATCATTCCCTAACTCCTTAAAATCACCCTCCAAAGGTCATAAATGACTTGATAGGGCCTTTATTTTTCATGGATTAAAGGTTCAAATATGAGTAATTAGTGACCTTATGTAGATTTTTAGGATTTTATGCAAATTAATTATAAATTAATTTAGGTTCTAGGTTTAATGTGAGGGATAATTTTGGGTTCCCTATTTGTTGGACCAAATGGGCACAAATTCCAGTGGAAGTTGGGCCATGAGTTCAGCTAAAATTAACACGCAAACATACTAAATTTGGGCCCAAATTGAATCCCCTAAGATGGTTAACCAAAACACCAAAGGTAACTACTAGGTTACCTTAGAAAAATCTTAGCTCACTACCTAGGCCGGGGGGTGAAATCAAAGGCTCTAAACTCTCTATCCAAAACTTAATGAGTACAAAAAAAATGCACAACCTAAATCCCATTAGAAAGATAGTTTTGCAAAGTTGAACTTAAGGGTCAAACCATGACCTTAAGCTTAAATTAAATCAAGCTTGCCCTAAATTAACGAAAATGGAGGAGAAAAAAATTAAACATGTCAGAAGCAAGCTCAAATTCAATTCCTCAAAATATTAGGTTGTGGTGAATTCAATGTTGTGAGAAATTCCTAAAAATATCCCTAGGACATATACTAGAATTCACTAAGTTTCATGCAATTTCATAACCTTAGACTACAGGGCTTTTGAAGATCTCTCAAAGATCTTTCCAATGAGTCTATGAACTCATAATTTGGTTCAGTGGGTTGAGAGATATTAATTTTTGAAATTTCCTAGATTTTCTTGTGAAATTAAATACCTAAATGCGGCTCCTTCCAATTGGTAGGGCAAGGATTAGCGGCTGACTAGATAACATGAATTAAACCTTGAGCGTCAGATGGAGGATAAAATAATTAGGATTTTAAGTGGTTCGAGACCGTGAGATAATATCATAGATATTGATTGAGATCAAAGGCCTTGATTGCATCTTCAACCTCTAACGTATCTCTGTAGCTACATAACTTCTCTAGTGTTATCCTAACAATCACGTCTATGAACTCTCACAAAATTTCACATGGAGGATTAGGATGGCAAGGGCTTTCAATCCAATAGTGGGATTAAGTTGGATTAAAAGATCCTTTTATAATTGACCAACCTACTTATCTAGGGAGCTCAAGAAGAGGATCTCACTATGTAGAAGCTCCAATAGATATGATTTCCTATCAAGAAGCTTGAGGATGTGAAGGCGAGCAATTCTCCTTCAGACACCAAGGATGGAGAATCGACAGAGGTAGAAGTTTGAGTGGAGGGCTGAAAGACTTTGCCAGAATTTGCTTGGAGTGATGGCTGGAAATGACTAGCTGGGGAATGCTATTGGATTGGTCGGGGAGCTCTTAGGGGGCTTTTCAAAATATTGGAATCAAATGAGGCGCTATAGAGAGGAATTCCCTATTCAAACCATTATTATGAGCTTGGATGGATGGGATTGATCGGGAAGGCCATTAGATGACTGCTAACTGGAAGGGGAGATGTCTCTTAGGTCTTGTGAGCTCAAGGCAAACTAACCTAGGCTCTGTAAGGCTTTGGATGAGGCATGAGATGGAGGGGACTATTAGAGCTCCAATATGCTTTGCTCTAGCCGCCGAAAGCCACTATATGGGTCAGGATGAAATGCAAAGGTGTCTGGAGGTTTGATAAGATTGACTCAAGGGTCAATTGGATATGGAAAGGTTGGATTCATTTAAATGGCTAAGGTTAACTCAAACATGTATGGTTTGGGTCAATTTGGGTGCAACCTAGCTCAAGCTAGGTAGTGGGATTAATGGGGAAGTTGCAATGGGCTAAGGGGGACCTAATGCAAGTGTTAATTGGGTCTGGCCTAGTCAGAGGTAGAAGATGGATCGGGTCAAAGTGGTCTTGACCACTTTGGGCTAGCCTAGGAGTTGACCCAGGTCAACCTAGGGGTTGGGCTAATTAGGGCAGGTGTGTTGGACCTAGAACTAGCTAACGGAAGTGTTAACTGGGTTTGTTGAGGCCTAGGTTGGGAAATGGCTCAATCCATAATGGTTTTAACCACTTGTGTTAGCCTAATTCCTAACCTGAGTTGATCCAAGGGCTAGGTCAAATGTGGTTGGTGTGTTGGGTTATGGGGGACCCAATGCTATTATTAGTTTGATTTGGTTTGGCTTAGAATGGAATTTGGCTCAAGAGAGACCTCTCTTTGGCCACTTGGGTCAAGCCATGTGGCTAACTCAAGTGGGCTCAAGCCTTGGGCCTTCAAGAGGGTACTCCTTGGAACCTAATGGATCATCCTATGGGTTTGAATGGGTTTGAAAAATCCTTGGTGAAAGGATTTGGAAGATATAAAGAGGTATGTATAATTAGTAAAATTTGGTTGGGTTGGTCAACCTAGTTGACCTAGAGTTAGGAGTTGAGTCCATTGAATTTAAATTGTTCATTTTATTATAATATGAATGATCTCAAGTGGATAGGGATCCATTTGGGCTGAAATGCAAGTTTGAGGACTTAAAGGGTGGTTTGTTCAACTAGGTCAAATCAAGGTTTGAATTCATGTCTAATTAGTTTAAATTACGCAATGGAGACCAATGAAAGTGGTCCCATGACAAGAGGAGTTCATTTGGTTTAGAATGGTGTTTAAATCCTTAAAGGGCACTTTAGTCAACCATGGTTGACTTGGACAACTAGGTCAAAACAAAAAGTGGGTTTGGGTCCAAATTTTTCCTAATGACATTTAGTATCCATTGAAATAGGTTTTGAGGTTTGATATGGTAAGACCATGTTGGATTTTGAGGAAAAGTCCAAAATTGCCCTTAAAGGATATTTTGGTCATGTTTACGCCTGGTCAACTCTGAGTGAAACTAACAAAGTGTGTATTTCTGACCAATAAGTCATAATAATGGTCACGGATGTGGTTATAAGATTTGGGGAGAGTCCCAAAGTCAAATTACACCAAGTGGCAAGTATAGTGGCACAGGCTAAATTTTTTTAAAGATTTTGCAGCCTTTAGAAATCAATTTTGTTTTTATAGCTAGGAGCCTCAGAATTAGCTCAAATTTGATAGGTTGATTTTAGAGACATATATAAACAATATGCAATTGATATACCCTAAATTCGAGTTCATTTGAATGGGTTTTAAGGTGACAAAATAATCACCTAGAAAGGGTTTTATGACCTATGTCCTTAACCCTAAGGTTTGGTTTGGAATCTTATATTTAGATTGGATTTTGGACTTGAATGGTTGAGTTTGAATTATTCACATCAATAATAGTCAAATAAATGATTGAGGTTGAATTGGTATGATTTGAAGGTTGATTGAAAGTGGGACTAGAGATTGAATTGAAAAGTGGAATTGGATTTGATTAGGATTGGATTTGATTTTGAATGGGGCGTATATGATTGATAAGTGAACACCTTCCATTCATTAGGTTACCAGAAAGAAATCCTAGTAGGTCCTAGTGACCTCATACATAAATGAGGTCAACAATATTAAATTAGAATTTGAGATACATGACATGTACATGATTACTCTTAATTTGACATAACATGTATTTCATCAAAATACATGAATATTAATGAGCATAATGTACAGATCCACATGTAATAAAAGTGCATATGATGTTGTGTACAAGTTGTATTCTATTACGATATACATGATACGAAATGTGTTATATGAAATAAGTGTAATAACATGCAAAATGAGTGAACTAATGTGATATAAGATTGAAAAGTCTGATGAGTAATATATGATTAATGAGATGACTAATAAAATTGATGACTATATAATATGATCGATGACATATAACATATATGAGAGATAAGAGATATGACAAATTGTAAATGTTAGATAGGTCATATAATTAATATAATTGGTGATAGATAAGATAGATGATAGTTATGAACAATAATAGATAAAATATATGATATATAAGATAAATAATTGATATGATTGATGGAAGATAAGGCAGATGATAGATAATAGATATGATTGATGATAGATAAGATATATGATGGATTTAATTAATGCTAGATAAGATTGATAATGGATGAGATCAATGATTGATGACTGATAAGATCAATGAATATGATATATGATATATGATATATGATGATTGATTGATTGATGATATTGATTGAATGATTGATGAGAATGATTGACTAATTAATGGATATATGATCTGACTAATGCATGTATAAGATAAGATTGATATAACTGATATAAGGGTATATTATATGTGAGAATTATATGATATGTAAGATAATGTTCATATTTGTTGGAACATGTTTACATTGTTATATGTTTACAATTCTTTTAAATCAATGAATACGAGTAATTTTTTTTTCTATTTGCTACATGATTTCAATGGTAAGTATTGGTTACTTACTAAGTATATGTTTTTAGGTAAGGGTAAGGAACATGTGGAGTGAGATTGATCTGGGAAGTAGGCTAGGCTTTCTTTTGATATTTGTGGATTTTCTTTCAAAGGAAGTCATGATGTTTAGTTTTAGTGATGGATGATTATGGTTACATTATAATTATTGTATATGTTGTTTGTAGACTCTGAATCAAGGTGTAAATATTTGATGGATAAAAATAGAATTATGTTTTACAATGTTTAAAATATGTATAAAATTAGAAAGCTCTGGGGGGATGCTCAAAAGATATAAAGATGCAATTCTTCTAACTTTAGATCTTGGGATGTCACATTTGATGTGGTGAGAAGCACTATTTTAGTTTAAATCACATCCATAGCATTTAGTTTGATTCTAGAGCCAACTATTCATTCATATCTAATAATTTATTTGAATTTGTATGCTTATGTCTTATTGCATTATATTAGTTTATCAATTATTTTACATACATGCATCAATAAAAAATATATATCTAACAACAATTTGGAGTTTGAACTAATTATTTTACCTTTAATTGATCTAAATAAGATTTCAAAAAGAACTAATTGAGGAAATTTGATGCCTATGTTGATTATGGGATGAAGTAAATTTTTCTTTTTGGGTAATGAAAATATGATTTAATTCTTTAAATATAAAAGAGTATTGAAAATCTTAAACTTGGTAGGCAAGTTAATGAATTGTGGAGAAAGGGAAATATGACATGTTTTACTCATGCAAAGGATAAGAAAGTAAATAAAATATTTATAAATGCATTAATGGTAATTATTATACCTACCACTGAAATAAAGACTGATTGTACCATTTGAATAATGTTCAACACAATATAGATAGCTAAAGCTTTATATAGAATGACAATAAAAGAATTGCAAAAGTTGATGATGCAATTATAAAATTCTAATTAATATAGATTTATATAATACCTACCTTAGGTAACTCCTTAATTTTTTGTAAAAAAGAAACATGGCATTTTGAGGATGTATATTAATTATAATTAAACACAAACTTAGTGGTAGTACACTTGATCCCATTCATGTTTCCACTATAAATTTAGCATATTCAACCTATATGGAGCCAACTTTAAATTGTAAGTTCAATTTAACACACCAAAAACTTCACTCCCTAGGTGGTCTCCATATTAATAAGACCATTAAAGTTATTTCCCAAATGAAGTTTACTAAAACTATAAAAGAAATCCCAACAAGTTGCGACACAAACTATGCCATATTCCCAATGAAGACTTAGGTAAATTAAGAATCCTTAATAGATTTCCCTATCCATTTGCTATGATAAAAGATTGATCTTCATTTAAGCAAGCCTTAGGCAGTGAATTTATTATGAATCTTCCTTCTGAAAAACTAAATGAGTTTTAAAAAATCCCTATATGATTAACCCCATAAGCAATATGACTCACAAAAAAAATTTAATATGTTATGTGAATTCATTGGCTAGTACCCCACCGCATAAAAATTCATAAAATATAAATATACCCTGTTGTACCTAATATTATCCCTAGGCCAAATAAGCCTTATCATATGCCCTTTCCATATTATGACTAAGCCAATAATGTTAATCCTAATTAAAATTACCCTCTTATGGGAGATATAATAAACCTTAGTTGTTTGCCCTTAGGAATCCTTCAAACAAAGAAAATGAAGTTTTCATAATAGGGAGAAATCTCTAGGAAATTCTTTTTCATCATATTACTCTATTAGTTGAAAATAAATCACTTTCATAAAGGATCTTCAGGGTCTAGGGTGTCATGTTTTAAAGTAAATATTTATATTAAACATGTACCATTTAAATTACTTAAAAATAAGTTGACTTAGTTCCCCAAAATGCTCTATTTGGATTAAAATGGCTATTAGGAAACAAGTCATTGTTGTACATATTGCTAGTGACACATGATCATGAATGCGTGGGACCATGCAAAGTTTTATAATGTGATAAGAAAAGAACAATTTTCTAGCTGCACCATACATTATATGTGAGAGATTACTTGGGCATATGAAGTACTTTTCTTGAATAAAAAAAGAGTAGCAAATAATATAATTTACTTAATGTGTAGATTCTAATGATTTCCTAATAGTGTCATACAATGTATAAGGAATATATTTAGATTTAAAAAACTAATGTTTTATGTCATTAAGTATAAGTTCAAGCATATTAATTCATGAGACCAACCTAATTCAAGTACAATAATATTTAATAAAACCAAAAACAAATGGTTCATTTGGGATTACTATAGCTTTTGATAGAGGTTGTTATAAAACTATTACTTAAAAAGTAATTTATTTGAATGTTGCTATGAAAGTAGCTTCTTAGGAAAAAAAATTTCTTGCTAGCAATTAGAAAGAAGTGGCTAAATAGAAATTGTGATTTAGATATGAAGAGTAAAATATGTTAGATCTTTGTGGAATCTAATTATTTTGATCAATCAAGTGTTACCAGATGTTGGGTGTCTAAGCATTCCAATAGTATGTGTCTAAGCGCATTGGCACCTTATGCCTGAGTGCCTCAATATTGTGTATCCAAGCATCTAGGTGCTAGATAATATTTTAAAAAATCAATAGTGGGGTGGAACATCACAATGCCATATATTCAACACCACAAGACTATTAAATGGATTGAATGGAAGAGGTTAGAATGTTGTAGTGCTCTAAATTGGCACTACATTGCTATGAGATGGGATGGTATTTATCTTTCTCATTTTTCATTAAGGGTGGCATTCTTTGGGGATTTGTATTTTAGTATAAGAATGGTGAAAGGAAAAAGTAAGAATGGTGAAAGGAAAAAGTAAAAGAGAAGATAGATATGTACTAATTCTCCCAAATTATTATAGTGGATTTCTTGGTGTAATGTGGCTTAGCAGTTTTTCCATAGTTTTTAGTTTTTCCATCCAGGTGTTCTCTTACTTTTGCTTCTTTTAGTATTCTTATTTGTTTCACAATAATTTTTACCCCCCCCCCCCCCCCCCCCCCCCCCCCCCCCCCCCCACCCCCCACCCCCCAAAAAAAAAAAAGAATAATTGGTATCAGAGCTAAGTTCATTAATTTAAGTGGGAGGAAATGGTTTATGAAGCAAGATCCATATTGAGAAATTCATGGTTTAAACTTAACATATTTATCATTGGAGAACGAATCATCAAGAAGCTAGATTTTATGGTTATGGAGGAGTGTGAGGTTCTTGACTGGACTACCCTAGGTTTGGTAAAACTATCATTTCCTCATCTATTGCATCCAATATTATAAAATGAGAAGACTAAAGTCGATCCCATGGTCACACTAACTAAGATGTATGAGAAACCATCAGCCTAAAAAAAGTGTTCTTAATGAAGATGTTGTTCAATATGAAGATGTTGGATATTACTTTACTAGCAGAGCAGCTGAATAATTTGAATATTATGATGAGTTAGTTGTATTCAGCTGGCATAAACTTTGATGATGAGGTGAGAGCATTGTTGTTATTAAATTTATTACTATAAATCTAGGATTGGCTTATTACAATTGTGAGTAACTCTTCAAGAAGTTTAAAGCTTAACTTTGAGGATATTATAGGGTTAGTGCTTAATGAAGAGGTTCACAAAAGAGCAAATGGTTAATATTTAAATTTCGCTCTAATTGTTGAAGAAAAAGGAATGGGTTTAGAGAGAAATATAAGTAGAGGATGATTTAAATCAAATAGAAGAAAGTTTAATTCATGTATAGAAAATTTATGTGTTAGAGATATGGAAGGAAGGGTCACTTAAAGAGGGGTTATATAGTTTTAAAGAAGGTTAGTGGAGAAGGTAAAGAAAAAAATTCACTATGTAAATGTATCTACAAAAGAGTTTCAATCAAACTCTCTGATTTTTTCTCTGGATAATATAAAGTATTTGGTTATAGATTCAAGTGCTTCATTTTATGTAAGTCCTAATAATGAGGCATTCAAAAATAACACTCAAGTTGAATTGGGTAAAGTGTATCTAAGAGATAATAGGCCCTGCAACAATATTAGATAGAAAGATATTGATATCAGAATGACAGATGGATCAACTAGAGAATTAAGGATGTTAGGTATGTTCCTTATTTAAAGTGGAGCTTAGCATTTTCTAGTCAGCTTACAAATTTAGGCCATGTGACATCATTCTTAGGAGATTCATGAAAGGTGACAAAAGGGGTTATAGTTATGACTCATGGAAGTATTGAAGGCACAATATATATTATCAATAAAAGATTAGATTATGTTAGAGTAGCTGATTTAGATGTTGATAGAGGTCTTTGGCATCGAAGGTTTGGTCATATGAGTGAGAAAGGTATGAATTCACTTCTTAATAGAGAAAGCTTCCTAATTTAAAATCTATAAATTTAGATTTTTTGAAGACTGTGTATATGCCAAGCAATAGAGGGTGAACTTTTTAAAAATTTGTTCAAAGGTGAAGTCAAATAAGTTAGAGTTAGTGCATATTGATTTATGGGATCCTGCTCCAATTTCTTCTATAAGAGGATCTTTAATGATCATAGTGAAAAGGTATGGGCATGCTTCTCAAAACACAAGTTAGGTGTGTTTGAAGTTTTTAAGAAATGGAAAGTCATGATTGAGAATGAGACAACTTTAAATCTCAAGTCTCTCAAATCAGATAATGGTGGAAATTATCATGATGATAGGTTAAAGAAGTATTACACTTTGAATGAAATCAAGCAAGAGTTCACTGTTCTAAGAATTCAATTGTAGAATGTTATTGCATAGTACATGAAAAAAACCTATCACTGAGCATACTAAGAGCATGAGGCTATATAAAGGTTTATGAAAAAATTATGGGCAGAAGTAGTGAATACTATTATTTATCTAATTAATCATGGTAATTCAGTTCCTTTTAATGAGGGGTTATCAAAGGAATGTTTGAGTAACAAGGAGGTTAGTTTATCTCTCCTCAAAAGTTTTGTTTATTCATCCTATATTCATATTGATGTAGATCTAAGAGTAAGCTTGATCCAAATTTTATCAAGTATATATTTATTGGATATGGCTCATATAAATTTGGGTATAAATTCTAGGATTATTAGAATATAAAATTTATCAAGAGGACGATATTAGATTTAATGAAAATAAAATGTATAGGGATAAAATGAGAATCTTGAAGATTCTTCCAAATATTTTGTGATAAAACATTATGATGATCAAGAAGACAATGATCATGGCCAAGAAGATAATGATAATGAAGCATAGAGGGTTTCTCAAACACCTACTATTGAAGTTAGGAGATCTACCAAAATCTCAAAGCCAATACAAAGGTATTCTCCCTCCTTGTACAAGCTATTATTGATAGATAGTAAGGAACCAGAGTGTTATGATAAGGTCATGCAAGTTGATAACTTAAAGAAGCGGGAGCAAGTTATGTATGATGAAATCCATTCACTTTAGATGAATTAGACTTGAGATTTGACACAGCTACCAGAATGAAATGGAGCACAAAAGAATAAGTAGGTTTATAGGCTAAAGGAAGAAATTGATGGTAGAAAGTACTTTAAGGCCAGGCTTGTGATTAAAGGTTTTTTTTTTAATGAAGAAGTTGACTTCACTTTCTCTCTAGAAGTGACGATGACTACAATTAGAGTTGTATTGAGCATGGTAGAAATAGAGGATTTATATC
The DNA here is from genome assembly GCA_016618105.1 of Dendrobium huoshanense. Classification (NCBI taxonomy): domain Eukaryota; kingdom Viridiplantae; phylum Streptophyta; class Magnoliopsida; order Asparagales; family Orchidaceae; genus Dendrobium; species Dendrobium huoshanense. The sequence continues at coordinate 45,700,327 of CM028358.1, read as the reverse complement.
TAGAGAAGATGGACATAAAGATAAAATTTCTTCATTGTGGCCTTGAAGAAGAGTTCAACAAGGTGCAACCTTAGGGATATGTGGTCATAGGTAATAAAGATCTAGTGTGTAGGCTCATGAGGAGCTTATATGGGTAGAAATAGGCTCCAAGACAGTGGTAAAGAATATTTGATAGGAATATAACAAAAAATGGGCACAAAAAATCCAAGTAGATCAATATTATTATTTTAATGTTTGATAACCATTATATCATTCTACTTTTGTATGTTGGAGCTATGTTTATTGCAGGGTCAAATATGGAGAAGAAACATGTTTGAAGGAATATTTAAAAAAAATTATTCAAATGAAAGATCTTAATCCTGCAAAGAAAATTTTCGGCATGAAAATCCATAGGGATAGAAATATATGTATATTGAAGTTATCTATGGCTTAGTATGTTGAAAAGGTTCTATAAAAATTCAACATGAGTGAGCCAAAACCAGTTTGTAGTCCCTTTAGTAGTCATTTTAAACTATATAAGGTATAATTACCTAAATTTGAAGTTGAGTAAGAATAGATGAAGAGGACTCAATATGATTTAGTAGTTGGAAGTTTGATGTATATTATGATCTATATGATATCTGATATAATATATGTAGTGGGAATAGTTAGCAAATTTATAAGGTGGGAAAACTTCATTGGGAGACTGTTAAGTGGATTCTTAGGTACTTAAGAGGATCAATTAACAAAGTTCTTTTCTTTGGAGATGCAAGGATTGATCTACAGGATTATGTATATTCTGATCTTGCTGGATATCTTAATGGTATGAGGAACATAATAGATTATATCTTTATTTTTAGGAAAGACTGCAATGAGTTAGGTTTCCAAGTTACAAAGAATTGTTGTGCTCTTAACCACAAAAATTGAGTGTATTACTATCAATAAGGCTAGTAAGGAGATTATATAATTACAAAGTTTCATAGCCGAACTTGGCAAGATTCAAAAGAATAAGAAGTTACATAGTGACAACATGAGTATTATTCATCTTGCCAAGAATATTGTATTCCATGCAAAGATGAAGCACATCAAGCTTCAGCATCATTTCATCATATTGCTTTTGGAAGATGGTTAGTTATATTTTGAGAAAATACACATTCTACGAACTAGTTGATATGGTGACAATTGATAAACTTAAGTTATGTGTAAGTTGAGTTGGTCTTTATGAAGGTTAAGAGTAGGGGTAAGCTACACTACAGGAACTATGATTGGTGTTATAGATTGAGAAAATGATTAATTACAATTGATTTCTGAGTAAGAGATTATTAGTTATGTATGGAATATGATTGTGTTGATCAATCGGGTGTTATCGGGTTTTGTGTGCTGAGCACCCCAATATTGTGCAATCGAGAGCCCCAACATTATGTGTCTGAGTGCCCCAGCATTGTATGCCCAAGCGCCTCAAAGTTGTGTACATGAGAGACTAGGCACAAGATAATTTTCTATGAAATCAATAGAGAGCGGAGAGTCGTAACGCTCTATATTTAGCACCACAATGTTGTTAGACGAACTAAATGACATATGCTAGAGTGCCATAGTTCTCCAAACAGACACCGCAGCACTGTGATGGGATGACAGTTTTCTTTCCTATTTTCATTAAGGGTGGCGTCCCGTTGTATTTTGTATTATATGTATTTGTGTATTATTGTATAAGAATAGCGGAAGAGAGAAGATGAAGAAGGAGAGGGTAAGATAAAAGAGAAATATGTACTAATTCTCCCAAAGTTTCATAGTGGATTTCTTGGTGTGGTTCGACTTCAAGTTTTTCCGCATTAAATCCTGCTGATTTTGTTTATTTCCACTACTTTTACCCTTCTTGTTTTTTTCACAGTTGTGTTTTACTTCTCACCCCAACAAAACAATAAGAAAATTATCTCAAACAATTCTAAGAAGTTTTGAATATTTAGTTGAATTCCATTTCTGAATTATGCCCTTATGTTATAATTCCTTCAATCTGTGTAGTGCATGATTCATCATTTTCATAATTGGCTACTTAATTTGCAATCTATAAATATAAAGATCAAATTGTTGATTACAATCATAAATATTTTCTATAATATAAATGTTGATCTGATAAGTTAGAATATTTCATAATTTGGCTCACAAGTTCAAAATTTGCAACAAAAGGCTAATTTTTTCTTCAATACAATGATGAAATGACGCATGGAAAGCTAAGACCACCTCAAACCGAACTACATACAGTAATATATTTTCTGTCATTTTTTCATTCGAACGCTAAATCACATGCTAAAATTTGGCAGGTAAATAGTGTGACGCAAATATTAGTGTCACACTATTCACCTATGCAAATTGTTTTGTGTTATGAGAGTTGCTGAAGAAGCACGTGAAAGAGGAGAAAAATGATTACCTTCGCAGCGAGATGAAGAAGCGTGCGAAAGAGGGGAAAGAAATAGAGTTTGATTGGAGATGAATTAATGCATTTTAGAGTTTTACTATATTTTGGAGTGGAAAATGAAGTTTTCGGTTAGAGATGCTCTAAAGGGGCCTGACGACATTCTTTTCCCTATGCTTCTGATAAGAAATCGATAGGAATAAAACAACTACACCACGTTTCATTTAAGAAGATGGGGTTGTTGACATATGTTGCTATTGTACCTTGGGTATTTTTATTTGCATTTAAAATAAAATATATTTGATATTTTGAATATATAATTTTTTTTTATGGAATGATAAATAAATATATTCATGTATTAATGATAACGGTCGTGAGAACAACAGCTCCAAGGCATGGAAGTGGTGGTTGGAGATGACTAGTTTTTGTTGAAAGTGGCCAGAGGTAGCAACCATTGGTGTTTGGTTGTGGTAGCTGGAAGTTGTTGCAAACAATAACCAATGATGGTTGAACTTGGTCAGAAGTGACAAGTAATAGTGGCAACCAGTAGTTGTGATAGTTTTTTTTAATACTCCAAATAACTAAAAGTTCTTATGATTTTCAGAAATAAATATAAAAAAAATGATCTCGAACAAGCCCTTGTTTATTTTAGCCTCTTAAGCTTTTGTTGAGGCGAGTGTAGGTTGGAGTCCTTGTATTGTCTTTAGAGGTCATTTGGGATTATTTTTATATCTTAAATCTTTTTTTTCTTTAGTTTATTTATATTTAGATATGAAATGAAATATATTATTTTTAATATTTTTTAATATCAAATAATTTTATTCATAAAATGATAGTTAAGGTGATGACAATAAAGATTATGGAGGTAGTCGACAGTGACAGTGGCATCAATCATAAAAATTACTTTTGAAAATTTTCAAAATACTTTAAAATAATTTTAAGTATTTTTAAAAATTGTTTTGTTTAATTTTAAAAATAAATAATAGTTTAAAATAAGCTATATAAATATATATTTAAAAAAGAAAAAGAGAAATAATTCACAAACAGGCCCTTAGCTTTTGGGAAAATATAAAAGGTAGGTGATTTAGGCCTCTTAGGGTTTGCTAGGCTCCTAAATTCTATTGAGTTAACAGGTAACTTTTTAGGGCCATTGTAAACCAGTAATAATTGTTATCACAAGTTATAAGCGACTAAACAACCTTTATTTTCATTGAAAGTTGGTGAAAGTTAAAACCGCTCAAAACCATAGCTGTACTGTTGGAATGAAAGTAGGGGATTTTCCATTCCTGACTCAAAACCTATTAGAAGAAGATACTAATTTTAGCCATTCCTTCTGCTTGTTGAAACTTCTATTTTAGCGAAAAAATTTATTTATTTTCATGCATAGCAAAGGGTAGCTTAGCTTGCTGGGCTTCAGTGACTTAGTTTATTTGTTGATCTTCTGAATAAGAGATTTATGCTATGGTGATGGGGATATAGTTGGCCTGTTTTACAGCATCATGAGGTTATAATGCTATATATATGTTGAGTTCAATCAAATGGTGATTTCATTATGGACAAATTAAACTGAAGTGCTATCAATCTTGTAATCAATATTGTTTTAGTAACAAGAAAACATAAAGTAATTAGAAATATTGTTTTGCAGCTCATCTTAGATGGTTGGTTGGGAGCTTATGCGGTCAATCGAGAAGTTTTGAATTCGAGGACTTGTATATTTAATGTGTGTAAGTTAATGAATAAATTTTCTTTATTCTTTTGGAAAAAAATAGATTTTTGATAGTTGCACAAAAAAGATACCTCTTCGATAGTTTCATTGAAAGAACCCATTCTACTAATTATAAAAAAAAAAAAAAAGTTTTTATCATACCATTTCCAAATAATTTGGCCTTTACTCATCATTACTCTTTAGGACCTCCCTAGGGATACCCTAACAAGCTGAAGGACTATAGCGACATTTACCTACACAAAAAAAATATATATAATATTAAGTAAATGGTTAAAGTTAATCACATATTAAAAAAGCAAGAGTATTTTATACATGCCATGCTCTTCTTATGGCTTCTAAATTTAGGCCTCTTCAATATTTTATTTGTGATAACTTTTTTCTTGTTTTCTTTTTTATATGACAATTATAATTTTTATTTGGTCATTATTGTCACTGTTTTCAAGAAAAAATTGTGCTAGGAAATTGCTTTGTACACAGGCTTTTTAAAAAAAAAAATTATTTTTTTACAGTAGCTTCACAATTAACTTTACAATAAACTATAGTTATCCCAAACTAACCATAAATTATATTTTTAATGTTCGTTGAAGTTATTATGGTTACAAAAAGTAGCTTTCAACGAAATAATTTTTTAAAAAATAGTAAAAAAATAAAAAAAAGTGAGCGAGTAAGAGCAAAAATGAAATTGTGCTTATTATCTAGAAAGTAAAGCAACGAGGAAATTATCCCAAATTTATCCTTAGTCTATTTCTTTAACATGTATTTGTGCTAAAATGTGCCAATTAATTTAAAAAAAAAAACATATTAAATTCTTCTGTTAGTACTGCTTATATGAAGAGAATAAACAATTAAGGGAATTCATTCGACACTTGACAAATGGCCAACTAATTTAAATTAATTGTTAAATGGCTACTGTGCTGGTAATGGTCGCAATCAAATATTGTTAGCAGCGAGCAGCGAACAAATCTGTGGTTGTAACATAAGAGAAAGTTAACATTTGAACTAACAAACTGCCAACTTTAGGTGGACTTGGAATGCTGCTGTGGTAGCTGCTTATTTTCTTTCATTTTGTTCTTCTGAATTTTTCACTAATCATAGATGATTGTTGAGCTTTCTTCTAAGAAAGAAACTGTTATTTTAAAATTTGTACATATCATAGACCATTTCTTCTGTCAGATACACAGATTAATCAACTTGATTGGGTCAGTCTAGCTACTCACATAAAATAATGAATGAAAAATAAGGTCAGCTTGCCTCCATGGCGGTTGGAGAATCTTTCTTTTATTATTATTTTTTATTTTTTTAATGGAAGGGTTAGTATACTCCTACAAATGGAAATGTTTTGAAGAGCTGTGAATTTTATGAATAAAAATTGAAAAGTATTAGGGAGTTGTGATCACTATAGATTAAGGCTGTTGATATGGAAATTTAATGAGCTAATTATTATAATTGATTAGGGAGCTGATAATTTTCCAAATTAGGTCATTTGATTGGGAATTGATTAGGAATTTTTTTCTTCTTTGTTTTGTCTCAAATCTTTATATTGAAGGTTTGAAGGATGCTGTATGTAAGATAGAGTTAGAGAGCAATTGTAATCGTATTCTTCTCCAATATAGTGAAATCATCATTTCCTCCCCGTGGACATATGTATCTTCGCCGAACCAAGTAAATCGCCATGTTATTTTTTTTTGGTTGTATGATTTCTTGTTTGATTTTCTATTGTATTTGCATAGCAATTCGTGTCAAAGCCGGATTCAAAATTTGGATGATTTCCAATGACAGTGTGAAGAACAAAAAAATTTTTGCTTGTGCGGTTCATTCTAGAAAAGAAGCGAAGATGAATATACAAGCACATGATGGATTACACGAAAGATAGAAAGGAGCTGGCTTGCGAATAGGCAGGCTTCGAAGCATACAAAAGAGGTTTCGTGTAGAGTACGGGTCATAATGGGAGTTCACATTTGGATTGTGCGGTTTTTGAGTGTCGCAAGTAGACGAGTGGACCAAGAGGAATAGAAAAACATACAGACATAACACAGATTGTGGGAGCTCATTCTATTGTGAATCGACACCTAATTGTGCAACATGAAGGCTATATCTAGGTCAGGTATGCACTTAAGGTCTAGCGCATGTTGGATAAAATGAGACCAGGAGGTAGTGCGATCTAAGCAAAGTATATATGCGTGGTTGGAGCGAAGTTGTGCATCCAAGGTGTGTGCTTGATTCGATCGAACTTACATCAGCTTGTGCGAAGATTGCAGATCACTCAAATTGGTTCGCGTGGGGGCAACTAGCGTAGAGGTGGCAGATCGCACAAGTTGGTTTGTAGAGTACCGTATGGGGATTGGATTAGAAGTGCGTGTAGAAGTCTTATTAACTGCAACAAATCTCTAAGACGTGGTCTGGTTAGATAAAGCAAGCAAAGACTGCTGATTTTTGTTCTGGATTATTGTTGAAGCCTAATTGGTGCAATTCTGATTTCGTAAGACAACCATAATTTAATGGAGGTTTTGAAATCTGATGGAGCCATGGATACATCCACCTCGATAGTGGAAAAGGTGGTGATTAATCAGGAGGTTACACATCCCATCAAAATTGATGTAACAAAATTTGATGGAAAGGTGATAGACATGTTCTAGAAAGAGATGAATGTCTTGAGGAGCTTTTAGAGAGAGATTGACTTAAAATGAACCAGAGTGCTTGTAGCTTACTCAAAAAATATTTATCTTAGGAGATCAAGTATGGGGTGATGATTGAGACTTCTATTATGAAACTATGGAATATTTTGGAGAATATACTTTGAATGCATTCTTGTAGGAGTGCCAAAATTTGGAATAAAGTATCATGTCATTGTTAGGGAGGCATATTAATAGATCTGGGTGGCAACGAGGATGAACCAGACTTTGTTATTCAATGCTAGGTTGGATAGAGTCAATTGGGCTGAGGCTATAGACTAACCTTGTCACTTGGTGAATTGTGTACCTTCTATAGCTATTGGGAAGAAAACCCTAAGGAGATGTGATTGAGGCATCTTGCTAAAGATTTTGAGCACATGAGAGTGTTTGGGTGTCTAGCTTACTATCATGTTTAGAATGATAAAATGGAACCAAGAGAAAAGAATAAAATCTTTATTGGCTTCAAGCATGTGGTCAAGGGCTACAAACTCTATGATTTAGTAGAGAAGAATATTATCATAGCTTGGATATTACATTTTATAAAGTGAGCATCCTGAAAACTCATAACTCTAAGAAGGTGAAGAGTTAGATTGAGACCATAGATGCGTTACATAAGTTGGAGTTTGATGCAACTCTATTTATTTTACAAAAATATATCACTTCTACCCAAGTCCCTAGTTTAGCTACAAATTAGGAGGTAGAAGATGATGTTGAGGATGAGATTCTAGGTTAAAAATGTATTGTAAGGAATAGGTCCAGGCTCTAGAATATCCCAAAATTAACTAGCTTAGTAGAGGGAGCAAATTGCATTTGCACTTTTAGCCACAGAGGCTAAAATTTCAAGTCAGTATAAAGCAGTGGACAATCTACATGCTGATTTATGGAAGAGGGCTACGGATGAGATATGAAGTCTCTTCAGGAGAATAATACTTCATGGTTGGTGAAGCTTCCTCTATGAAGGAAAGTCATTTGATGCAAATGGGTGCATGCAAAGAAGCAAGGATCTAATGGAGCTAATGTACGGTACAAGGTTAGGTGGGTGGTAATTGGTTCTACATAATGAGAAGGGATTGCTTATGATGACATGTTCTCCCTAATGGTTAAGCATCCCTCAACCCGTGGTCACATGGAATATTTATCACACTATGGTAAGATTTTGGAGAAGCACTACTATATATTGCACAAGCACTTAGCATTGTGAGCAGGCTTATATATGATCTAGGAAGGAGTCATAGACAAATTTTGAAGAGTATTATGAGGTATATGAATGGTACAGTTGATACAACTTAGTATTGGAGAGGAAGTCACCATTGTAGTGTTGCATGACTCATAATTAATTATCTACTTATTTTAAAAACTACTCTCGACTTTATCCCTTTGGGGTGAGTACATAGGCAACCATTTGGGTGTAGTTGTTCTGATATTAGAGCTTGGCTTGTCATCTTCCACTTTTTGAAGTGAAAGAAGAGGTGGAGATTAATGATTTGAAAATTTTTCTAAATCTAAATAATTTTTATTTTGGAAAGATTTAATGGCTAATTATTGTTATCTATTAGGGAGCTGATTATTTTCTTAATTAAGTGATTTGATTAGGGATTTGATTGGAGATTAGATTAGGAAGTTTTTTTTTTATTTGTTTTGCCTCAAACTTATAATTAAGGGTTTGAAGGCTTTTGTATGTAAGAGAGAGATAGAGAGCAATTTTTATCATATTCTTCTCCGATATAGTGAAATCATCATCTTTCTCCCCATGAACGTAAGCATCTCGCTGAACAACGTAAATTATTTTGTTCTTTATTTTTGTTATGTCATTTCTGGTTTGATTTTTTGTTGTATATGCAAAACGCATACCACATTTGGGATTGCTTTAGATCAGTACTTTTTTTTTCTTTCAAGATATTTTTGTATTAAAAAGTAACTTTATAAAGCAGTAAGAAAGTCATCCCAAATGAAGCCATACTTATGAGCTATTTGAGATCATTTTTTATTTTTTTTAATATGTTTGATTTTTTTATTTTAGTTTTTTTAATCAAATTGTTTTTTAAGAAAATTCTTAACTATTTATAAAGATTTATAACAAGTCTAAATAAATTCTTATCGAGCTTATTCAGATGTTTTGTATTCAATATTGATCAAGCTTCTTATTAAGCTATAATTGATACTATTCATGAACATAAATGAGTTGAACACATTGTTGTTTAAACTTGCTTATTTAATGACCACGTATTTTAAAAATTATTTTAAATTATTTTATTACTTAAACAATTGATCATGAATAAGTTGTAATCGAGTTGAACCACGAGAAACTTATCAAAGACTTGATTCGTTTGTAGCCTTCTGGATGTTTTTCTTGGTCCATGCTATAACATATATAGTTCAAATAATTGAATTAATATAAATCTTTGTTACCTAATGAAATTATTAATATATCACATTTTTCTCCTCATAAAATAACTTAATCTTAGCTTTTCCCAACTTATCCACCTATGTAAGCAAATAATTTTAACTCTCAATCAAGAGGTAGCATAAATTACATAATTTCTTTATATTTAGGCACCATATATGGGAAGAATTGACTAATCCTTTTATGAAAAAAGAATCATTGTCAGATTCAATATATTATAATGTTGCTTACCTTTCTAAAATATGACAAATAGTTCACTCAATACTTCAAAGCACCATGTTGGAAACTCTTTAACGTCTAAGCTTTTGTCACCCAGAATTAATTTTATGCACTATTCAAGGATATGTGTCACTAGCTTACTAGTTTGATTGAGGTAGTCAAGTCCACATTAACCTCTAGCATCTTCTATTGAAAACTTACAATAAAATTCTTTAGGGACGACTCACCTTTCTCCGCCTCATCTTTATAAACTTGAGAATTTTTTAAAAGCTTCTAAGTAGTAGCATATTGGGTGTTAAATTGCCTCTTAAATTACATGAGACATAATTATATAATTAAGCTAATTTTTTGTATAAAATTCATATAAATTACTTTTAGGCTTACAAAATTATTGAAAAATATTCATAAAATATCATATATTTTTTTAGAAAATTTTGATGAAATAGATTTACAAAATAGACACCTAAGTGATTCATAATACCCACTTGCATCGATAGTTGTCAATTTCTTAAAGATTTTCACTAGTGTCAAAATACTACGAAATAAATTAGTATATGTCCCAATTTCTTAAGATGTAGACAATTTTCAACTTTAACATATAATAACTTCAAAAAAAAATTTGAATGGGATAAATGTGGGTTATTACAACTACATTACTAAATCATGAGTTCTGGCATGGGGATAACGAATCTGTAAAGATGAATTCCACCAAGGCTCTCAAACTCCAACCTGGAAGATCTAAAAAGTAGAAAAATAAAAAGGGCGACAATAACAAGTAAAGTAAGTTATGTGGAAGAAAGATTTTCCTAAATTGAAGAAGGGAAATGAAGTTTCTATGGAGGCAAAGGTAATCCTTAGCATGAAAAAATGCAACAAAAACAAAGATGTATCAGTATCTATAGTTTTTTAGTGTTTTTATTCATATAGTTCATTCTCGATTCTAGATACTGATGTTACCTACAATATTTTCCCCACTAGAGATTGGTTATGTGCCTAGAATGACCTTGATAGTGATGTAGTCACCCTATGAATTGATCAAGCTTGTCGTACAGTTAGTGTAGGGAGCATCTTCATCAAAATGCATGATGATAATATGAGAGAGTTGACTGATGTGAGACACATTTTAAATATCTTGAAGAATTTGTTATTTATTGGGGCTTTAGAGACCAAGGACTACAAGGTAGTCATTGAGGTCGGTGTTTTGAATATATATCCCGGTGCGATGGTTTTTTTGAAGAGAGTTTGTCACCATAACATTTACCATCTTCAGGTTAAAATAGTGATTGGAATGGTTATTATTGTTGATGATTGTTCTGATGCCACTAAATTATGGCATATAAGGCTAGAATATGTTGAAGAGGCTTCTCTTATGGTTTTGGTGAAGCAAAGATTGATCAAAATCAAAAAAGAAAGCGCCTCCAATCTCAATTTTTATGAATATTATTTGTTTGGCAATAAGATATGATTATCCTTTATTACTACTATCTATAGTACAAAGGGTATCATAGAGTATATTCACATATATGTTGTGGATCTATGACTTATGAGTTTAATGATAGCAATCATTCTTTTTCTCTACGACTGCCTTATCTACTAGCATTTCAGGTTCACACGATCTGACAACAATTTAAAACTAGCTCAATATTGGGTAGACTATGTCTGAGTCAGTTTGTACCCTTTTTTCTTTCTTGAGTCTATTGTATTTGGTGTGGCTCCTGATGCTTTGTAACTTGGAAGATTTCTACCTGTTCCCTAGAGTTTATTATTTTTGGTAACATCATCCGGGACGATTTTATATCGTTCTGGACGATTTTATATCGTCCTGGACGATCTGTTCAAAAGTAGAAACTCTAATTAGGGCATCCTCATTAAAGCAGCCATCATTATGCAAAACACATCATCTTGGACAATTTTGTATCAGCCAGGATGATAGGCTCAATTCAGAAAGAATCTGCCGCCAAATCTATTTAGAAATAACCTATTTTTGGACATCATTTAGATGGATCGTCCAAGACTTTAAAATATCATTGAGGATGATCCAGGTCAATTTTTCCAAAATTTCTCTGGAATTTAAGGAAAGCAGTTATGACTTGATTTCACGGTCAAATCGTCCTGGACGATCGCAAAATCGTCCGGGACAATATGCTGGATGATTGGACATCGGATAGCTGTTTTTCAGGGCGATGTTCAGGACAATATTCCATGATTTACACTGATCGTCCAGAATGATAATATCATCCTAGACAAAATGAACAAATTTCTTATGATCATCTCAAATCGTTCCGGCTGATTGGGCTTAAATTGTTCTAATCGTACATGATGATATTAGTATCGTCCTGGACGATAATGTCGGCAACTTACATTAATGTTCTTGTTTTGAGATCTTCTATTTATGCTATGACATGACACTTTGTAAGAGTCTTTGGCAGCCATTGTAGCTTCATTCTTTTGGGGGAAACTTGAAGAGAGCTTGAAAGGAAGTGAGGAAAGGGTGGAGTTTGAGAGAGGGAGAAGATCATGTGAGCGGGAACTCAAGGGAGTGTGGAGGGGGTTCCACACGATTGATCTGGCAAGCTCGCATCTGAATACTGTCGGATTCAAGGCTTGTCTCGAGGGATGTTCACCAAAGAAGAAGATCTCTTTGGTGTCAAAGGACCCGGTGACTCCACCGCACCGGGGAAGGTGTAAGTGATTTTGTAAGGGCTTCTCTGCCTAGCTATGGGGGCTAAAGGAGAGACACTTAGTTTAGTGCAATACTTGGAGGGTGCCTCCAAGGAGTGGACGTAGGTCAAGGTTTGATCGAACCACTATAAAATCTGGTGTGTTCTTTCTTATTATTGCTTTCGCATTATTTTCTTCTACACTTATTTTTCCATGGTGATTTTGGATTAAGTTTTATCTTTGATTTTAAAGTTATCCAATTCACCTCTCTTTTATTTAGCCTTGGGCCGATTCATAGGGCTTAACATCCCTAACGAACTTTCTTGTGCCATCAGAGAACTTTCAAGTGGTATCAGAGCCGTTTTCAAAAAATAAGTTTTTAAAAGCTTTTGAATTTTGATCCATGGCTAATTGTAATGTTGCGGAAGGTTATTCAATCACCAGACCTCCTTTATTTTAAAATATGTCATTTGATTTTTAGAAAACTCGCATGTCTATTTTCTTGCAATCAATTGATTTTTGCATGTGGCATATGATTTTAACAGGTTATTCATCACCGTCACGTATTATTAATGGGGTTAAAATTGATATTCCTTTTAATCAATGGAATAGGGAAGTACAAGTAAATGCTCAATTGAATGCAAAATCTTTAAATTATTTTTTTTGCGCTTTAAATTCTGAAGATTTTATGTTAGTATCCACGTGCACTACTGGTAAGGAAGTTTGGGATAAACTACACAACATATATGAATGCACTAGTGAAATCAAGCAATCCAAGTTGAATATGTTAATGCATGATTTTGAACTGTTTTCCATAAAACCTTATGAGACAATCTTAGAGATGTATACTATGTTCATTCAAATTATAACATCATTACATACTTTAGGAAATGAGTTTTCAAATTTTGAAAAAGTTAACAAAATTTTTCATTGTCTACTGGATAAGTTCAATGCCAAAGTTGTTGCTATTTGTGAATCAAAAGATTTAAATGATTATTTTATTGATAATTTGATTGGGTCACTCATTGCCTACGAGCAAAGTTTAGGTCAAATACTTTTGGATGTAGGTTAAACGATTATTCTAAAAACTGAAGATACGGAAAGAGATAGCTTAGTTGGTGACGAATACAATGACTTGTCAAGCAAATCACAAAGCTCACCAAAACATAAGCAAAAGTGTAAAAAAGGTAAAAATGGTAAGGATGTTCATATTCCTTCTAACGTTTTTTGCTTTCGTTGTAGGAAGCCTGGACATATAAAAAATCAGTGCCCTAATTTAAAAATTCTTCCTACGAAAGAAAAGGGCAAGGCGAAGCAAAATTTAAACTGGGAAAATAATGAAAGGAAAAAAATCTCATGGACAGATCTGGTTTTTGAAGCATCAGATCATGAGAGAGATAATGGTTAAAAGCCTTTCGTGTTTTTGTGTTGTGTTTTTATTTTTATGTTTTTCTTTTTTATTTTATGTTTCTGTTTTATTTATTCTTTGAAATTTTTATTTTTGTGAAATTTTTTCTCTGATCAACACACACATCCACTTTTCTAAAAATGAAAAATCTACTTCCTATTTTTTTTCTTGAAATCTTTAGTAAGTTATGTTTGACTTCTCTAAAACAGTCAAAGGAAGAAAATTCATGTTTTTTATTCTCAATCTCTATTTCCTAAAATAGTTTATTCTACTTTTGATTTAAAATCTTTTTCATCTTTTAAATTGGTTTTTGAAACTAAATTTTTTATCTCCTTACATTTTATTTATCGCATATGAATCATTTGCAAGTTGTTGAATCTAACTCGTAATTTTTTTAATCAAGAATTCACTTTATAAATATGAAGGGTTTACTTTTGTTTTTTAAGATTTCATAAAGGTAGCATATTAAAAAAAAAAAATTAGCCAATGATGCAAAAAATAAAAGATGTGCAAAGACGCCAAATTGAAAAAATTAGAATACACAAAGTGTATCAAAAGATGCGCAGTGCACCAACCAATTATCAAGTGGCATAAAATGATCCCACAAAAGTTTAATGCTTACCATTCTTGTACTTCTTAAAAGCTTAAGAAAACCCTTGATACTTTCGATACTTGAATTTGAAAATCATGATTCCTAATTCAACAATTCGTGCATTGATCTTCTATTAGATATATTTTATGGAAGAAGTTTTTGAAAAATGATTGTTTCTTTCTCTAATTTATTTCATGATTTAGATATTAAATTAAAAAGTTTTTTAGCCTTTTTAAAGAACTTGAGTTTGGATTATCAAATTCTGAATTTCTAACCTTATCTGAGCTATGTGTTTTCAATCCAATTCTACTTAGTTTTTTGATTAAAACTAATATGTAACTTTCTCATTTTAAAAATATTTGTTTTTTCATTAGATTCGGGAACGTTTTTGTCTTTTATTCGTTTTGTTTTTTGTTCGTGTCTCCTCTCTTTTTGATAATGTCAAATGGGGAGAACGTAATGTTGAATTTATATCATTTTTTTTCTTTTAAAAAAATTAAAACAACAAAAATATTTTTATCTCCCCTATTTTTTAAAGTGTTATTCTAGTAAGGGGGAGATTAGGAGAAAATGTTCCTTTTTGTAAATTCAAATTAAAATATTTGCCATCATCAAAAAGGGGGAGATTGTTGTGGATCTATGGGATATGATTTTGATGATAGCAAACATTCTTTTTCTCTACGACTGCCTTATCTACTGACATTTCAGGTTCACAAGATCGGACTGTAATTTGGAACCAGCTCAAGATTGGGTAGATTAGGTTTGAGTCAATTTTTACCCTTTTTCCTTTCTTGAGTCTATTATATTTGGCGTGGTTCCTGATGCTTTGTAACTTGGAAGATTTCTGACTGTTCCCTAGAGTTTACTATTTTTGGTAACATCGTTCGGGACGATTTTATATTGCCCTAGACGATCTGTTCAAAAGCAGAAACCCTAATTAGGGCATCCTCATAAAAGTAGTCGTCATTATACAAAACAGAATGTCTTGGACGATTTTGTATCGGCCAGGACGATAGGCTCAATTCAGAAAGAATCTGTCGCCAAATCTATTTAGAAATAACCTATTTTTGGACATCGTCCAGGTGGATTGTCTAGGACTATAAAATATCGTCTAGGACGATCCAGGTCAATTTTTCCAAAATTTCTCTGGAATTTAAGGAAAGAAATTATGACTTTATTTCATGGTCAAATCATCCTGGACGATCGCAAAATTTTCTGGGATGATATGCTGGACGATTGGACATCGGATAGCAGTTTTTCAGGGCGATGTTCAGAATGATATTTCATGATTTATACTGACCATCTAGTACGATATATTATCGTCCTGTACGATATTAATAAATTTCTTATGATCGTCTCAAATCGTCCGGGCTGATTCGACTTAAATTATACTGATCGTACAGGACAATATTAGTATCGTCCTGGACGATAATATCGGCAACTTGCATTAATGAACTCGTTTTGAGATCTTTTATTTATGCTATGACATGACACTTTGTAAGTGTCTTTGACAGCCATTGTAGCTTCATTCTTTTGGGGGAAACTTGAAGAGAGAGCTTGAAAGGGAGTAAGGAAAGGGTGGAGTTTGAGAGAGGGAGAAGATCCTGTGAGGGGGGACTCAAGGGAGTGTGGAGGGGGTTCCACACAGTTGCTCCGGCAAGCTGCACCTGAATACCGTCGGATTCAAGGCTTGTCTCGAGGGAAGTTCACCAAAGAAGAATATCTCTTTGGTGTCAAAGGACCCGGCAACTCCGCCGTACCGGGGAAGGTGGAAGTGATTTCGTAAGGGCTTCTCAGCCTAGCTGTGGGGGCTAAAGGAGAGACATTTAGTTTAGTGCAATACTTGGAGGCTGCCTCCAAGGAGTGGACGTAGGTCAAGGTTTGACTGAACCACTACAAATCCGGTGTGTTCTTTCTTATTATTGCTTCCACACTTTAATTTTCGCACTTTGGTTTTCTTGTGGTGATATTGGTTTTAGTTTGTATTTTGATTGTGGTGAATCTTATTTTTGGATTTAAGATTGTGTTTGTTTTAAATACTAATTCACCTCTCTATCTCATTATTAACCTTGGGCCAGTTCTATAGGGCTTAACATCCCTAACAAACTTTCTAGTGCCATTAGAGCACTTTCAATATATAGATATTTGGAGCTCGATGAAGACAACATAATTCGGTGGGTGATGATACTTTATCTCTTTTATTAATGATTATTTCACATATATTTGTATGTATACCATGAGGCACAAGAGCAATGTATTAGAGATTTTTAGAACTTGGAAGAATTTGTTTGAGACTTAGGCTAGCAAGAGGATCTAGTGTATCAGGTCAGACAATATGGGAGAATACACTTTGGATAAATTATTGAATGAGTACAAGAGATTTGGAATAAAGCACCACTTCACTGTTAGAGGACACCATAGTAGATCAGAGTGGCATAAAGGATGAACCAGACTTTATTATCTAATGATGGGTTAGATAGAGTATTTTAGGATGAGGTTATAGATTATACTTATCAGTTAGTGAACTGTCTACCTTTTGCAATTATTAGGAAGATGAACCCAAAGGAGATGTGGTTGAGGCATCTTGCTATAGATTATGAGCACTTGAGATTATTTGGGTGTGCAGCTTACCATCATGTTCATAATAATTAAATGGAACCAAGCAAATAAAAAAATATTTATTAGCTTCAAGCATGGAGTCAATGGCTTCAAACTCTATGATCTAATAAAAAAGAAGATTATCTTTACCATGGATATTGTATTTGACAAAGTGAGCGTACTGAAACCTTAGAACTCTAAGCAAGTGGAGAGTTCTATTTGGACTACAAATGAGTTGAAAAGTTGGAGTTTGATACAACTTTATTTATTTCATAGAGACATGTCACTTCTATCTAGGTACCTAATTTAGCTATAGATCAAAAGATAAAAGTTGATGTTGAGGATGCAATCTAGCTTGGGAATCTATTATAATAAATAGGCCTAGGCATCAGAATGTCCCAAAATTAGCTTGGTTGAGTGACCACATTACATTTGCACTATGAGTCATTAAGACTAAAATTCCAAGTCACTATAAGGAAGCAGTTGACAATCCTGATGGTGATATATGGAAGAGGGCTATGCATGAAGAGATTGAGTCTCTTTAGAAGAATAATACTTGGAGATTGGTGATGCTGATTATTTTTGGAAAGCTTTAATGGCTAATTATTTTAATTGATAAAAGAGTTGTTTATTTTTCTAATTAGGTGATTTGGTTGGAGATTTAATTAGAGATTAGATTAGGAAGTTTTTTCATTTTTGTTTTACCTCAAATCTATAAATTGAGGGTTTGAGGGCTATTATTTGTAAGTGAGAGCTAGAGAGCAATTGTAATCATATTCTTCTCCAATATAGTGAAATCATCATCTCCTCCCCGTAAACGTGGGTATCTTTTCCGAACCACATAAAATGTCATGTTCTTTGTTTTTGTTGTCTGATTTCTAGTTTGATTTTTTGCTATATTTGCACAACATAGGCTTCATGTTGGATGACTTTAGACTAGTACTTATTTTTCCGCTTTCAAGATCTTTTTCTAAGAAAAATATTTTTATAAAGTAGTCAGAAAGTCATCACAAATGAAGCCTTACTTATGAGTTATTTGAGATCATTTTTAATTTTCTTAATTATGTTTAATTTTTTTATTTTAGTTTTTTTTAATCAAATATTTTTTAAGAAAATTTTAAACTATTTATAAATATTTATAACATGTCTAAATAAATTCTTATCGAGCTTATTCACAAGCTTTGTATTCAATATTAATCAAATTTCTTTTTGATCTTATTTATGAGCGTTAATTGATATTATTTATGAACATAAATGAGTCGAACACATAGTTGTTCAAACTTATTTATTTTACACTTTGGTATTTTAAAAATTATTCTAACTTAATTGTTTAGTTAAACAATTGATCATAAACAAGTTCGTAATCGAGTTGAACCACGAGTAATCTGTCGAAGTCTTGATTTGTTTGCAGCCTTGTAAAAGTTTTTTTCTTGGTCCATGGTATAACATATGTAGTTCATATAATTGAAAATTAATATAAATTTTTTTTACCTAATGCATTTATTAATATATCACATTTTTCTCCTCATAAAATAACTTAACCTTAGCTATTCCCAACTTCTACGCCTCTATAAGCAAATAATATTAACTCTCTCAATCTAGAGGTAGCATAAATTATATAATTTCTTTACATTTAGGCACAATATATGGGAAGCATCGACTAATCCTTCTATAAAAAAGGAATCATTGTTGGATTCAATATATCATAATGTTGCATACCATTCTAAAATATGATTAACAGTTCACACAATACTTCAAAGCACCATGTTGGAATCCCTTTAACGTCTAAGCTTTTGTCACCCAGGATTAATTCTATGCATAGTTCAAGGATCCGTGTCACTAGCTTACTAGTTTGATTGAGGTAGTTAGGTCCACATTGACCTCTAGAATCTCCTATTGAAAATTTACAATAAAATTCTTTAGGGACGACTCACCTTGCTCCTCCTTATCTTTATAAACTTGGGAATTTTTTAAGAGCCTTTAAGCAATAGCATATTGGGAGTTTGATTGCTTCTTAAATTTGATGAGGAAAGTGATACTTTCAAGAAAAAAAGATGCGAGGAAAACAAATAGGAGAACAACTTATCAGCAAGTTCTTTAAAGCGGTAAAGAATTTTATGCTTGGATATGTTTTTTCTATTATATAGGTATAAGTATGAGATTTTAAACTTTGTAGGAGATTAGGACTCAATAATTTCTCTAGAAAAGAATATTTTCAAAAATGGCCAATGCTACTCTATCCTTCAAGTAGTTGTTTGTGTGTTGTTTTCTAGAATATAAGTTTCATTCATAGCTAGGTTTAAAATATATATCGTTGAACTCAATGGTTGTTAATAAATGGTGGAATCCGAAGATGTATCATTAGAAACTTGTGGTTGTACAACTATTTTGGGACACGCTTGAAAATTTTATTGATCTTTTAGTGAGTCTTTTTTGTTTATGTAATTGAAATTCATGTTGATAGTAAAGTCATGGTTCTTCATTTAAGTGATATCTTCTTATTTTCTTGTCAACTCAAAGCTTGGCTTCTGGTCCTTGATATCTTTACATGCTCATTTCACCTTAAAAGATGATTGATTTAGAATTAGTTGAGAGTAACATCAAAACCTTATGGATAAGGACAATAAAATAAAAGAAAGTATAAGAGATATTAAAAAAGAATCAAGAGAGAAAAGCTGTATTGTTTATTAGATTACATGATATTAAAAGACTTAGGCTTTATTTGGGATGGCTTTCTTCTTGCTTCTTAAAGCAACTTTTTAATACAAAAATTAATTTTTTTGTACTAAAAAGACGCTTTAAGAAGCAGTAAAAAAACTGTCCTAAACGAAGCCTTAAGCAAGTGATCGAATGTCTCCAGCTCATCCTTTGAACCCTATTTATAAGCTTAGGTTGAGAGACGAAGCTAGAAATAGGCAAGACTTAAGTAATACAAATAAAATTATGTAGCAAGGCATAACAAGACTTTACTATAAAATAACCTTATTAAGCATGTGTCCAAGAATACATAGAGAGTGCATGTTGAGTTCTAAGTAAGAGGTGATTCCAATTAAACTGAAGTAGAATGCTTTCACTAAGGCTTGCAAATTCTAGGGAGTAACTTTGATGCTTCAACGAGTAGCCGTCATATGTTTGGTGGGTTGCATTGTTGAGGGGTATGCATTTGTTCAGTTTGATTCAAAAATTTGTTAAACCAAATAGTTTTGATTGTAAAATTTTAAACCGGTCGACTTAACTATTTTTCAAATCGAACAAAATTGGGTTCAACTTCTCATATTATGTTGTTTTTCTTGTATATTGACTAGTACGTTTATTTGCAGAAAAAACTATAAAAATTAGTTAATGCTCGTGTATGTTGATACCATTAAAATAAAAAAAAAATAAAAAAAAACCCCTCTCAAATTCATGGAAGGCTCCAAGACTTCAACATCACTCATAATTGACAGGTAATGAAGAGTTACTATTTAAAATTTAAATCAGCCAAGTATGAATTTCTAAATTAGCGTACAAATTAATTATAATTACATAAGAAGTAATGAAACAATAACTCTTATGTAGCTCACCTTAGGCTGTTGGTATGGAACTTTGGCATGTAATGTACAAATAAGTTTGTCTTGATGGCTCAAATGTCCAACAATAAAAAGCAATTATAGGATTCATTTAAAAAAAATTAGTAGGAGTATGCATCCCATTTTAATTGATGGTCTGTAGCTCATTTTCTTGAGGGCTTATATTTAAGATAAGTATATATTTCTTATTAAAAAAAAGTCTTAAAATAGTCTCCAATCATATATAACCAAATTTGGTCTCAAAATATTACATTGCACTAATTTAGTTTCTCGACAGTACAACCAGGGGCGGAGGCACGACGAGGGCACGTGCCCCCACTAGGTAGAGCAATTTTTTTTTATGTTTTATTAGTTTAGGTAAATTAGCTTACTTATATATGCATATATAACCTAAAAACATATATCTCATACAAGTTCTCGATATTGTTCACCCGACGTCGTTCACTCGCAAGTCGAAACAGAAACAACTTTCTTAATAGGTTAAATCTAATACATCTACTCTCCTAACCGGGTCATCGAAAAGCCGCCATTTTATGTAACCATTCCATCTAAGACGACTCTCACTAATCTTATCCACCACTAAAGCCACTCTAACATTTTCATGTATATGCTCGTTTCATATTTTGTCGTTAAGATTAAAGTCACTCATCCACCTGAGCATCCTCATCTATGTAACACTTAATATCATGCTTCTCTTTTAATGACCAACATTCTACAACATAAAATATTACATGTCTAACCACCATCTTATACAAATTTTCCTTAAGTTAGAGTGAACTTTTCTATCACACAACAAATTTTCTCCTATCATATAACAAATTTTCTCCTACTAATAAAAAAAATGAGAAAAATTATAGTAGATTTTTTTCGCTCTTGATAAATAAAAATTCTACCTAATCAAGCATGAATGTCCATATAAATTTTAGATTGGAGCTTTGTCATGATTAAATGTAAGTGTCGATTGTGTGCATTTCCTTTTACAGCAAGGTTTAGCCTTCCGTGTTCATGACGAATCAGAGGTTTCTGAAAATCAAGGAAATTTGTGCCCCAAATGAAAAATTCTTCACTCCGCCTCTTAGTACGACATTGATATAAAATAATCTCTTATGTTATAATTGTGATATAAAATTGATCTAAATTTAGCTCTTCGATTTTACAAAATTAATTACAATTTAGCCCCAAAGAGATTATTTTGGATAAATTTTGTATGGTCCAAAAGAGGTTATTTTGAATCAAATTGATCTCAATTTACTTCCTGTGCAATACAAAATTAATTTAATATAACCCCTTATGTTAAAATTGTGATAGAAAAATGATCTCAATTTAATCTTTCGGCATCATAAGATTGATTACAATTTAGACAAAAAAATTATTTTTAATCAATTTAATATAATCGATAGATTAAATTAGAGCATTATAATCATATATGATTAAAATAGAAATATACAAATTGTTGAAGGAATTTAGCTCATTTACTATTAAATTTGTTAAAAATAAAAAAAAAAGTATTTATAAAGGAAGTGGACCACCAAAAATCCACCGACACTTTTGCAGATATACGACAAAAAAATCGTGTCGGTTTCAACATTGAGATTTCGGGCAAAATCCAAGTCAAATTAGCTGCCAAACTGGCGCTAATTACTTCATCACACATCCCAGCATTTATTATGCAATAAAAATAAAGGGTAACAATTTTAAAAAAAAAGTGGCCAAAGCAATGCTCGAAGCACGTTATGCGTTCAAAAGAAAGTTAAAAACGGAAAGAGAACCTCGTTATTTGAAATGTTGGGGTCCCCACCACGACCCAGCTTTCCACTTCATCATCACGGTAATAATAACTATAAAATTACTCAGCCCTTCTTAATTTGTTGATCCGTAGTTTGACTCTTAATTTGAATATATTATGTGTGTATTTGAGCACTGTCCTAATTCTCCTCTTCCCTCACAAAAATAAAAAAAATAACTACATAATTGCCCGCAGCTCATTCTAAACAAAAAATAATTCTATAAGAATATTTTAATATAATTTAAATATTTTTAAATACATGTTGAGATTAATGCTTAGATTTAATTTTATTGTATTAATTTTAATTTTAATTTAAAGGCATTCAAGCCTATTTTTGATACATATTACCCAAAAATTATTCTTACATAAATTTATTGATTATATATATTATTATATTTCATTTATCCTTATTTCAAAATAAATATATAATTCATCTTTTATTAGAACATTCTAACAAAAATGGTCAAAATCATTTTCATATCTTTTTTTTTTAACAAAAAGAAATATATTAAATAATGAAAGGGCTACAGCAGTCTGCGGAATAAAATAAACGAGTTACAGAATAAAAGACTTGACAAAACACCCTCGAGAAACGAAAACGACGAACCAAACGATCCAACAGAGGCTCAGTAGAACACCGAGACTATCAGCACCTCGAGACCACTCAAGGACCATCCAGAAGGCAACGGTTGCCACAAGAACGATGATGAGGATGCGAGCCCCAGCACATCATAGCCCCACAAAAAAACCTTCGATAAGCAAACCGATGATAGCGCCAAACGCAAGCAAAGAAAAAACAAATTATCTTTTTCTCCCACCTCGCTTCCAAAATTTCCCACGCGAGCTAGCCCTAACAGGCCTATCAGGAACCATTTCAAAATCAAAACCAGGATCTGATAAAGAATCAGATTCAGATCCAATATCAGACGAGTTGTTCAACCAATCACCATGTGACCTAACATCTATTCCAGAATTTAAACCCAACATAGTTTGGGATGCCAATAATTTAACAGGAACACTAATCAAACTGCCTTCCACATTAGAAATATCCACCTGGTCCCCCACTAATGATTGAACTTTCCTAACAGAAGACTGACATTTATCCGAACCTTCCACAATACCCAGCACAGACGGATCACCATGCAGCAACCCAACATCCATAACAGGGGATGATACAGCCCTAACAGGAATAGAATCCAACCTCTCACTAACATCTGGCACCAAAGCAACATTCAGGCTACCCACCAACTCAGCCGTCTGCCCAGTATGAACACACGAAGGAAAAAAAGGTATCGCAATAGGAGACAGCAAAATCACAGCCACACCCTTAGCACCAACATCAAGCATCATATTACCTTCCTAAATAATTTCCAAATTCATATCAACAGGAGGATTAACGACCAGCTCCCCACACGGAACAGCAACAACATTTTTCGCCCCAAGCACATTCGGTTCAAACACAACATTGTTTTTCGACACACCTTCAACAACAGGCACAGTCGACATAGGAACCTCGCCTAGATCAATCATAGGTTTAGAGGATTTAAGCTTGGGATGTAAGATAGGGCATGACTCCTTAGAATGACCTAAAGAGAAACAATGTACACAAAAACTAGGAATATCATTGATATATCATCAAAAAATTATCTTGATCAGGCCCGAATCTCGATGCAAAATTGAGTTGTAAGCTTCCAAAATTAAATTCAAGAGCATTTGAACTCTGATTTCAGCGAGTTTATAGTCAAATTAAGCGTCTCGGAAATACGAACCCAACGACACCAAACTCAACCCAATCCGAGCCCAAATGAGTCTGAATCAAAGACCCAAAGCGCTGTTGGGAGATTCAAACCACAATTTGAGTTACCAAACGATCTCCGATTTTTAAGAGCTTATGCTCGAATCGAACGTCTCGACGAGACGAATCCAACGAGCCCAAGATCATCAAATTCCGACATCATCAAGGCCTTCAAATGTCCAACGAACAGTCCACGATCAAGAGATTCAATATCGACCGTCCATTCAAACCACTCCCGATTCGCCCTTGATCTCACACCTATTTACAAGCCATGCCACTCCAGAAAAACTATAAATAGAGCCCTCATTCTTCACAAGAGGGCTCAAGTGAAGAGAAAGGAGAAGAAGAGAAGGGAGGAATTTGGGAGCTCTCTTGCCACCGACCACCGCCGGTTTTTTCTGCCAACCATTGTCGGGGTTCTTGCCGACCACCGCCGGGATTCCTGCCGGCCACCACCGGAGTTCTTGCCGACCATCACCGAAATTCCTGTCGACCACCTCTGGAGTTCTTCCCTACCGCCGTCGGACTTCCACCTGTTCTCCAACCATCGACGGACTTCTGCCAGTTCGTCGACCGCCGTCGGACTTCCACCAGTTCACCGATCACGGCAGGACTTCAGCCTAATCGTTGCCCACCGACGGACTTCTACCAATTCGTCTACCGACGCCGGATTTCCACCAATTCACCAACCACCGACGAACTTCTGCCAGTTCGTCGATCACCACCGGACTTCCATCCGTTCTCCGACCGCCGCCAGACTTCTACTAGTTCATCGACTGTCGCCGGACATCCGCTTGCCCGCCGACCATTGTCAGACTTTCATAGTTTGCCGTCCGCCATCGGAATTCCATAGTTTGCCGAACATCGCAGGACTTCCGCTAGTCCTCCACCTACAGTCCTCCAAACCACTGTCATCCAACTACGGTCCTTTCGATCTCCATCATTTGCATACTATGGTCCTTCGGACCTCCATCGTCTGCCGACTACATTCCTTGCCGACTATGGTCCTCCCGACCTTCGTCACCTGCTAACTATGGTCCCCTCGACCTTCGTCGCTCGCCGACTACGGTCCTCCTGACCTTTGTCGCCCGCCGACTACGATCCTTTTGACCTCCATCGTCTGCCGACAACGATCCTTCCGACCTCCGTCATCTGATGACTACGATCCTTCCGACCTCCGTCACCCGTCGAATATGGTTCTTCCGATCTACATCGCTCGTCGACTATGGTTTTGCCATCCCAAATAAACATATCAACATTGATTCTTCCAACTTCTACCACACAATGCATTTTATATGATGTATATTTGTTACTTCGAGCCAAGATCTTCTTCCTAAGGATGTGCCTCATTTGTAATCAATTGCAAGCATTAGTGGATTCATTCAAACTGGGCCAGGCCCCGTGGTTTTTCCCCCTTTTTAGGGGTTTCCACGTAAAAACTCTGGTGTCTCTTATGAACGCTACACCCTCATCTCTTTGATCTGCTTGTGTTCTGGATCTTCGTACAAAGCTAAGGCATTAATCTTTATATTTCTCTACCGCCGTGAATTTTCCAGGACGCAACAGTTTGGCGCCGTCTGTGGGAAATGATTCCTGGCTGGGGGGCAAATTTATGCAAGTTTCTCTCGCCCCTCAGGTATCAACCAATGATGCATCAATTTCATTGGAATCTTTTGTAAACTGGGGAGCAACCTTGGCTGCAGCCGTGACCATGAAAATTTCTCCAAATCTTCCTACATTCAAGATAGTATGTTTGGAAACTATTTTTTATAAAGCTGCTATCACATGCAAGGATTCTTCCAATAGATTATAAGCTGTTCACAATCTCTAGTTGGACTTCTCCTCATTAAGCATGATCTTAATCTCGACCTCAAAAATCTAATATCGGTCTAATGATAGATCAATCTTCACAGTTTATTTGGGTTACATGCAACATATACTTCTTTCCAATCAAGACATAATTGATCACAGGGGGATTCGATTCGACCTCTTCCATACAGGTTAACGTCATCGAGTGAAGCTCTGACAAACAACCTCGGATAGGTCAACATACTTAGTGGATTTCCTTGACCTCTTCCATACAGGTTAACGTCATCGAGTAAAGCTCTGACAAACAACCTCGGATAGGTCAAATATCCTTAGTGGATTCTCTCGACCTCTTCCATACAGGTTAATGTCATCGAGTAAAGCTCTGACAAACAACCTCGGATAGGTCAAATATCCTTAGTGGATTTTCTTGACCTCTTCCATACAGGTTAACGTCATCGAGTGAAGCTCTGACAAACAACCTCGGATAGGTTAAACATCCTTAGTGGATTTTCATGATGTCTTCCATACAGGTTAACGTCACCGAGTGAAACTCTGACAAACAACCTAGGATAGGTCATTCATCCTTGATGGATTTTCTCATCATTTTTCATATAGGTTAATGTCATCGAGTGAAACTCTGACAAACAACCTAGGATAGATCATTCATCATTGATGGATTTTCTCATCATTTTTCATACAAGTTAACATCATCGAGCAACGCTTCAACAACAACCTTGGATAGATAAACAATTCTTGCAGGCTTTCCTGGACCTCTTCACATAGTTAAACATCTTTGATGGATCCCATCAATCTCTTCCCTGAAGCATTTTGAAGCACTTCTTGGTTCCTTCAAAGAAGGATTGAATCCTTGATAGGCCTCCACTAGCATCATTAGACGGTTGCGGTTGACACAATATTTGACCCCCACCATCAAATTGTCAGTTATATGCCCCCGTCATCATGCATACCTTCTATCTTCAACAAAATGCAACTTAATCATCGTCATCAGCTCATTGTCTATTCTCTAATGTTGGAATACCTCCTAACCACTTCCAAGAGGTCAATGCTTTGATCGCCACCTATGCTCCCCGAGCTACCAATCCAAGTAAAAAACTTGGACCGGCATAAGAGAACTAGGTTTTAATCGCCGCCAATGTTCGCTTTGATCGCCACCTATGCTCCCCGAGCTACCAATCCAGAGGAATGCTTGGACCGGCACAAGAGAGTAAGGTTTTGATCGCCGCTGACAATCTCCGAGCTATCAATCCAAGGGGAGGGCTTGGAATGACACAAGAGATTGTGAATTCTTCCACCTCCTAAAGAGGTATTTATAGGAAGAAGAGTGGGGTAGATGAAAAGTTATTCCATAAAATTATTGATTATTTTTGAATTTTTATTAGAATTTGAAAGGTTTAAAATTAAATGTAAAATGAATGATATATATGAATATATCGAAACGGCACTGTGCCGAAACATTGAAAATGGCCTGGAGGCCAATCGGGTTGAAGGCCAAACGGTTTGCCCAAAAAAAAAAAATAATCCTTTATAACATTAAAAATACATGTGAGAGGCGTTACATATTAATATTTTAATACAAACAGTGTATAACACTACTTAGTGGGAAGAAGATAACGTTGACTATATTATACGTTATTAAGAAATAATGTATCAATAAAAGAACTATTATACATAAGGGCATATTTATATATTGTATAAATTATGACGTAAAAAAAAAGCTAACAAAAATGTATAAACTGTAATATATTATATAAGTTTATATATCATATAACCTATAATAATTTATTGATATTTGTCAATATTAAACTAGTTCCTCAGCTAGGAAATGAAAATTTGTGCGGGTAGCGACTACGTGATATAGATTCCAAATTACAATGCCTATATTTAATGTTGCTATAACAACATATGGTAACACTATGTTAAACGTCGCTATATCACAGATAATTACAATTTATAACATGATTAAACATGTTATACATTGACCATTCCATTACAATTTTATAACTTATTACATTTATATATTTCAATATATAAATGATATGAATAACTTTGTATAGGATGTGTATTTCATTTATACAAGTATATTGTTTATATATGTAATACTTCAGCACAAGATATCATATGTATTTTCGGACTTCTAAGACTTCGACGTCCGAAAATGGGGGGCAACTGATATATCATCAAAAAATTATCTTGATCAGGCCCGAATCTCGATGCAAAATTGAGTTGTAAGCTTCCAAAATTAAATTCAAGAGCATTTGAACTCTGATTTCAGCGAGTTTATAGTCAAATTAAGCGTCTCGGAAATACGAACCCAACGACACCAAACTCAACCCAATCCGAGCCCAAATGAGTCTGAATCAAAGACCCAAAGCGCTGTTGGGAGATTCAAACCACAATTTGAGTTACCAAACGATCTCCGATTTTTAAGAGCTTATGCTCGAATCGAACGTCTCGACGAGACGAATCCAACGAGCCCAAGATCATCAAATTCCGACATCATCAAGGCCTTCAAATGTCCAACGAACAGTCCACGATCAAGAGATTCAATATCGACCGTCCATTCAAACCACTCCCGATTCGCCCTTGATCTCACACCTATTTACAAGCCATGCCACTCCAGAAAAACTATAAATAGAGCCCTCATTCTTCACAAGAGGGCTCAAGTGAAGAGAAAGGAGAAGAAGAGAAGGGAGGAATTTGGGAGCTCTCTTGCCACCGACCACCGCCGGTTTTTTCTGCCAACCATTGTCGGGGTTCTTGCCGACCACCGCCGGGATTCCTGCCGGCCACCACCGGAGTTCTTGCCGACCATCACCGAAATTCCTGTCGACCACCTCTGGAGTTCTTCCCTACCGCCGTCGGACTTCCACCTGTTCTCCAACCATCGACGGACTTCTGCCAGTTCGTCGACCGCCGTCGGACTTCCACCAGTTCACCGATCACGGCAGGACTTCAGCCTAATCGTTGCCCACCGACGGACTTCTACCAATTCGTCTACCGACGCCGGATTTCCACCAATTCACCAACCACCGACGAACTTCTGCCAGTTCGTCGATCACCACCGGACTTCCATCCGTTCTCCGACCGCCGCCAGACTTCTACTAGTTCATCGACTGTCGCCGGACATCCGCTTGCCCGCCGACCATTGTCAGACTTTCATAGTTTGCCGTCCGCCATCGGAATTCCATAGTTTGCCGAACATCGCAGGACTTCCGCTAGTCCTCCACCTACAGTCCTCCAAACCACTGTCATCCAACTACGGTCCTTTCGATCTCCATCATTTGCATACTATGGTCCTTCGGACCTCCATCGTCTGCCGACTACATTCCTTGCCGACTATGGTCCTCCCGACCTTCGTCACCTGCTAACTATGGTCCCCTCGACCTTCGTCGCTCGCCGACTACGGTCCTCCTGACCTTTGTCGCCCGCCGACTACGATCCTTTTGACCTCCATCGTCTGCCGACAACGATCCTTCCGACCTCCGTCATCTGATGACTACGATCCTTCCGACCTCCGTCACCCGTCGAATATGGTTCTTCCGATCTACATCGCTCGTCGACTATGGTTTTGCCATCCCAAATAAACATATCAACATTGATTCTTCCAACTTCTACCACACAATGCATTTTATATGATGTATATTTGTTACTTCGAGCCAAGATCTTCTTCCTAAGGATGTGCCTCATTTGTAATCAATTGCAAGCATTAGTGGATTCATTCAAACTGGGCCAGGCCCCGTGGTTTTTCCCCCTTTTTAGGGGTTTCCACGTAAAAACTCTGGTGTCTCTTATGAACGCTACACCCTCATCTCTTTGATCTGCTTGTGTTCTGGATCTTCGTACAAAGCTAAGGCATTAATCTTTATATTTCTCTACCGCCGTGAATTTTCCAGGACGCAACAATCATAAAAAAAAAAAAACGGATTGCACATAACCTGACTCCACAGAGCCAACCCAAACCTTATCAGCATGTTTCTTGGTAACATCCATCTCAACTAGAATGCGAGCAATGGACGGGCGAGAACCAGACGCCGTCGCCAAATCAGATTTTAGGGGTCTACAGAAGAGGGAACCTAAACCAAAAATAATTCTAGGAGAAAATAAATGAGGCCTAAGAAGAGAAAAAGACACCTAAATTGGCACAACCGGCGAATCCACTTCAACATCCAGATGTGGCGACCATTTCACCACCTTCATATAGCAATTTTGGACAAAATAATATCTATGTGAAAATATTCTGCAATAATCAAAATCATTCACCAGTTTAATCAAGACATTCCTGTGATTGAGAATGGTGACTGAAAAATCCCCAATAAGTTTTAAGTTGAAACAAAATTTACGAATGGCGTCGACCGACGGCCTCTGCCCCGGAAAACGACCAACCAACGAAAAATCAAAGGGCTTCGCAAGCGCCCGAATCTCCTCTTCAGAAATTAATAAAGCCGGCAATTCACGATGAGAAGAAAAATTTAGATCAGGGAACTCAGAAGAAGCGATACCAGAAACCGCATCCTTGAATGAAAGAGGGGCTGCAACCCCCCCCCCCCCCCCCCCCCCCCCCCAAAAAAAAAAAAAAAAAAAAAAAAAACCAGGATCCCGCAACCAGGAGGACGCCATAAACAAACACAAGAAAAAACAAACGATTAAACGAGGCAGAAGCTCTCACCAACGAGGAAGAAGAAGCGGCGGAAACCTAACCCTAGCAGAGCAGCCATCTAAATGATTAAAATGCCTAATAAACAAACAAAATTGATCTATCATATCTATCTTAAGGAGAGTGCAATATTAATTTCATATATGTTACAATCATTTGAAAGTAAATTTAAAATTGTAGGACCCATACTAGCTGAAATTTTGATCAAAATATTGTAACTAAACCTTTTTAAATATAATTTGTATTCAGGGTTAGCTTGAGATAATTTTCTAGGTGCTCTATTTTTCAAACAATAATCAATTACTTTCTCATAGCTTCTCAAAAATTCCAATAATGAAAATAAATTTTTACAGTTAAAATAGCTAAGTTACTTTTCCTTCATTAACATCATAATAAATTTTATAAAATTATGCAGCAATCCGAAAAAAATCTTAATTGTCAAGTGTATACTTAATCTTATAAAACAAAAACAAATTAAAATAAAGTTTTAATGTATAAAAAGCTCAATCATAAAAAAAATATTATTTCTATTTGATTATTAATTCCAATTACATACCTTCTATTTTATCACCCTCTTTAAAAAAAAAAAAAAAAAACAGCAAATTATACAAGAAGCTACAAGGCCGCCGCGGCGGTGGCTGTCCGGTTGAAGCAGAAATCATCCTTCCGAGCAGCCTCCCCTCCACGGATAACGAAATGCGCGAGCTGGCCGTCAGCACCGACCAGATTCTCCCGACAAAGAAACTCCCCGCTACAAACTTTCTCCACCTCGCGCTCGTAGTCATGTACCAGAACATCCGTTGCCCCCTCTTCCCTTGAGCGCGCCAGCACCGCCGCCGTATATATGCTTGACATCCTTCCAGGACTCTCCGGAGAATACCCTCGCGGTCCATCCACAACGATTACGTCCCACGCCACATCGTAGATATGGTTCGGCAGATCGTTGATGCCTAGCCGGCAGTCAGAGAAAAGTAGATTCTGAACCGGCCGGCACTCGCTGCGTATCTGAACCCGTACCTCTGCTAATAACTCTTTGAGCTCGCTCACTTTGGTTGTGTAAGCCACGTCGTAGCCTTCGAGGCCGGGATTCCGCTCCTCGTAGTGGGCAATGTAGTATTGGTTCTCGTCTATGAAGACGGTACGTCCGCCGTGGTTCAGCGCCCGCCAAAGCAGGCTTTCCGGGCCGAGACCGAATATTAGAAGATTGCACGGCGCTCGTTGGCGAAGCAGTCGGGCTATGGAGCGGAGATCGCGGTCGGGCATTAGGCCGGCGGTTGACTGAGCCGCGTAGTGAATCAGGGCGTCGAAGAGGTACGGGGCGGGACCGGAGGAAGGGATCGGGGTGGTGGGGCTCGGAAAGAGGTTGGGGCGACGGGCTGGAGTTTCGCGGCCGGATAAAAGGGTTAGGAGGAAGACGAAGGCGAAGAAAGAAATGAAAGCGAGGACGCAGAGGCGGTTGGGGGAGAAGGGAGTTGGGTTGTGCTTGGTAAGGGATGGATGGAGAAGGATGAGTCTCGTGTTTGAGAAGGACTTCATGGTGTTGCGAGGAAGGCGAGGAGAGAGAGGAGGAGAAGGGGGAGAAGGGATGGGAAGTGACTGCTGGGTGGGTTATTGGGTTGGTGGCTGGATCTCTGCGCTTTATAGAGTGATAGATAGGTTGCTTTTGATTTGAAAAACGAATCGGGTTATTGATCATTGGTGACTACCCGATGGTTGAGCTGCTTTGCTAAGTATGTATGCATACTTAGGCTTCGTTTGGGACGGCTTTTTTACCACTTTTTTAAATGGAGTTTTAGTACAAATTTTTTTATTTTTATACTTAATACATCGTCAAAAAATTAGCTTGATCGGGCACGAATCTCGAGGCAAAAGTTGGTTGGAAACCTCAAAAATTAAATCCGGGAGCATCCGAACTCCGATTTCAGCGGGCTTACAGTCAAACTGAGCGTCTCGGAAATACGAACCCAACGACACCAAGATCGACCCAATCCGAGCCCAAATGAGTCTAAATCGAGGGTTCAAAGCGCTGTCGGAAGGTTCAAACAGCAATTTGAGTTACCAAATGATCTTCGATTTTGACAAGATTATACTCGAATCGAACGACTCGACGATACAAATCCAACGAGCCCAAGATCGTTAAATTCCGACACCATTAAAGCCTCCAAATGGCCAATGAACGGTGCACGGTCGTAGGATTCAATATCGGCCGTTCATTTGACCACTCCCTATTCGCCCTTGATCTCACACCTATTTACGGACCATGCCACTCCAGAAAATCTATAAATAGAGCCCTCATTCTTCACAAGAGAGGATCCAAGCAAGAGAGAGAAGAAGAGAAGAGAAGGAAGAAGAGAAGGAAGGAGTTCCTCCACGACAGCCGCCGGACCACCGTCGGACCACCGCAGAACCTCGCCGGACCACCGCAGGAATCTCGCCGGACCACCGCCGAACCACCGCAGGAATCTCGTCGGACCACCGCCGGACCACCGCAGAACCTCGCTGGACCACCACCTTAAGGCCCGACGTTCAGTCCCTACATCCTGCCAAAGACCCGACGTCTTGTTCAAGGCCCTACACTCAGTCCCTACTTCCTGCCAAAGACCCGACCTCTTGTTCAAGACCCGACACTTAGTCCCTACGTTCTGCTGAAGACCCGACGTCCTACTCAGGGCCCGACATTCAGTCCCTACGTCTTGCCGAAGACTCGACGTTTTACTTAAGTAATTGATTGTAATCTGTTCACCCCTGGAGGTGATTCAGTCCTTTGTAACCAACTCAAAATCTAGTGGAACCATTTTCAACTGGGCCAGGCCTCGTGATTTTTTCCCTTTTAAGGGTTTTCCACGTAAAAAATCTTGTGTTCTCTGTGTGTGCTAGTTATACGTACAACGCTAAGACGTAGAATCAAATCTCTATCGCCGCGTAATTTCTAGCCCGCAACAGATTGGCGCCGTCTGTGGGAAAGTCAATCCCACTACACTAAAGAATCTGCCAATGGTCAACAGGCGTAGCCATTGCATCATGGGAACCTCCCGCTCTAAGTCACACCAATCCAGGAATCAGTCCCTGAATCAAGGTCGACAGACATCTGCCTCCTTTCACCCCGGTAACCGACACCCTGCCGTAGAAGGAATTTCAGGGCCATCCCTAGAAGAGCGTATCAGAAAAATGGAGGAATCTTAGAATGAGATCCTTCAGCTCTTAAGGGGAGCTCGAGGACCAGCGCCAGTACCCCAAGAAGATACTCTTCTTCCTCGAGATCAGCCAGGATTCGAAGACATTCTTCATGTCGAAGTCCCCCTTCCTCCGCCAAGGATGCGCCCTCCTACACGTCCAGAGAATGAACTTGCTAATACAGCAAGCTCTACCCATCCTTCACGCACAGGCCACCGACAGCATATGCCACCGGACGTCCCTGAGGACTTGGACCAACAGCACCCCACTGAACTTCCCCGTAATACTCTACGGCATGAGTTACGAAGACTAGTCCGAGAAGAGTTCCCCACAGGGGGTATCAGGCAGTCCCTTCATCAACGGGACATTCAGGAGTCATCACCTTTCACCGAAGCTGTTCTCCGATATCCCGTTCCGGCAAGATTCAAACTCCCAAATATTGATTCTTATGATGGGACTTCAGACCCCTATGAACATATCGACCACTATCGCACTATTATGCATATCCAGCAGGCCCCAGACGCTCTGCTCTGTCAAGTTTTTCCTACCACCCTTAAAGGGCAGGCCCGGACATGGTTCTACTCCCTACCCCCTCGGTCCATTCCCCTATTCGTTAAATTGGCCAAATTATTTGTCGAACAATTTATCGCCAACCGAAGAATGATTAAAGACTCCTCCCACCTTTCGGGGATACGACAGAACGAGGGCGAATCTCTCAAAGAATATTTTTAAAGGTTCTCTACAGAAGCCCGACAAATTCCAGGGGTAGATCCTGAATTGCTACGAGGTGTATTTCTTGGAGGGCTTCGCCCAGGCCCTTTCTACTCAGCACTTATGCGAGAAACGGTCCATTCTTATGCGGATTTAATCCATCGAGTAGAAGCCCAAATCACTGCCGACGAAGCCATCAATGCTCATAAGAAGCAATTCGAGCAAGCAGCCGGGAAGCGTAAAAATCCGCCAGGGACGGAGAATCCCCCCTCGCAAAGGAAGAAGCAAGGAAACTACAATCTTCCTCCTCGACCCTCACAGCCGCGACGAGAGCTCCGACAAGAAAAAGAGTACACGCCACTTAATACATCCCGAGCAAATGTATTAATGGCCATCCGAGACCAAGAGAGTGTAAAGTGGCCGTACCCTTTAAAGCCTAATACCGGAAACCAAGAACAGTATTGTCATTTCCACCGCAGTCGTGGACACACCACTAAAGCATGCAGGCAGCTCAAGGAGGAAATTGAGAGAATGCTCCGACAAGGATATCTCCGACAGTTTGTCAAGAATCAAACAGCTCGAGAAGAAACTGTTCCAGCTGGGGGGCAAGATCAACAAAAACAGTCGACAAACAATCGCCAGATGGTCGGCGAAATTGAAACTATTGCTGGAGGCCCTTCAACGCCTTGTCAAGTTCTAATCGCAGAGAACAAGGAGCTACCAACAAAAAAGCTTCATGTCGATCACTCCATCATCTTTAAGGAGTCTGATCTAGAAGGTGTAAAGACTCCTCATCAAGACTCACTGGTGATTAGCGCAGGAATCGGTGACCCATGCTACAATGTTAAAAGGATCTTGGTAGACAATGGAAGCTCAGTAGATGTTTTATTCTACTCCACTTTTCTTAGCATGGGCCTATCTAGAGAGAAACTTCAGCCTGCTGCCGGTCCACTGTACAGATTTGACAACCGACCTGTAAGAGTTGAAGGAACCATTACTCTCCCGGTTGTGCTTGGAGAATTCCCCCGTCAAGTTGAGCACCCCATTCTATTCATTATAGTGAAGTCTGAATCAGCCTACAATGCAATCTTTGGAAGGCCACTCTAAACAATCTTTGGGGCAATTGCTTCAATTCCCCACTTAAAATTGAATTTTCCTACCCTATCAGAGATCGGGACCATATGTGGTGATCAACAAGTAGCACAATCATGCTATCTTAGGCAGGCCCAACCAAGCTCATCAGTCACTTTGAGCATCAAAGACTTTGATCTTCGGAATGAAGATACTCCTCAAAGGGCCTCCCCTGTAGAAGATCTTACTTGTATCTCTCTGTCGGAAGAGCACCCTTCACGAACGGTACAGATCGGATCACTCCTTTCAGATGAAGAAAAGAAGGAGTATGTGGACTTCCTACGTACAAACCAAGATTTGTTTGCGTGGAGCCCAGCGGATATGCCAGGAATCCACCCTGAAGTAATTAAGCACTCCCTCAAGATCAATCCAGCACTCAAGCCAATGATCCAAAAGAAAAGAAATTTTGCGCCTGATCGTCAACGGGCAATTGATCAAGAGGTTGATAAGCTTTTAAACGCAAGATTCATAAGGGAAGTACACCACCCCGCTTGGTTAGCCAACGTCGTGATGGTTCGAAAGGCAAGTGGAGATTGGAGAATGTGTGTGGACTATACTGATCTCAACAAAGCTTGCCCCAAGGACAGTTTCCCGCTCCCTCAAATTGATCAATTAGTTGACGCCACAGCCGGACATCAGATGTTAAGCTTTATGGATGCCTACTCCGGATACAATCAAATACAGATGGACCCTGCCGATGAGGAGGCAACATCCTTCCAAACGAATAAGGGATTATACTGCTACCTAGTAATGTCGTTTGGACTTAAAAATGCGAGGGCAACATACCAACGACTAATGAATAATGTTTTTAAGAACCTTATTGGGCGTACCATGGAAGTCTATGTGGACGACATGCTAGTGAAAAGCCTGGAGAAATCCCAACATATATCAGACTTGGAAGAATGTTTCTGCCTCCTTCGATCTTATAACATGCGCCTCAATCCCTCCAAATGCGCATTTGGAGTAGCCTCAGGGAAATTTTTGGGATTCATGGTTACCCATCGAGGGATTGAGGCCAACCCGGAAAAGATCAAGGCCCTAAGGGACATGCTACCCCCAAGAAATATCAAAGAAGTTCAGAGATTGAACGGAAGGATTGCAGCACTCTCTCGATTCCTGGCTTGATCTGGAGACAAATATTTGCCTTTCTTCAAGGTCCTCAGAGGTGCTCATAGCTCAGGATTTCAGTGGACTGATAAATGCCAAGAGGCTTTCGAGCAACTCCGAACTTATCTGGCCTCACCGCCGCTACTCTCAAAGCCAGTTCCAGGGGAAATTTTGTATCTGTATATGGCCGTCTCCTCTCAAGCTATAAGTTCGGTCTTGGTTCGGGTAGAGGATACAATTCAACGCCCCGTCTATTACATTAGTAAGATACTTTCGGAGACTGAAACACGCTACCCATTGGCAGACAAAACGGCCTTAGAATTAATCTTCTCAGCAAGAAAGTTACGACCTTATTTCCAAGCACATGCGATCAGGGTTTACACAAACCTACCGTTGAAAAGTATTCTCCAAAAACCCGAGGCATCTGGAAGACTGGTCAAATGGTCGGTAGAGTTTGGGGAGTTCGATATACAGTTTCTACCCAGACCTGACATCAAATCACAAGTGTTTGTGGATTTTGTGGTCGAATGCACTGGTCACACCTCCAGTGAATCACTTGACGTGTCTCCTTCCTCCTGCTGGACATTATATGTCGACGGAGCTTCTGGGAGTTTTGGTGTTGGCGCTGGAATCTTATTAATCTCTCCGCATAAAGTTACACTCGAATACGGGCTTAGATTGAAATTCCCGGCAACAAACAACACGGCTGAATACGAAGCTCTAATCGCCGGATTAAGGTTGGCAATTGATTGCGAAGTATAGGACTTGGTTATTCACACAGATTCGCAACTAGTCGCTTCTCAGGTGGGAGGAGAGTTCGATGCCCACCATCCATCGTTAGCCCAGTATTGTCAGGTAGTTAAGACCTTGTTGGCCAAAATAACAAAGCATCAAGTTGTCCACATCCTTCGAGAGCAGAACGCGAGGGCAGACTCTCTCTCCAAGCTAGCCACTTCTATGACAGGAGATATTTTTGCAAGAAAATATATTGAAGAGATTCACTTTCCGAGCATTCAAGGTCCATGGATAATTCAATCAATAGATGAATCAAAAGAAACTTCTTGGATCAACCCCATTCTTGCTCTCCTACAAGAAGGCTCTCTCCCTGAAGACCCAGCTATGGCAGTACGGCTTCGGAGGCAAGCAGCCAACTTCACCATTATTAATGGAGAGTTGTACAAACGATCTTTCACAGAGCCATACCTCAAATGCCTTCCTCCTTCGGAGGTGAACTATGCACTTCGCAAAGTACACTCAGGCATTTGTGGGGAATATTTGGGCGGAAGGGTGCTAGCCCAAAAGGTCCTGAGACAAGGGTTCTATTGGCCAACGATAAAATAGGATGCATTAGAACTTGTACGGAAGTGTAACAGCTGTCAATTACATGCCAACCTCACTCATCTACCCGCCGTAAAGATATCGACATTACAAAGTCCCTGGCCTTTTGCCCAATGGGGGATCGACATAATGGGACCATTTCCTATAGCCACGGGACAGCGAAAGTTCATCATATTGGCTGTCGACTATTTCACAAAATGGGTAGAAGCAGAACCACTAGCAAAGATCACTGAAGCAAATGCCAAACAGTTCCTGTGGAAGAGCATAATATGTCGCTTTGGCATTCCTGCAAAAGTTATCACTGATAACGGAACACAGTTCACCGGAAGGGTCTTTATCACATTTTGTAAATATCTTCACATCCATCTAGTACACACGGCTGTGGCTCATCCTCAGACTAATGGGCAAACAGAGGTCACTAACCGGACCATTCTGAGAGGATTGAAGACACGAATGGAGAAGGCTGGGGGGCAATGGGCTGACGAGCTCCAAAACATCCTTTGGGTCTATCGTACGACAGCAAGGACTCCAACAGGAGAGACGCCGTATAACCTCTGCTTTGGCACAGAAGCTGTCATTCCAGTCGATATTGGAGTTCCCAAGTTATAGAGTACAAACTTTCGACTCCAATGCCAATGATGAAAAACTCAGGCATAACCTAGATCTCCTCCCAGAAGTAAGAGACGAGATAATACTTAAGGTTGCTGCCTATCACCAGAGAGTTGCCCGTCACTATAACAGAAGGATGAAGCCGCGTCATATATTAGTAGGAGATTTGGTCCTACGCAGTATTGAGGCGGCAGGCAAAGGCCCTCAACGAAATAAACTCTCCCCCCTCTGGGAAGGTCCGTACCTAGTAGCCGCTATGGTGAAGCTAGGGAATTTCAAATTAAAGGATGCTGAAGGGAAGATGCTTCCTCGAACTTGGAATATCGATAACCTCCGCAAATACTATCAGTAGAGCGTGATCGTGTCATTTGTTTTAGAATATCGTTTATCTTTCGTATTATGTGTGTCTTTAATTTCGAACGTTGTTTGTGATGTTTCTAGTTTCCTTCTCCCTTGAACTGTCTTTGGAAGCTATGTTCTTTGTTTAATGGCAGTAAAGACTTTGTTAAGTTATAAACCTTAATATGTTTGATTCGAGCAGTAGACGATCATTGTTCAATCGTTAATTGATCAATCCTAGGAGGATTTGATCCAACCTATTCCACACAGGTTAACGTCATTGAGTAGAGCTCTGACACACAACCACGGATAGGTCTTACATCCTTGGTGGATTCTCCCGACCTCTTCCACACAGGTTAACGTCATCGAGCAGGGCTCTGACTCACAACCTCGGATAGGTCTTACATCCTTGGTGGATTCTCCCGACCTCTTCCACACAGGTTAACGTCATCGAGTAGGGCTCTGACTTACAACCTCGGATAGGTCTTACATCTCTTATAGATTCTTTTAACCTCTTTCATACAGGTTGACGTCATCAAGCAAGGCTCTGGCGTACAACTTAGAGTAGACCACACATCCTTAGAGGATTCTTCTAAACTTTTAAACACAAGTTGGAAGACAAATACCTTAAGCAAACATGAATAAAATTTACTCAGAACACTGGAATATTTAAGTCATATAACAACAGAACAATAATCAACTACTAAGCCAAAGTAGATATCACACAATGGTACAAACATCAGGTACATCACAATCGCTAAAAAAGACAAACTAATATAGATAACAGGAACTAAAAAACCTACTCAACATCTATTTTCTCATCATCTGCATCAAGATCAAGGACCTTCCGTAGATCACTCTCTACCTCATCACCATCAGAGCCTGAAGGAAAGTCAGCTGAAGCCTGGCTAGGGGTCACCTCTTCGGCTGAAACTCCGGTCTTTCGCTGCATCAAGCGAACCCCCTTAAAGAAGCCTCTAATAAATCCATCCTTAGTACACTGCTGCTCCAAACCCTTCACCTCTATGGCATAGATGTGATCTCGGGCCTCCTCAATGTGATCCTGGACGATAGTCTTGAATGCTATGGACTTCTTAAAGTCTTCAATAACTCTGGAAGGTTCTAGGCTAGACAAGGCAGCTTCCTTCTCAGCTATAATGGCCTGGGACTTCTTATCCTTCACCTCAAGCGACACTATCTTCTCTTCAGAAACTTTCTGCTCCTTCAAAAGCCTGATGATCGTCTCTTGAGCCTCCTCAAGATCTATCTGATGCCGATCTGCCTGCCGATTCTGGAGAGATACAGAGTGCATTGTGTTGGCAAGCTCAGTCCTGCAATCGCTCAACTCAACTTCAAGCACCTTCACCTCCTTAACCTTCTGCTCATACTTCCGCTTGAACTCCCCATGAAGATACTTGATCTTAACAAACTCACTGTTCCAGTCATTAATCTCGATCCCAATGCGTGACAGCTGAAATAAAAAGAAAAGTTTATTAGAAGTCACCTCAGAAGCAAATGAGATAAAAAATATTGAGAGATGTTACTCACCAAATTACTGGTCTTGTTATGTCCGAGGCATTGATGATTCATGACATCCTCAGGGATATGCAGCTTGGCTGGGGAAGAGTCAGGTGGGGTCTTGTCAGTGTTTATCTCTTCCAACCTCTTTCTCTTCGAAACCTGGGGGTCGTCGCCTCTAGCCGGTCGTTTGGGAGCCGCTTTTGAAGCAGGGGCAGGAGGCTCAGGAATCCTGGATGTCGGCTTCAAATTCCTTGCATCAGACCTCCCAGTATGAAATGAAATCCCAACCTTGAATAAAAACTCTTGTTCAGTGTATTTGCTCATATGACGAACCTCAAATAGAAGATGTTCAGGATCGGGAACTTTCAAGATCCTCATTATGTCTTCCTCGCTGACATGTAGAGGGGATGGCAAATCCCTCATCTTTCCCCACTTCTCTATCAAGCCCCAATCATTCTTCACAAAAAAGAAAGCATTGACCCAATTCTTTGAAGGATCGCGGGTACGTACATCCAACCATTTGGATCTAAAAGTCACACGCCCAGACGTATCGCTGGTGAGCTTGTCCATCCGTGAAAGGTGCTCTGGGGTCATAGTAGCTCCCCGATCCCGAAAGAGAGCAATCAATCCCATAGCCACTGATATTGCTCTAAATAAAAGTTGGAATAGATTCACACCGCACCTTTGTAAGACTTCGATCAGCTCAGTAGGAGGCGGAAAGCGTAAACCAGCCGCAAGTGGGCTTCGGAAACGGTCACGTACCCAGGAGGAGGAAGATTCGCCCGATTAGACATCCTCGGGACCATCGTCTTTACATCATTCGGGAAGTAATAATTCTTGCGAAAAAGGAATAGGAAGTCATTTGTAACAGTCGACGTTGTCTCATCCACCTCCCTATTTGGCCTCCGCTCGCCATCATGCGGTGCGACGGGGTCTCCTCGGATCACAGGATCTCTCGGTGGGGGGCGATCACCTGACATTTCTCTTAAAGGGTGTAGGGGGAAAGAAGAGAATCTCCGGACTTCCTTGCCAAGAGAGGGGCCTCAGAAAACTGAGGGAAGGCCTCAATAGAAAGGACAGAGGGAGATGGGGAAAGAAGAGAATCTCCGGACTTCCTTGCCAAGAGAGGGGCCTCAGAAAACTGAGGGAAGGCCTCAATAGAAAAGACATAGGGAGATGAGAAGAGAGGAGGAGAGGAAGAGCAGAAAACAGGAGAAGAAGAGGAGATGAGAGATTTTTTAAAGGCTTTAAGGGGCCTATTTATAGTTTTTTAGAAGAGAGAAAAGAAATTTCTGAAATTTCTAATTTTTCAAATTTTTCTAAATTTTTCTGAATTTTTTCGGAATTTTTTAGGAATTTTTTCGGCCAAAAAAGGCCAAAAAATCAATTTTCCTGCGCAGGTGGGGCCCACTAGGTCGGTGGGCCGAACCGACCCGTCCGTTCACTCAAAAGAGGCGGTGGGAAGCTTCTAGACGGGCTGACCGCACGGGCCCAGGCGACCCAGGCGGGCCGCCGCGCGGGCCGACAGCAGGCCCAGCAGTCCGCCGCGCGGGCTGCAGCGAGGGCCGCAGGCGCGGCCCAGGCGGCCCAGGCGGGCCGCCGAGCGTGCTGGAACGCGGGCCCGCGAGCGCGGGCCCAGGCGGGTCGGGTGGCCCAGGCAGGCCGCCGCGCGTGACCCAGTTCGAGCCGGCAGTGCCGCCGGCGGCCGGCCGGCCGGTCCTTCCGGTCCGGCCGCCTAGCCAGTTTTGGGCTTGATTTTTGTCCCGAAAGCTCCAATTTTGACGTTTTTGGGGTCCCCGGACATGTTTTTCGACGTTCCGGACTCGATTCCGACATTTTCGGAGCTCAACGAGGCCTCTATGATCAAGCTTGAGCAAGTCGTTAATTTTTTAAATGCATTTTTTGGCATTTCAGCCTATGCAAATTGTCAACACTTATATTTTTGGACTTCTGGAGCTTCGACGTCCGAAAATAGGGGGGCAACTGATACATCGTAAAAAAATTAGCTTGATCGGGCACGAATCTCGAGGCAAAAGTTGGTTGGAAACCTCAAAAATTAAATCCGGGAGCATCCGAACTCCGATTTCAGCGGGCTTATAGTCAAACTGAGCGTCTCGGAAATACGAACCCAACGACACTAAGATCGACCCAATCCGAGCCCAAATGAGTCTAAATCGAGGGTTCAAAGCGCTGTCAGATGGTTCAAACAGAAATTTGAGTTACCAAAAGGTCTCTAATTTTGACGAGCTTATACTCGAATCGAACGACTCGACGAGACGAATCCAACGAGCCCAAGATCATTAAATTCCGACACCATTAAGGTCTCCAAATGGCCAATGAACGGTGCGTAGTCGTAGGATTCATTATCGGCCGTCGATTTGACCACTCCCTATTCGCCCTTGATCTCACACCTATTTACGGACCATGCCACTCCAGAAAATCTATAAATAGAGCCCTCATTCTTCACAAGAGAGGATCCAAGCAAGAGAGAGAAGAAGAGAAGAGAAGGAAGAAGAGAAGGAAGGAGTTCCTCCACGACAGCCGCCGGACCACCGCAGAACCTCGCCGGACCACCGCAGGAATCTCGCCGGACAATCGCCGAACCACCGCAGGAATCTCGTCGGACCACCGCCGGACCACCGCAGAACCTCGCCGGACCACCACCTTAAGGCCCGACGTTCAGTCCCTACATCCTGCCAAAGACCCGACGTCTTGTTCAAGGCCCTACACTCAGTCCCTACTTCCTGCCAAAGACCCGACGTCTTGTTCAAGACCCGACACTTAGTCCCTACGTTCTGCTGAAGACCCGACGTCCTACTCAGGGCCCGACATTCAGTCCCTACCTCTCGCCGAAGACTCAACGTCTTACTTAAGTAATTGATTGTAATCTGTTCACCCCTGGAGGTGATTCAGTCCTTTGTAACCAACTCAAAATCTAGTAGAACCATTTTCAACTGGGCCAGGCCTCATGGTTTTTTCCCTTTTAAGGGTTTTCCACGTAAAAAATCTTGTGTTCTCTGTGTGTGCTAGTTATACGTACAACGCTAAGACGTAGAATCAAATCTCTATCGCCACGTAATTTCCAGCCCGCAACAGTACTAAAACTCCATTTTAGAAAACAATAAAAAAGCCGTCCCAAATGAAGTCTTAGTTGTTTGAAAAGTTAGTAGAATAT
Organism: Dendrobium huoshanense; assembly: GCA_016618105.1. Classification (NCBI taxonomy): domain Eukaryota; kingdom Viridiplantae; phylum Streptophyta; class Magnoliopsida; order Asparagales; family Orchidaceae; genus Dendrobium; species Dendrobium huoshanense. Next base: position 45,656,919 of record CM028358.1, on the reverse strand, counting down.
TCGGCGGACATTGATGATCAAGTAATGAGATGATTATTGTAAAAGAAATACTTTTTTTTATTGAATTATAGTACAATTTCGCCTCTCTTATAGTCAAGATAATAACTTAGAATCAATGTCTGGGGGGTGTCTTAATCAGTATTGATACGTCGTCATGAAATCATCTTGATCGGGCACGAATCTCGAAGCAAAATTCAACCACAAAACTTCAAAAACTAAATCCGAGAGCACTTAAACTTCGATTTCAGTGAGCTTATAATCAAACTGAGCGTCTCGGAAATACGAACCCAACGACACCAAATTCAACTCAATTCAAGTCCAAATGAGTCTGAATCGAAGACTCGAAGTGCTATTAGAAGGTTCGAATCACAATTTGAGTTACCAAACTGTCTCCGATTTTAATGAGCTTATACTCGAATCGAACAGCTCGACGACACGAATCCAACGAGCACAAGATCACCAAATTCAGAAATCACAAAGGCCTTCAAATGCCTGATGAACGTTGCACAATCAAGGGATTTGATATCGACCGTCCATTCAAACCACTCCCAATTCGCCTCTAATCTCACACCTATTTACAGGTTATGCCACTCCAGAAAAACTATAAATAAAACCCTCATTCTTCATAAGAGGTGACTCAACCAAGAAGCAAAGAGAAGAGAAGAAGAAGAGAAGGAGGAGAATCAACTCCTCCTCGACCACCGCCGGAGTTCCGCCCGAACTTCAAATGACGCCGGAATTCTGTCCGACTTCCACGAGATGCCAGAATTCTGCCCAAGTTCCACGGGATGTTGAAACTCTTCCCAATTAATGACAAAGTTCCCTCTTGACGCCGAAACTTCGCCCAAGTGATGCCGGAGTTCTCCTCGGCCACCAACAGACGTCGAACCTTTACTCTTCGCCAAGTTTCTACCCGACACCAGACTTCTACCGGTTATTAGACTTTTGCTGGACGTATATCCGAAGATGGATTTATTTCCATTGTTGGACTTCTACCTGACGCCGTCCTTCTGACCTTCATCATCAGACACAATCCTTCCAGCCTCCGTCGCAAGACGTTGTCCTTCCGACCTCCGTCGCCAGCTGACTACGGTCCTCCTAACTTATGTCTCCCGTCGACTACGGTCCTTTTGACTTATGTCGCCCACCGACTACAGTCTTTTCGACCTCCATTGCCAGCTGACTACGGTCCTCTGACCTAAACCTACGTCGTTCGCAGACTACAGTCCTTCCGACCTCCGTCACCAGACTATGGTCCTCTTGACCAAACGAACACATCAATAGTGACTCTTTGTATTCACATCATGTAATGTACTCTATAAAAAGTACATCAAGCTAAGGCCATCTCGCAATGATGGGCCTCATTTGTAATCAACTATTATACTAATTGATTCATTCAAACTGGGCTAGGCCTAGTGGTTTTCCCCTTTTCAAGGGTTTTCCACGTAAAAATCTTGGTGTCTCATAAATGCTAGACCATTTCTCTTATATGATTGCGTGCGAATTTTCATATAACGCTAAGACGCTAATTTTTATATTTCTGTACCGCCACGAATACTCCTGGACGCAACAGTTTGGCACCGTCTGTGGGGAACACTATCCCACAACTTCAAGTATTGCTATGATGGTCAACAGATGAAGCAGTCGCATTGTTGAAGCTTCCCGCTCCATCTCTCACCAATCTAGAAATTAGTCTGTGAATCACAGACGCCTGATATCTACCTCTTTTCATCTTGGGGGGGGGGGGGGGGGGGGGGGGGGGGCAAAATGCTGCCGGAGAAGGAACCCCGGGACCTTCTTTAGAAGAAAGAATCCGGAGATGGAAGAATCTCAGATTGAGATCCTTCAACTCCTGTGAGAAACTCGACAACCAACACTACCACAATGGGAGGAAGTTCTTCTACTTTGAGATCCACCACGGGTTGAAGATATTCAATTCGAGCATCTTCAAGCAGAGATTCCTCTTCCTCCCCCAAGAAGGCAGATGTATCAGAACAACGAACTCGCTAATATAATAAGTTCTACACATCTTTCGCCCTTAACTCGGCAGCCTCGTGTTCTTCTATATCTTCCAGAAGACTCAGCCCAATCACACATTGCTGAGCTCCCTCACAATGCTCTACGTCACGAACTGCGAAGATTGGTATGGGAAGAGTTCCCCCGAGGAGATGTGAGGCAAGCTCTTCGACAGAAAAACTTCCAGGATTCATCACCTCTAACTAAAGCCATTATTCATCACCCCATTCCGGTTGGATTCAAAGTACCAAACATTGAGCCCTACGACGGGACGACCGACCCGTATCAGCATATCGACTACTACAGAACCATCATGCATATTCAACGAGCATCAGACACACTCCTTTGCCAGGTTTTTCCTACCACCCTTAAAGGACAGGCTCGAATGTGGTTCTATTTGCTTCCATCCAAAAAGATCCCTTCATTCGTCAAATTAGCCAAACTATTCATTGAACAGTTTGTGACTAATCGAAGAATTGCTAAGGATTTTTTTCACCTCTCCGGGATCCGCCAAAATGAGGGAGAATCGTTGAAGGAATATTTTCAGCTATTTTCCACTCAGGCTCTACAGATTCCAGGAGTAGACATTGAATTACTCAGAGGGGTCTTTCTTGGAGGTCTTCGTCCTGGCCCCTTCTAATTAGCACTCATGCATGATACTGTTCATTCATATGCTGACCTAATACATCATGTGGAAGCACAAATTTCTGCAGATGAAGCTATAAATGCTCACAGAAAGTAGTTTAAGCAAATCAACGGGAAGCATAATGGTATACCTGGGATGGATAATTCATTCTCACAACAGAAAAAGCAAATGAAGAATGATTTACCTCTTGGGCCTCCATTACTGTGATGGGAACTCCAATAGGAGAAGGAGTATACCCCACTCAATACATCTCGAGAAAATATACTGATGGCCGTTCGAGATCAAGATATATTGAAATGGCCGAATCCTTTGAAGTAGAATACAGGAAATCTAGATCAATACTATCACTTTCATCGTAGTCATGATCACACTACCGAAGCCTGTAATCAACTCAAGGATGTGATTGAAAGACTTATCCGCCAGGGCTATCTTCGACAATTTATTCAAGATCCATCTACCTGAGAGGAAGCTCATCTTGCTGGGGGAAAAATCAATAACAAAGATAACCATTGAATAATATTCAGATGGTTGGAGAGATTGAATGATCACGCACTTCGTGCATTTGTATTAACAATACTACTTATCTTGTTGTCTCATTTATGTTAAGTAGGGTGTCACTTTGATATCCCTAATATCTTCTTTCAAGTCAAATATTGTGTTGTCCCTGTATGTAGATCTTATGTATTGAGTACATTGTAACTTGTATATCCCTATGTAATACTAGGGAATTATTGTACTATCATATATAATACAGTAATATAATGTTCATGTTATTGTGATATTATTTTCTCTTATGAAAGATAAAAAACTTCTCACTCTTTCTCTGTGATTCAAGAAATATATAATCTATATTGTATCTCAATCACTTGATGATCAATCCCATGGGGGATTTGATCTGATCTCTTCCACACAGGTTAACGTCATCTAGTAGGGTTCTAACATACAACCTCGGGTAGGTCTCACATCCTTGGTGGATTCTCTCAACCTCTTTCACACAGGTTAATATCATTTGCAAGGCTCTGACATACAACCTCAGATAGGTCTTATATCCTTAGTGGATTCTATCGACCTCTTCCACACAGGTTAACGTCGTCGAGCAAAAGCTCCGACATACAACCTCGGATAGGTCTCATATCCTTGGAGGATTCTCTCGACCTCTTACATACAGGTTAACGTTATCGAGCAAAGGCTCCGACATACAAACTCGGATAGGTCTCACAACCTTGGTGGATTCTCTTGACCTATTCCATACAGGTTAACATCGTCGAGCAATAACTCTGATATACAACCTCGGATAGGTCTCACATCCTTGGTGAATTCTCTCGACCTCTTCTACACAGGTTAATATCGTCGAGCAAAGGCTCCGACATACAACCTCAGATAGGTCGCACATCCTTGGTGGATTCTTTTGGCATCTTTTACAGAGATTCTTAGCAGGATAAAAGGCTTCAAAAAATATATTATGCAATATATCAAAGCATGCCTTAAAGATGCAATCACAATTCAGCTTGCTCTGAAGGACAAGTTCTCAACTTCTTATATAATATCATTGGAGTTATATTACAAGATTGTACATCAAGCAACAAGGTAGATTACAATTTGATCTTCATCAAGCCTCAACTCAGTTTGCACTATACGTGTGTCGCCATACCACTAATGTAACACACTACTCTTACCCCTTGACTCAGTAATATCTGTTGTCGGTACACTTTAGTATGGATGCATAATGCATGGGCAAAATGCCACTAGACTCTTGCCATCATTGCGTCATTCATCTGATATTTGTTGGCAGTCCTTCAATTCATATCGACCATCATCGATTTCTTGCTCGACTATTACTTGCAGCACACCCTCGAACTCTCTCCTTTAGCTCTACACTCGGTCGTTGACTGCTAATGGGCTTCAACTCGATCGTCCATAGTCGATAGACTTTCGCTCGAACAACATCAAAATTCTCCCTATCTACTGGCTCTCGTCCAAGATACTATTGACGTCAGATCTTCTCAAATCACCCTCACATATAAGCAACAGTTGATCTCCTTCTATCACGAGTTGTCTATTTAGAAGATAGCCTCTTATCCCGACTTCTTGTTGAGTACAATAATTAGGTTGTTAAGCCTAAGTAAATGTCCCACGGCTACCAAGAGGGGGGTGAATTGGTAGTTTTAAAAATTTTAAACCCTCTTAATGATTAAGTTAAACCGAAATAAAATTTTCTTTTAAAGTTTGTAGAAAAATGTTTTTCAACCACAGAGTTGTTAAAACTGAAATTTAAAGTGCGGAAACGTAAAAACAATAAAGTAAATGACACCAGATTTATAGTGGTTTGGTCTATAACCAGACCTACATCCACTCCTCAGAGGCACCCTCTGAGTATTGCACTAAAACCAATAGTGACTCTCCTTTAGCACCCACAGCAAGGCGGAGAAGCCTTTACAACACACTCTTTTCACCACTACCCGGTGCGGCAGAGAACCGTCATCCTTTTACACAATCCATAGTGCTGGCAGAGAACCGTTCATCCTTTTACACTCTTCTAGTGTGGGCAGAGAACCCTACGGCTGTTCACACTCTCCAAGTGTTGGCAGAGAACCTTTCCGTTGTTCACACTCTCCAAGTGTAGGCAGAGAACCCTTCGACTGTTCACATTCTCCAAGTGTCGGCAGAGAACCAGATCTCCTTGACTGATCTTCTCACAAGAATCTAGAAGGAAGAAGGAAAAGTGTGAAGAAATCCAATTTCACAAGTAGAGACTCTTACCTTTGTAATCCAAGTGAAGCCTTCTCGCTCATGTGGTAGGAATCCTCCTTTGAATGCTCTCTTCCACTCTCTCCTTGGCTATTCTCTCAAGAGGCATGAAGATCAAATGACAAAAAGATTGGGTGACAGTCTAATTTGGACTATTTATATAAAAGACAAGAAAAACCGCCCAAAAACTGCAAGTTTCCAATTCTGTACGCAGTGGATCGTCCTGTACGATCTTGGATCGTCCTGGACGATTTTACTTAAACGATCTGAAATGACCCAATTTGTATATGTGTACGAAATGACTTCGTACAGATGATCGTCCTGTACGAACTAGGTTCGTCTAGTACGAAAACGGTTATTACAAGGTCGGTTTTTAGAAACTGCTGAAAACTGTTATAACTCGGTTAATCGTTTGGACGAAAATATATTCGTCTGGACGAAAATTTTCCAGAGACCCGATCGTCCTGGACGATTATTTATTTTGTCTGGACGAAAATATTTTAGAGGACCAATCGCCACGGATGATAATTTATTTTCGTATGGACGAAAATTTTCCAGAGACCTGATCGTCCGGTACGATATTTAATTTCGTCTGGACGAAAATTTTCCAGAGGACCGGTCGCCTCGTACGATAATAAAATTCGTCTGGACGAAAATTTTACAGAGAACCAATCGTCCGAGACGATAATTAATTTTGTCCTGGACGAATAGGACTTAGAAAAATTTTTTCAAGCAAGTTCCTATTCGTTCCATGTGCTCTATAAGAGATAACTGACGGATCGTCTAGTACGATAAAATATCGTCCCGTATGATCAGTATAAAATTTTATGATCTCCTTATGTGTGTGTGTAAGTTTTTTATTCACTCAATTACAATCACTCCCTTTCAAAATTAAATCAAAGAAAATGCAAACTTCAAATAAACAAAATATCTCATGTTGAATTTGATTTGAAGTTATCGTAGTCTGGAGTCTGATTTTCCTGAAATGTTAGTACACACAAGAGAAAATGCAAATCTTCTAAAATTGTTAGGAGATAACTATACATTTGAACAATAATGTTTGGAATCATCAAAACTACATAAGTTGCAAAAATATAAATCATTCAAATAGCAACTATTCTAACAATCTCCCCCTTTTTGATGATGGCAAAACAATTATTGTTTGTATGGTTTCAAGTTAAGTAAATCTCCTATCTCCTAAACTCCCCCTGAATTGATGAGTACATTAAAATAAGGAGGCATAAAGAACAATATTTTTGTTTTTAAAAAATTTTAACACAAACAACTACAAAGTAAAAAACTTGCAAACAGAACAATCAAAACAGAAAATACAATAATTTCTCCCCCTTTTTGACAGCAACAAAAAGTGAAGAAGAAATAGACAAGAAATGTAAGTGATTATATGAAATTCATTTTTAAAATTTAATCTAAATGGTGATTGACATAGGATATGCAATTTTAAACTAAAGATATTAGGTCAATCATAGAAATTCATAAAATTTAAGAAGTGATATAACATTGTATGTAAGAAGAATTTATCAAAGACATGATTCAATTTAGACATTTGACTATAGAAAATCATTACAAGAGAGATGTATAAAAATTCTATATTTCAAAGTTCAATAGAATATAAATGAACATAAGATCAATTTGAATTAAGAGATTGAACGAATTTGGAAAGAAGAAAATTACCACATGTGGCGCTTTGCGCATCTTTTTCAAAATTTTGGGGCACATTTTTGTGCATTTTTTCTTGTTTGGGCTTATTTTGTGCCTCTTTTTCAATTTGCAAATCTTTGCGAATTCCTTTTGATTTTTGTACATTTTGTACAATGTTCAAGAGTAATTGAGACCAAATTCTTTCCAAAATCTATAATCTAAAATTTCAAATATTTCTAAGTGCATAAATATCACTTGAGCATAGAAATACAAAATAAGAAAACATCTAAATTGCAATAGTAATATTAACTTTTATGTAGTCTAAATGAATATACATGAATTTTAAAGTTCTAATTACAACAAGTTATAAACAACTTATAAATTTAGAAAGACTAGATTTTCTAATATAGATAATCTCAAATTACAATCTAATTTAAGCACTATGAAGATTAAATAATACTAATGAAATTCATAAATATTAACCACATTCCAAAAACAAATCAAATTTGAAAAGAACATAATAACTTCCATTGATATTAATGTACGGATTACATAATATCTAAAAAAAACAAGAAGAAAATACTTTGAACTTAAAAAGAAAAAACAACATAAACACAAATACTTAACAATTAAACATACACAATAAAAATATAAAAAACAAATACAACAAACACACAGAAAATCATTTCTACTATTCTAGAGGAGGAGGAGGAATGCCGATAAAAAGGTTGAAGTAGGAGGCCATCAACATTACATTGGTATTAATTTCATGAACTTCATTTCTAATATTACCAATGTCTTGTTGCTGCTGCGTAAGTTGAGCATCAAATTGATCAAACCTTTGATCAATGTGAGTCTCTAATCTATCAAATCTTTCAATCAGATTCTGGTAATCTGATTGAGGAGCAGAAGCTTGCACTCCTTCTTCTTCTTCCTCTTCTGAAGCACTGGCATGTGCTTTTCATTTTTCCTCCTTGAAGAGCAATCTGAATGATGCATCATTATAGTAAACTGGCTCTTCGTATTCTTCATCAAGATGCACTATGTTGTATTTCTTTTCCAAAATATAAGTGATTAAGTGTCCTAATGAAATGTTCTTCTTCCTCTTCTGATCTGCATGTCCTATTTCTGAAAGCCCATAGATATGGTCTATGATAAGTTGGGCTTCGTCAATAGGATGTCCTTCCATGATTAAAAAAGTTAGAGAAGAAAGGAGAAGAGTAATGTTAATCCTATCACCATTTTTAGGAATGATTGAGGATCTAAGGATATGCTGGATGATTCGGGCATTTTGGTCATACCGGAGACTCTAGCAACATGATTGTCAATACCGTTTTCTCTAATTACCCTATTGATATGAAACCATTTGAAGGAGGTTTCTGACATTAGGGTGTGGGCTCTATATCCCTCAGTTCTTAAGTTTAAAAATGCACCAAGGTCGTGCTTGGTGATCTCAACTTTTTGCTTAAAAACATAAGAACTAATGGTGGAGTGGTCAGAGTTGAAACTCATGTTCGCTAGAAAGTAGTGGTAGGTTTGTTTGTTGTAGAAGTGGACGAGAGATAAAATGAAATGAAATTGGGTTGACGCAAAGAGGTGCATTACCCAAAATTTCAACTCAGTTTGAATAAGAATGCGAGAGGGAGTGATTTTGGCGGATGCAAAACGAGGAAAAGATTCCTCATTCGCCTTAGAAAGAAAGTTGTCTGGGGCATTTCTATTTGGTTTCTTCAACAACACCTTTTGTCTTTTGCTTGAGGAGGCCATTGTTGATTTGAAGTAGAAAGGGATTGAAAATGAAGTTTGGAAGTGTGATTGTTAAGTTAGAAAGCCTTCATATTTAAAGAAAAACGATACGTTCGTCCTGGACGAAAATATTCGTCCTGGACGAAAAATTATCGTTCGTCTGGACGAAATAATTTCGTACAGACGATCCAATTCGTCCAAAATGTAACGGCTTTTCATAATCAACACAACTTACGATGTGTCCCTTCGTACAGACTTTTTGATTTGACCGATCGTACAGACGAATACTTTTTGTACAGACGATAAAAAAGAAAATCGTTTTAATGTCTCTTGAAAATCGTCCCCTACAATGAACCGACACATGTTCGTCTGGACGAACGAAAACTTTGTACAGACGAAGTTCATATTAAAAACTGTCTTATCCACTCAACCGCTGCATTCAATCGTCCCGACGTTTGAGAAGAAAAAAAATATTCGTCCTGGACGATCATCAGATCGTACAGACGATCTAATTAAAAACTGCTCTCAAAACGGTTTAAATTCGCGCAAACTATTCTTTCACACATCGTCCCGTACGAAACCATTTTCGTCCCGGACGATTTCCTCCAAAAAAAATTTTTAATTTTAATTTTTTAATTTAAGAAAACAAACTAAACATTCAAAAAACACAGACAACATAAAACAAAAACATTGATCCAAATACAATTCATTCAAAACACACAAAATTTCATAAAATAAAAAAAAAACAAAACACAACAAATATCAATGTTGCAAAGACATTTTGTTTAGGCATTCAAATCAATAACACCAAGCCTTGTTCTTAAAGTACTGAAGGTATCAAAGGCTAAAGGTTTTGTAAAAATGTCTGCAAGTTGATTTTTAGTTGAAACATGTATGAGTTCAATTTCTCCTTTGGATACATGATCCCTTATGAAATGATGCCTTATATCAATGTGTTTGGTTCTAGAATGTTGAATAGGATTTTTGGAAATGCAAATAGCACTAGTATTATCACAATAAATTGGAATAGTGCCTATAGTTAATCCTAAATCAATCAACTGTTGTTTTAACCAAAGTACTTGTGCCACACAACTTCCTAATGCAATGTATTCTGCTTCTGCAGTAGATAGTGCCACTGAATTTTGTTTTCTACTAGACCATGAAACTAATGAATTTCCAATGAATTGACATGTTCCAGAAGTGCTTTTCCTATCCACTCTACAACCTGCAAAGTCAGAATCTGAGTAACCAATAATTTCAAATGAAGAGCTAAACTTAGGATACCAAATTCCTAAGTTTTGAGTTCCTAGTAGATATCTTAAAATCCTTTTCACTGCTGTCAAATGTGATTCTTTTGGATCTGATTGAAATCTAGCACATAAGCAAACACTGAACATAATATCTGGTCGGCTAGCAGTCAAGTAAAGTAAAGATCCAATTATCCCTCTAAATTTCTTTTGATCAACAGATTTTCCCTTAAGGTCCTTATCCAACTGAACTGAAGAACTCATTGGTGTACTAACAGGTTTAGCATTGTCCATTTCATATTTTTTGAGGATGTCCTTAATATATTTAGTTTGACTAAGAAAAGTACCTTCCTCAAGTTGCTTAATGCTAAATCCTAGAAAGTAATTTAAATCTCCCATTAGACTCATTTCAAATTCACTACTCATTGTTTTAGAAAAATCATCACAAAGATGTTTATTTGAAGATCCAAAGATGATGTCATCCACATAAATTTGAACAATAAGTATATCCTTTCCAATTTTCCTTAAAAAGAGAGTTGTATCCACACTTCCTTTTTCAAAAGATCTTTCAAGTAGGAAGGTGCTCAACCTCTCATACCAAGCCCTAGGTGCCTGTTTCAATCCATATAATGCCTTTTTTAATTTGAAAACATGATTTGGAAATTTAGAATTTTTAAAACCTGGAGGTTGTTCTACAAAAACATCTTCCTCAATTACCCCATTTAAAAAGGCACTTTTGACATCCATTTGAAACAATTTAAAACCTTTAAAATAGGCAAAGGCTAGTAAAACCCTAATTGCTTCAAGTCTAGCTACAGGGGCAAAAGTTTCCTCAAAATCAATTCCTTCAATTTGATTATACCCCTTAGCTACTAATCTAGCCTTATTTCTAATGACTACTCCTGAGTCATTCATTTTATTTTTGAACACCCACTTGGTTCTAACAACACTTTGATCTTTTGGCCTTATAGTTAGTTCCCAAACTTTATTTCTTACAAATTGATTTAACTCTTCTTGCATGGCCAATATCCAAAATTCATCAGAAAGTGCTTGATCAATGTTAGTGGGTTCAATAGTTGAAATAAAGGATGAATGATTGACTTCCTTGTTTAATCCACGCCTAGTTCTAACACCCTCACTTGGTTCACCTATAATCAATTCATTTGGGTGGTTTTTAAAAAATCTCAAATTTCTAGGCAAAGGGTCTTCTCTGTCTAAATTTTCTTCCACATTTTCTTCCAAATTTAATCTATCAATCTTTCGGGAGTTTTCTTCAATTTCTTCTTCAACAACATTTGGCTCTTCCATGTTTCCATTTTCATCAAATACAACATGTGTGGTTTCTTCAATGACTAAAGTTCTTTTGTTGAATACTCTATAAGATTTTCCAACACTTGAATATGCAACAAAGATTCCTTCATCTGATTTTGGATCAAATTTTCCTAAGGCAGATTTTCCATTATTATGTATGAACACCTTGCAACCAAATACATGCAAATGAGACAAATTTTGTGTTCTTCCTTTTAGCAACTCATAGGGTGTTTTATTCAAATTTGATCTCACATTCACCCTATTCAGAACATAGTATGCAGTGCTAACCGCCTCTTCCTAAAATATCTAGGAAGCGAGTATTCTGCTAACATTGCTCGGGCGGCTTCTATTAATGTTCTGTTCTTCCTTTCAACTACTCCATTTTGTTGAGGAGTTCTAGGAGCAGAAAAATTGTGATCAATCCCCTTTTCTTTACAGAAATCTTCAAATCTTTCATTTTCAAATTCTCCTCCATGATCACTTTGTATAGAAATTATTTCACATCCTAGTTTTCTTTATATCCAAGTTGAAAAATTTCTGAATTCCTCAAATGATTCACTCTTATGAAAAAGAAATTTAACCCAAGTGAATCTTGAAAAATCATCTACTATAATAAAACCATATACCTTTCCTCCTAGACTTACATTGCTTACAGGTCCAAAAAGATCCATGTGTAGAATTTCTAAAGGTTTACTGGTCCTAAGATCTTTATTGGACTTAAAAGAGGACTTCACTTATTTTCCTAATTGACATGCATCACATAGATGTTCCTTGGTAAAGTCTAGTTTAGGTATTCCTCTCACCAAATTCTTTTGGGTAATTCTCTTAAGATTTTTCATACTAGAATGATAAAGTCTCCTATGCCAAAGCCATGATTCATCAGAAACAGTTTTCAAACAAAAAGCAGTAGGAGATTGAATACAATTTAAATCTAGCATGTAGACATTGTTTACCCTTTTTCCATTTAAAACAATTTCCCATTTAGGCTAATTATGCAGCTAGTAGGTAAAAATTTTACATTATAGCCCTTATCACATAGCTGACTTATGCTACGCAAATTATGTTTTAAGCCTTCAACTAATAACACATTGTCTATGAAAAAGTTTTTCAAATTTCCAATCATACCTGATCCAACCACTTTCTTTGTGGTATTATCTCCAAGTGTAACCTTGCCTCCACTCCTGGCTTCCAGCGTTATGAATTGAGCAGTATCTCCAGTCATGTGCTTTGAACATCCGCTGTCCAGGTACCATATACTCTCACGAGGTCTTGTGTGAGAGTATTCCTGCAAAATTCTCAAATATTAGACCTGGGAACCCAAACTAGTTTGGGTTCACCTTTATGAAATTTATAATCAGATGCATGTATGATATTTCTAGGTTTATGCATCTTAGTTCTCCACACCAAATTAGGTTTCATCTTTAAAGTGCAGGTGTGAGATATATGTCCCAAAAATCCACAATTATTATATTTAACATTAGGAAAAATATTCCTATATTTTCTTTCATATGATTGTCTTCTAAGGGATTTCATGAATTTAGGATAATATTTAGGATTTGTAAAATCTTCAAGTTTAGGGGGGTTCCTATTATCCTCGAGAGCTCTTATAGTGAGTTTGTAAAATGAATTCATATCTTCCAAGATTCGATAGGTATAATTGATTCTATATGTCTTGCTCTCAGATTCATCCTTAAAATTCTTAAATTCTTTTTCAAGTTCAGCATAGGATGATTTTAAATTCTCAAAATTTTTATTCAAGTCATCATATTCATCAAGTAGTTTCATGTGGTTGTTATCAATTAAAGCATGATCTTTCCTAAGGATTTCGTGTTCCTTATTAAGCTCTTCCAATTCTAAAACTACACTAGCATGCATCTTTTTCATTTTCCTATATGCATCATGCATGTGTTCAGAAACTTCAAACAATTCATTATAGGTTAAATCACATACCTCTTCTTGATCTGATTGTTCAGCATTATCTGCCATCAAGCAAAGGTTGGTGACTTCTTCTTCTTTTTCAGTCTCAGATGAGTCTGAAGCTGAGTCCGCCCAAAAAGCCTTTTGAAACTTTTTCTTGCTCTTCTTTACCATTGGTTTCTCCTCTACCTTCTCCTTGCTAGGAGTGGCTTTGAGTTTTGGACAATCAGTCTTTATATGACCTGGTTTCCTACATTCATAACAAATCACTTCATTAGAAACCTTGCCATTTCTATTATACTTATCTCTATTCCATTGCTGGCGTCTCTTCTGCTTCCTCTTTAAAAAGCTTCTGAATTGTCTAGTCATCAGTGCAATATCGTCTTCATCCTCAGGTTGTGAGTGTTCACTTTCAGACTCTTCCACATTTAGTGCAATATTCTTGTCCTTTCTTGGTTCACCTGCATCAATCTTTCTTTGACTTACTCCTTGCTCGTAAGCAATCAGTGAACCAAGAAGATTGTCAATGGAATAAATATTCAGATCTTTAGACTCAGTAATTGTAGTAATTTTAGCATCGTATGTAGTAGGTAAACAACGAAGAATCTTATTGACCATTTCAGCATTAGTTAATTCCCTACCAAGTGCATGCAAAGAGGTGACAATTTGAGTGAATCTTGTGTACATGTCTGAAATAGATTCATTAGGTTTCATGCGAAATAATTCATAGTCATGTAACAAGATATTGAGTCTTGATTGCTTAACCTCATTTGTACCTTCATAAGTTATACAAAGTCTATCCCATATGTCCTTTTCGCTTTTACAAGTGGAAACTCGCATGTAGTCGTCAGATTTTAAAGCACAAAAGAAACTATTTAAACATTTCGCATTTAATTGTGCTAAGTCACGTTCTTCAATAGTCCAATCTGCATAGGATGTTTTTACCCTAATTCCATCAACTAATCTAGTTGGTTTTGAGTAACCTTCCTGGACTAGCATCCACATGCGATAATCAAGTGACTGTAAAAAAGTAGACATGCGTGTTTTCCAAAAATCAAAAGGAATATTGTCAAACAGTGGAGGTCTAGTGATAGAGTAACCCTCAGGTGTGTTTCGGTTTCCAAATGTAGTCATCTACGTTAATAAAAAAGTAGTTCAAACTTATGATTTTGAAACTATGCTCTGATACCACTTGTTGAGTCCAGTAATTAGGTTGTTAAGCCTAAGTAAATGTCCCACGGCTACCAAGAGGGGGGTGAATTGGTAGTTTTAAAAATTTTAAACCCTCTTAATGATTAAGTTAAACCGAAATAAAATTTTCTTTTAAAGTTTGTAGAAAAATGTTTTTCAACCACAGAGTTGTTAAAACTGAAATTTAAAGTGCGGAAACATAAAAACAATAAAGTAAATGACGCCAGATTTATAGTGGTTCGGTTTATAACCAGACCTACATCCACTCCTCAGAGGCACCCTCTGAGTATTGCACTAAAACCAATAGTGACTCTCCTTAAGCACCCACAGCAAGGCGGAGAAGCCTTTACAACACACTCTTTTGACCACTACCCGGTGCGGCAGAGAACCGTCGTCCTTTTACACAATCCACAGTGCTGGCAGAGAACCGTCGTCCTTTTACACTCTCCTAGTGTGGGCAGAGAACCCTACGGCTGTTCACACTCTCCAAGTGTTGTCAGAGAACCTTTCCGCTGTTCACACTCTCCAAGTGTTGGCAGAGAACCCTTCGGCTGTTCACACTCTCCAAGTGTCGGCAGAGAACCGGATCTCCTTGACTGATCTTCTCACAAGAATCTAGAAGGAAGAAGGAAAAGAGTGAAGAAATCCAATTTCACAAGTAGAGACTCTTACCTTTGTAATCCAAGTGAAGCATTCTCGCTCCTATGGTAGGAATCCTCCTTTGAATGCTCTCTTCCACTCTCTCCTTGGCTATTCTCTCAAGAGGCACGAAGATCAAATGACAAAAAGATTGGGTGGCAGTCTAATTTGGACTATTTATATAAAAGACAAGAAAAACCGCCCAAAAACTGCAAGTTTCCAATTCTGTACGCAGTGGATCGTCCTGTACGATCTTGGATCGTCCTGGACGATTTTACTTAAACGATCTGAAACGACCCAATTTGTATATGTGTACGAAATGACTTCGTACAGATGATCGTCCTGTACGAACTAGGTTCGTCCAGTACGAAACGGTTATTACAAGGTCGGTTCTAGAAATTGCTGAAAACTGTTCTAAGTCGGTTAATCGTTTGGACGAAAATATGTTCGTCTGGACAAAAATTTTCCAGAGACCCGATCGTCCTGGACGATTATTTATTTCGTCTGGACGAAGATATTTCAGAGGACCAATCGCCACGGACGATAATTTATTTTCGTATGGATGAAAATTTTCCAGAGACCTGATCGTCCGGTACGATATTTAATTTCGTGTGGACGAAAATTTTCCAGAGGACCGGTCGCCTCGTACGATAATAAAATTCGTCTTGACAAAAATTTTACAGAGAACCAATCGTCCGGGACGATAATAAATTTTGTCCTGGACGAATAGGACTTAGAAAAAAATTTTCAAGCAAGTTCCTATTCGTTCCATGTGCTCTATAGGAGATAACTGACGGATCATCCAGTACGATAAAATATCGTCCCGTACGATCAGTATAAAATTTTATGATCTCCTTATGTGTGTGTGTGTAAGTTTTTTATTCACTCAATTACAATCACTCCCTTTCAAAATTAAATCAAAGAAAATGCAAACTTCAAATAAACAAAATATCTCATGTTGAATTTGATTTGAAGTTATCGTAGTCTGGAGTCTGATTTTCCTGAAATGTTAGTACACACAAGAGCAAATGCAAATCTTCTAAAATTGTTAGGAGATAACTATACATTTGAACAATAATATTTGGAATCATCAAAACTACATAAGTTGCAAAAATATAAATCATTCAAATAGCAACTATTCTAACACTTCTTCTCATAAAAGAGGGGCACTAAAGCTTCATAGGGGAATGCCTCCTATCTCCAACAGTGGAATGCCTCTAATGCAAGAAGAAGAGTGCAAGCGAAGAGAATGAGTTCAAAAATTCTGACTTCTACACACGAAGAGGGCCCCTAAATTTTAGTAGGGAATGCCGCCTACAACAAATAGGGGAATGCCTCAATTGTATGAAAGTTAGAAAGAAGATGAGGAGAAATCTCTAACTTCTGTATAAGAGGAGGGGTGCTAAGTCGAGCAGGAAAAATTTTCCACTCAAAAATAGTGGAAAGCCTCCACTGTTGCAAAGCGAGGGGGGAAAGAGAAAGAGAAATCCCCTAACTTCTGTTCGAGAAGAGGGGCACTGAATTGAGTAGGGAAAGTTTTCCACTCAAAAACAGCGGAAAGCCTCAACTGTTAGAAAGCAAGGATGAAAAAGAAGAGCAGGAAGAAATCCCTTCACTTCTGCACAAGAGGAGGGGCCCTAATTCAAGCAGGGAAAATTTCCCACTCAAAAATAGCGGAAAATCTCAACTGTCAGAAAGCCATGTGGAAAAGAAGAGCAGGAAAAAATCCCTTCACTTCTGCGCAAGAGGAGGGGCACTAAGTCGAGCAGGGAAACTTTTTCACTCGAAAATAGCGGAAAACCTCAAATGTCGGAAAGACAGGGGGAAAAGAAAAATAGAAATCTCATAACTTCTGCACAAGAGGGCGCTAAGTCGAGTAGGAAAAATTTACCACTCAAAAATAACGGAAAGCCTCAACTGTTAGAGAGCTAGAGGGAGAAAAAGAGAAGGTGCAATTTTTCTATAGGACTTGGAGACCTATTTATAGGTTTTTATGAAAAGAAGGGGGAAGTTATTGACATTTTCAAAATTTTGAATTTTTCCAAATTTTTTGAAATTTTTTGGGATTTTTTACGAGCAAAAAAAGTCCAAAAATAACATTTTTCGCATTGTTGGGACCCACTTAAGGCAATGGCAACAACAGCCTCTTCCCCCCGCCAAAATGACGCGCGACAGTAGTAGGCGTGGGCCACCACGCGGGTCAGGCGCGACCCGTCTAGACCACGGGCGCGATAGCAATGCGGGCCCAAGTGGCGCGCGGGCGAGCCTTGCAGGCTAGCTAGGCCGAAGGCAGGCACGTGTGCACGCACGAAGAAGCCTAAGCAGGCATGGAGCAGCCCGGTCGGGTGGGCCTGCGGGTCGCGCGCCACCCGCGAGGCGGAGCGGCGGGTTCACCACGTGATTCGGCTACCCAAACAAATATGCATCCATTTTTTATCCCGAAAAGACCAAATTCGACATTTTTGGGGTCCCCGTACACATTTTTTTATGTTTCGTACTCAATTTTGATACTTCCGGAGCTCAACGAGACCTCTATGATCAAGTTTCGAGGAACACTTCATTTTTGGAATGCAATTTTTGCATTTTAACCAATACAATTTTTTGAAACATATTTTTTCGGACACCTGGAGCTTCGACGTCCGAAAATAGGGGTGCAACTGATACGTCGTCATGAAATCATCTTGATCGGGCACGAATCTCAAAGCAAAAACCAACCAGAAAACTTCAAAATCTAAATCCTTGAGACCCTAAACTTAAATTTCAATGAGCTTAAAGTCAAACTGAGCGTCTCGGAAATATGAACCCAACGACACCAAATTCAACTCAATCCAAGTCCAAATGAGTATGAATCGAAGACTCTAAGTGCTGTTAGAAGGTTCGAATCACAATTTGAGTTACCAAACAGTCTCCGATTTTAATGAGCTTATACTCAAATCGAACGGCTCGCCGAGAAGAATCCAACCAAATTCTTACATCACTAAGGCCTTCAAATGCCCGATGAACGGTGTACGATCAAGGGATTCAATATCGACCGTCCATTCAAACCACTCCCAATTCACCCCTAATCTCACACCTATTTACGTGCTATGCCACTCCAGAAAAACTATAAATAAAGTCCTCATTCTTCATAAGAGGGGACTCAAGCAAGAAGCAAAGAGAAGAGAACAAGAAGAGAAGAAGAAGAGAAGGAGGAGAATCAGCTCTTCCTCGACAACCGCCGGAGTTCCGCCCGAACTCCAAATGACGCCGGAATTCTGCCCGACTTCCACGGGATGTCAGAGTTTTGCCCAAGTTCCACGGGATGCTGAAACTCTTCCCAATTAACGACAAAGTTCCCTCTTGATTCCGAAACTCCGCCCAAGTGATGCCGGAGTTCTCCTCGGCCACCAACAGATGTTGGACCTTTACTCTTCGCCAAGTTTCTACTCAACGCCGGACTTCTACCGATTATCAGACTTTCGCTGGACGTTTATCTGAAGATGTATTTCTTTCCATTGTTGGACTTCTACATGACGCCGTCCTTCTGACCTTCATCTTTAGACACAATCCTTCCAGCCTCCGTCGCAAGACAACGATCTTTCCGACCCCCATCGCCAGCTGACTACGGTCCTCCTGACTTATGTCTCCCACCGACTACGGTCCTTCTGACTTATGTTTCCCACCGACTACAGTCTTATCGACCTCCCTCTCCAGTCAACTACGGTCCTCCTGACCTATATCGTTCACAGACTACAGTTCTTCCGACCTCCGTCACCAGACTATGGTCCTCTTGACCAAACGAACACATCAATAGTGACTCTTTGTATTCACATCATGTAATGTACTCTATAAAAAGTACATCAAGCTAAGGCCTTCACTCAATGATGGGCCTCATTTGTAATCAATTGCTGTACTAGTGGATTCATTCAAACTAGGCTAGGCCCCATTGTTTTTTCCCATTTTCATGGATTTTCCATGTAAAAATATTGGTGTCTCATAAATGCTAGACCATTTCTCTTATCTGATTGCATGATGGATTTTCGTACAACGCTAAGACGCTAAATTTTATATTTCTCTACCGCCGCGAATACTCCTGGACGCAACAAGTATAGTAGAAATAATTGCCCAACTTAATTTCAAGGTAAACCACTAATAGGCTGACTGAGGAATGGTTTGAGATTGCAGCATTTTATAAAGATGTAAGAAATTGTTATGAAAAAAATTATTTTTTTGAAAGTCGATATGAAAAAAACTTTCCCTCCAACTTCTACATCCACTATTCTAAAGAGCCCTTACTATAAGCAACTACTTGCACAAACACTTAATGTCTGACAAACTTTCCAGTAGTGACCATGGGCGGACCCACCTTAAGGCCACTGGGGGCAATTACCCCCCTGAAAAAAAATATTATATGATTCTTCAGGTAATTTGTTCCCCTTCATGTATTTTTTAGTTTTTATTACAAGAGTTTTTAGGCAATTGCCCCCCATAAAAGTTTTAAAATATTATGGTCTTTAGGAAATTGCCCTAGAAACCCCCACAGGGGTGCTGCCCCTTGACCCCATGACCTGACAGGGCAGGTCGATCCCTGCCAGGGGGCGCTGCCCACTTGGACCCCCCCCCCCCCCACATATCTACGAAGCATATAATGATGAACAAATAGGGGTCGAGAGGCAGTGTCATTGTAACAAATTTTAGTTGTAAGGATATTTATGAAAAAAAACTCTACACTTCTACTTATAAGTTTTCCCCCCTGAAAATTAAGGTTGGATCCACCCCTAGCTGTGACTTCCCACCCCTCTCTTACATACGACCCACAACTCACTATTTAGGATTGCAACATTTTATAAAGCTATAAGAAATTATGACAAAAATTATTTTTTTTAAAAGTAAATATGAAAAAAAAATTGTCCACTCCACCTTCTGAATGCACTATCCTGAAGAGCCATTACTATAAGCAACACCTTGCTCACCTCCACAAACTCTTACAACATGGCAAACTTCCCAACAATGACTCCCCACCTCTCTCTTCCCTATGACCCGCAATTCTCACATACCCTGATGCTAATCATCTGCAAAAAAAAAAAACTAAAACCCCTAACCTATATTGGAAGAAGATTCGATCTTCCAAAACCTCAGCCCTAACCAATTTCTACATCTTTGTTATCAAACCCCAAACAAGTGTTATATACTTCTTCAAAAATGAGATCCAAAAAGGATCAAAATATTGGGAGCTTACCCTCATTAGATATTACATTTGAAGAATACCTTTTTATGAAGCATTCTTGTCTATTATAAAGAGAACATGGCCACTTAAAGGTAATTTCAAATTATTATATTTAACTGACAACTTTTCTTGCTGAAGTTTTCTTCATCGGAGCAATTCAACATAGCATGATCTGGCAGACTATGGAACTCTTATAGAAAGCCTATTTTATGAAAGTGGACTTCTGATTTCAAGCCAAAATATGAAGAATTCACCTCCTTCACCCTTTAGATTAATATTCAGGACATCCCCTTAAGCAATTAGAACCCTTTAGGAATTTCAAAAATAGGTAGCTTCTTAAGATCCCCACTTTTAGTTGATTCCCTAACTACTCTAAAAAATAGACCCACCTTTGTTAGATTCTATATCCAAGTTCAAAATAACTCCTCCCTGCCTGATGAAATCCTTCTCCATCTTTTGCAAGACACAACACCTTAAAGTTTTGTAAGATTGGAATCCATCCCCATGTGCTAGATGTGGCTCTCTCCTTCATCAATAATTACGCCCCCAAAACCCCCAACAACAACCAACCAACATGCCTTGTCCTAGAAAAAGAGGTTGAAGAAGGAAAACTAGGCCTCCTCTTACCAGCATCTCCCACTACTCAAATAACCATCTACCCAGCTCAATACACTTCTCATAAAGGACAACTTTCACTCCAATGAAACAACTAAAGCCCTAACCTAAAATCATACAGCACCATCATTTGACAAAACACAGAACCTAATCACCCCACGTAAAGATAATCCTTCCATATACTTGGCAAACCCCTAACTTGCTCAACCCAAGTTTACCTCAAATAAATTTGCTACCATGGAATAGGGAAAGTGTGATGCCCTGGGATCTAATGGAATATTATAATATTTAATCCTATAATTATTACTCAAACATCATATAAACAACTAAAACTACTAAAACATCAAATTAATAAAAGCCCTGCAAACTCTTTTTTATTTCATTTTAAAATTCATATACATTAATCCATATCCAAAAAAAGTATACATCAAAATAATTAAATAATGGATTACAAAATACTACCCTAAAACTCAGGACCCAAAGCTCTTGCCTCTACACCTTATCTACAATGCTAAACCTTACTCTGAATTATAAAAAAGAATGGAATGAGTACAACTGGCTCATTAGACCTCTTACCCCGACCCATCACAAATTCAACATCTAAATTAAAAGATAAAATTTCAAAATAATTTAAAAGAAAGTAAAGAATAAACAAAGTACTATTAAAACTATAAAATATTACTTTCTAAGGTTCTAGTGTAAACTTGAAGTTTTCACTTACTTGTAGAGTCACTTTCACAGAAATTCTCAGATACTTCCCAGAACACTTGTCATCAGAAATTTACTTACACTTAACTTGTTCATTTCATCAGAGTTATATAAATATTTAGAATATTTTAACATTCTATTAAGAACATCATTTGTACTTAAGTCATGGAAAATTTAAATATATGCATTGCAATGATTATAATGCATATGTCTGAATATCTGCTTATAACTCCACTTCCACTTATGCCTCATTTTTATCTCCTACACCTACGTATAACAAGTGGGGCTTGAATCAAAACAAAATTGTACTATATAATCTCTCACACTTGCTTTCAACAAGTGGGGCCAAAATCCCTCCATCATTTGCACTAGACAGAATGGACCTAAAAAAATATTTAGGACCCTCAGAACTTATTAGAGAGTGAACTTTTCTATGCATCAGAATATATTAAATTTTATGTTATACAGATGCAATTCAATAATAATTAAATTAAAAAACTAAAGCAGTACTAAAAAAGCATGAGTTGTTGTATAAAATGCCACACTATTTGTAAAATATAATACTCATTAAACTTTATTTTTTCAATTTCTAACTTTGAGGGAACATTTAGATGAATATATTATGACTTCTATATAACTATTGCCTTTGTTAAAAAAATCTCATTTCATTATATACTAAAAAATTAACGAATTAAAAATCAATTAATAAAACTTAAATTTCATATAGACAAAATGCTCATAATAAAGAATACAATGATATATTAAAAACTACACGATGAAAACTTCATAAAATCCAAAAAAACACATTTTTTCATCATAAGCTTTCATAACACACTAGTAATAAATATGGGATAAGAGTTAAGAAGTCTACCATGTGCTTTATAATATTCTAAATAGGCCTGATGGATAAATCCAAAGTTTCATCCTTTGAATTCTCTTTCCTTTTTTTATCTTTCCCTTCTTCACTTCTCCTTTTCTCACTTCCTTCTTTGAAAAGGTAGCTAGGGGAAATGATTTTGCAAAAAAATTTAGATATTTAATAATTATAAAATCCAATAATTTGACCTAGCTAGCACCACAACGCTTAAATTTTCAGTGCCACTACAGTCTAGAGAATCTTCCAGATTTTCCAAGAATCTCATTAATGGAAGACTTGGTTCTATAGTTTTGTCACCTTGTCCCATAACACATTATTTTTCCCTATTTCTCAGGAACACAATGCCACAATATTGCTAATCTCGATGCTGCAATGCTTATAGGAAAAATTTGCTCACTTAAAATTTCACTTTCCTAATATATTTCTTAACTTATTCAAGATTTTTGTAGACACTCTAAGACTTATAATTGTTAATCAAGTTAATACTAGTGATAATTAATAAAAATTACCTAAATTTTTAACAATGAAAATTACATCCTCTGCTCCTTACAAAAAATGTCAACCTCGGTATTTTCAATAATGTCTTTAGAACAATTATGAATACAATTGTCTCATCTTAACCTCTTTCTTCTAGATTAATTTTCACTCAGATATATGCTTCTATTAAACCTTAATCATTATAACTTATTTATTCCTTATCTATTTTCATCAAATGTTAGAATGCATCAGGTTCATCTCTATAGGTCTTGTTGAATCATATTTTGTTAGATAGAAGATGGGCCTATACTTGATGCTACATGTAGGCTAAGAGTCTGTAGGGAAAATGTAATGAAATATGAGTATAGGGAAAAAATAGAGCAAATGAGTTTGATAGAGATATGAATTTAGATTAAATCTTTATTATCTAAGATACAAATATAAGAATGGTGAAAGTAGAGGCTTTGCACTATAGAGCTCGAGCTATATAAGAGAAGTAGTATAATACTTTGAGGATACCTTTCTTCATAGGTTACATATCTTTAACTTTCTTTTTTCTCCCCATCATATTTTTACATATGTTCTCCTCCCGAGATAGAAGAATTTAAGAAGTTTCAGAAGAAGAAGATCCTTAAAGTCTGTGAAGGTTGTTAAACCTTATGGAACTAGCCAAAGGCTCACCAAGAGGGGGATAAATTGGAGCTTTTAAAAAAATTTCTTGATTTCAAAATAACAGTAACAATATTTAATACCAAAAATCTAATTGATTAAGAAAGTGAGAGATTTTCATAAAAGTTATTAAAGTTTACTATGATGAAATTTTGATCTACATAATGGAACAATAATCAACATTTTTCCAAGAAATTATAAATGAAAATGAAATACAAAAAATGTAAAAGTACGAAAAGGAAAAAAACACATATATTTTTATAGTGATTTGGTCAACCTTGACCTACGTTTACTCCCTAGAGTCCTCCGTTCTATGAATTTGCACTAAAATAAAGTGAGTTTCTTTTTGTTTCTAAAGTAAGGTGGATGAGCCTTTACAAACTCACTTTTACTAAACCTTTGAAGTGGTGGAGTATTGGATGCGATGTCCCCACCCTCCCAATGATGATAGCGAACCTTGACTCTTTTTTCTCCTTCCTAGAGAAGGTAAAGAATCTAAGATCATTTTTCACCCTACTAGAGAATGAAGAGAACCTCGAGGACTAGATTAAGAAGTCTCTCTGCCTCAAGAGCTTCCAAGATACTCACCAAGGCCATAAGAGGATTAAGGGTGCAGCTAGCCTAGAGCAACTGTGTAATCCCCTCGCACTACTTCTTCCTCATGCTCAAGCTCACCTTTTCCTTCCTCTCTAAAATCGTGATTTTCTTTTAAAAATCTACTCTCTCAAAGTTTCTCCTTCAATCACATATTCCTCCCTTGATTCACAAGAGAAACTAAAAATAAAACATTTGTATTAGGCTTCAAGAAACCCAAAAAATTTAGGCTAGCCGACACTATTCGTACAATATAATTAATATTCATACAATAATATCAGTTCAAAACTAGTCCCTTCAGCATAATGTGAATAATCATCTAAAATGAACTTTTAAAATTTTATGAACACCTCCTACAATATGATCTGTTCTATTGCCTTTATTCATACAGGAAGATTTGTGGGATGACAAAAATTTTTCTTTGCTAATTATCTCATACTACTCTCTTCATAGTATGGTTAGTTCATTTCAAGTGGGTCATTCAGTATGATTTGAATAGCATACAATATGATTAGTTCAAAAATCATAATTTCATTTGGTACAATCACTAGGACTGCCAAATTTCATCTCTGGTAATCATTTGATACGGTCAATATTAAACAGTACGATCAGATATCATAATTAAACTATGATTTGATTGACTAATTATAGGTATTACTTTTAGTAAGATTTCAAATATTCTTTCTGTACAATAGATCGTACAATATAATCAAGATAGTACAATATGATTGGTTCATATAAACTAATTTAACTAATTAGCCATTAAGCCTATTCCAGATAATATATCATATAATACAATTGAAAATCATACAGTATGATTAGTTATAAAAAAAATTTAAATTTAAAAATATTTTTCTCTCCCCTTATGTGTGTGTGTATGGTCACTCAAATTGCAAACACTTTTATATGGCCAGACTCAAGAAATAAAAAATAATATATATATATATATATAATTACATACTCTTTTACACCCTATTTTACCCAATCTTCAATAATCTTGAGCAGTGTACATCTTTTCAAAAATGTTAGTGCTTATAGACAAAAGAAATATCTAAAATATTTTGAGAGAAAAGCAACAATTCAATCAATAAAGTTTATTATCATCAATATCATAGATTAGGGATCTTGGATTGTAACAGTCTTCTCCTTTTTTATGATGTGAAATAATATTTGTTGATAGGTAAGATAAATATTCTTTTCTCCTAAGCTCCACCTCACTAAGTGATGGATTTAGAAAATTAGGGGTTGTATGTTTTAGAATTAATTATTATTATTATTATTATTATTAATTTTTTTTGAAAGGATAATAATAAATAAAAAATAGAAAATAAAGTAATACAAACACAAGATGATTTAAAACATAACAAAATAAACATTACATTTTCTCCCTCTTTTGACCCCACCAAAAAGAGGAGGAACAAATAAACACATAAAGTAGTATAAGAAAAAATAATAAGACACAATAAACAAAGAATATAGGTAAGGGAGATCCTGATCAGGTTGTGATGGTGGTGGTTGAAAAAATTAATGGATAGAGGTAAATTGGTTGTCAATCGAGGAAAATTATTCACCAAATCATCTCATGTCTTCCTCGTATTATTATTGTTGTTATTGTTGAATATGGTAATCCAACCTAGTTTCTAATCACTTGAGCTGCTGGATTATGTCATCAGAAGGGTACTCAGGGTAGGCAGGTGTAGTTGGTGATACTAGTGGTGGTGGAGGTCCACCAATAGGAGCAGCTTCCCCTTCCTCATCAAAGTCTGGCTTGGCGTGCGCTTGTCCCCTATAAAAAAGGATAAAGAAGGAGACATCTATATAGAAAATAGAAATATTATTAGGTGGAGAAGAAAAAGTGAGTTGGTATTTGTGGTGTAGGATATATCTTATGATGTATCATAAGGCAATATTTTATTTTCTACGGGTACTTGGATGTCAAATATGATTCATGTTATGGATATAGTCTAGAATCATTTGGGCTTCATCAAATTGGGTATTCGACATGATTAGGTAAGTGACTATGAACATAAACGGGGTTATGTTAACTCAATCCCCAGTTTTAGGTATAATTAATTTTCTAAGGACGTGCTAGATGATACGGACATCCTAAGTTAAATTTTGGGCTAGTTGTTTGTGTTGGATTGAAGACACATTCCTAAGGAGCATATTGATAAAAGTCTAGTACGAATTATTACAGAGCAAGGATTAGGGATGAGGTCCTTGGTTAGAAAGTCCTATATATTCTACTAAATCAGCTTTGGTGATTTCAACATTTTGATGACAAATAAAAGAAGTCATGTTAGAGATTTCTAGATTTATCCTAATATTGGCCAATAATTCATAAAGAAGTTCAGAATCATAGGGAAAGCCAGTGTAAGGAGAAATTGAAGAGTTGTAGAGGAAAAGAGGTTCATCACCTCGATATTAAGGGTGGGTTGATTTAGCATTCAAGACAGAGAGATTTTGGCCTCTTTATACTTATGGTAGGCTTCTTTATCCATGGAGGAGAGAAAAATGATCATCAAAATAACAAGACGAGAAGGAGCTCCTCTGAGCCATTCTACCTCGATTGCTTTCACTAGCCATTTGATAGGAGATTTTAGAGAGTAGATGTTGAAAGAAGTTAAGTGAACCATCCATCACTCCAATCTATAGATTTTTAGGTCATCATATAGTACAATCAAGATTCATATAGTATGATCAGGTAAGTTAATTATTCTGGATGACATGTCAAAAAAGTAGTCAAATCATAAAATATGATCAAGGTATCGTATTGAATGATCTTAAGGAATTATGTTCATCACGAGGCGTCATCCGTACGGCATTGATGAAAAGTATCGTACATTATGTTATTTGTATAATAAGAAGTGCAATTATTATCATATCAACCCAATTAAATCTATCAAGATCTAATTGGACACATAGATTGTACAATACTGAGATAGGTATCTTATAGTATGATTGGAAATAATTTTGTATAAAATAGATTAATTTCCTCAATGGTTAATGATACATGGATCATATAAAATAAGTATAGGTTCATATAGTATGATGTAAATATTTTATTGATTTAAACTGGACTGCTGATTTGAACGTGGGGTTATGATATGTGCATATCGTACAGTATGAACATGGATCATATAGTACAATATTAATAAACTTTTAAAGATTGTGTGACTCAATGAGGTGCATGTGTGATGATCAGGAAACATCTCAAACTAAATTTTTTTTTCACAAATAACAAATCAATAACACATAAACATGTATATGAACAAACACATGCAATTTTAAACACATATGAATGAATGCTTTCAAATGATTTTTTTTTTTAAATCTTGAATTAAGAAATAATATCTATAACACCCAATTTTGTACACAAGGTACTAAAGGTGTCATAGGCTAGGGGTTTTATGAAGATGTCTGCCAATTGATATCCTACAGCTATATCATGCAATTCTATATCTCCCTTGGCTATATGATCTCTTATAAAGTGATGCCTAATATCTATATGCTTTGTACGGGAGTGTTGAATTTGATTTTTGGATATGCAAATTATACAATTGTTGTTACACATAATTGGAATGGTTCCTATAGATAGTCTAAGATCTAAGAGTTGTTGCTTTAGCCATAAGACTTGAGCAACATAGCTCCCTACTGTTATATATTCTGCCTCAACTATGGAAAGGGCTACTGAGTTTTGTTTTTTACTGGACCAAGAAATTAAGGATTATCCTTTGAATTGGCAGATTCCAAAAAAACTTTTTCTATCTATCATACATCCTACAAAATCAGAATCTGAACATCTTATTATATCAAAAGAAGTGTTGTATCTTGGATACTAAATTTTTAGGTTTGGAGTACCTAATTAGTATCTAAGAATTCTCTTAACAATGGTTATGTGTAATTTTTTTTATCAGTTTGAAATCTAGCACAAAGGAAAACACTATACATAATATCCAGTCTACTAGCAGTTAAGTAAAGAAGTGATCCAATTATTTCCTATTCTTTTTATGTTCAATTGATTTTTCATTTGGGTCCTTGTCTAATTAAATAGTGGAGCTCATGGGAGTGTTCATGGCCTTAATATTATATATTTCATATTTTTTAAGGATGCACTTAATGTATTTATATTGGCTAAGAAAGGTTCCATCATCCATCTACTTTACACTAAATCCCAACAAGTAGCTTAGTTCTCTAATCATACTCATCTCAAATTCTCTACTCATTACTTTTGGAAAATTTATCACATAGGTTTTTATTTGAGGATCCAAATAAGATGTCATCAAAATAAATTTTAACAATGAGTAAGTCTTCTACTTCTTCTTTAGGAAAAGGGTGGTGTCTACACTACCCTTAGCAAATCCTCGATCTAAAAGGAAAGTGCTCAGTTTTTTGCATCAGGCTCTAGGTGCTTGCTTCAATCCATATAAGGCCTTCTTCAATTTTAATACTTGATTACGAAATTATGAGTTTTCAAACCCTAGGGGTTGCTCAACATAAACATCCTCTTAAATAACCTCATTTAGGAAGACACTCTTAATATCCATTTGATATAGCTTAAACCCCCAAAAGAAATTAAAGGTTAACAGTACTCTATTGGCTTCTAGTCTAACTACAGAGGTAAAGGTTTTCTCAAAATATATTCCTTTGATCTGGTTATACCCCTTAGCTACTAGTTTGGCCTTATTCCTTATTACAGTTTCAGAGTTATTCATCTTATTTTTGCTAGTCCTTAAGTCTCTTGACTAATTCCTACATATCATTTCTAATAAATTAGTTTAGCTCTTTTTGCATTGCTAGGACCATGAATTCATCAGCAAGGGCTTGATCTATATTGGTGAATTTTTTCATAAACATAAAGATTGAATGACTAACCTCCTTCCTAAGTCCATGCCTGGTTTTAACACCTTCAAATGGGTCTCCTAAAATAAGTTCTTTAGGATGACTAGAATAATATTTCCAATCTCTAGGTAATCTTTCTTGAGGTTATACTCTTTCTCTTATACCAATGGTTTCTACCCCTTGAATGACCTCCACTTATTCTTCTTCTTCTTCTTTAAATTTAGGTTCAAAGGTCTCATATGATTCATCAAATACCATATGGGTAGACTCTTCTACTACTTGGGTCCTTTTATTGAAGATTTTATAGGCCTTACCTATAAACGAGTAACCTAAGAAGACACCTTCATCAAAGTTGGGATCAAATTTTCCTAAGGGTGATTTTTTATTGATTAAGATGAAACATCTACTACCAAAAAACATGCAAGTGAGAAAGGTTAGCTGTCTTACCCTTAAAGGGTTCATAGGGTATCTTATTAAATTTGGATCTAACATTCATTCTATTTAAAACATAATAAGTGGTATTCACTGCTTCTACCCAAAAATACCTAGGAAGTGAATACTCAGCTAGCATTGCCCTAGTAGCTTCCACCAAAGTTTTCATTTTTTTCTTTTAGCTATCTATTATATTAGTGTAGAGGTCCTAGGAGTAGAGAAATTATATTCTATTTCTATCTCTTGATAGAGGATTCAAACTTATCATTCTCAAACTCTCCATAATGATCACTATAAATTATTGAGATTACACAACCTTATTCTTATTGAATCTAGGTGGAGAATGTTTTAAATTCTTCAAATAACTCACTCTTATTTGTTAAGATTCTAACCAAATAAATCTATAGTAGTAATCAACAATTACAAATCCAAATGTCTTTCCTCCTAAGCTTGTTATACTAATAGGCCCAATTAGGACTATGTGAAGGATTTCTAGTTGCCTAGAAGTATTAATGTATTTGATTGAATGAAATCAATATCTTATTTATTTTCCTAGTTGGTAGACATCATATAGATGATTCTTAGTGAAGTCTAACTTAGCTATGTCTCTAATTAGATTTTCTTGGGTGATATTCCTAAGAGTCTTTATGCTTACATGACATAGTATCCTATGCCATAGCCAAAATTCATCAATTATAGTTTTTAGGCATAATGAATTAGAATATTCAATGCAGTTCAAGTCTAACATATAAACATTGTTCATCTAATTTTCTTCTAACACAAATTTTTTATGTAAACTAATCATCCATTTATTAGAAAGAAATTTTACATCAAATCATTTATCGCATAGTATATTAATACTTAACAACTTATACTTTAAACCATCAACTAACAAAATAATTTTCAATCATAAATTATTTAGAGTTCCAATTGTAATTGAGCCCATCACTTTCTTAGTAGTGTTGTCTCCTAATATCACCTTGCCTCCAAACCTATCCTCCAGTGTGATGAACTGCTTCATATCACCAGTCATATGCCTCGAGTAGCCACTGTCCAGGCACTATATGCTCGCACTGAGTCTTTTGTGAGAGCACACCTATAATGTCATTTAAATGTTAGATTTGGGAAACCAAGTGAGCTGGGGTTTCACCTTATGCTTGAATGAATGACATGAATGCATGTTATGTTGTGATGCATACAATTTTGGCCTCCGCATTAAGTATGTCCTATGGCAGATAGTGCATGTATAGTTATGTGTCCTAATATTCCATAAGTGTAACACCAAACACCAGGGAATGTGTTCACTAACCTATGTGGGTGATGGTGCCACTTCTTAGGTTTATGTGATGCATGCTGTATTGAGGGGTTGTGCCACTGAGTTATTAAAGGTGGTGATTTATTATTCTCAAGAGCAATAATTTTTGCTCTTAAAATTTTATTTGCATTTTCATAGCTTTACACTTCTAGTTTTAATGTATGCTTACTACTATCTAATTGACATATAAGTTCTTAGAATTCCTTAAATGTATTTTCTAACTCAATATATGATATTTTCAATGAATTGTGTGTATTAGATAGGTCAATATGCTTCTTATTTAATGCATCAAAATCTTCTAATAAAGTCATATGATTACTATCTAAAGTAGAGTGCTAGGTAATTAAACAAGCAAGCCCTTTTTGCAAAGTAGAAAATTCAATATTAAGACTTGCATGCATTTTATTATGCTTCAAATACGATACATGAATTTTTTCAAAAATAATAAATAATTCATCACAAGAGAGCTGACATGCCTCATCTTGATTTAATTAATCAAGATTATTGTTAGCTATACAACACGAGTTTATTGCCTCCTCCTCTGCTTCTTCTTCTGACAATTCTGACGTAGAGTCCACCCGAAAAGCTTTTTATGTTTTTTTCTTGGCCCTCTTATACTTTGGCTTTTCTTCACACTTCTCCTTATTTGGGCGAGTCTTCAGGTTTGAGCAGTCAGCTCAAAGGTGGCCTAGTTTTTACACTAAAAGTAAATTATATCAGACAAAACTTTAATAGATTTGAGGCTTTTACCTTTGCTCAAATTGTTTTGATGATGCCTCTATTTTCTTTTTAAAAAGCTCTTTAACAAACAGGTCATAAAGGCTATTTCATTACCCTCATCTACTGCAGAACTATCAGTATCATAATTATTTACTTTTAGTGCTACAGTTCTCTCCTTCTTCTTTTCTCTTGAATCACTTTGCCTTTAACTCACTCCTTGCTCTTAAGTAATGAGTGACCCAAGCAAATTGTCAATGGAATAAACATTTAAGTCTTCAGATTTAGTGATTTTAGTTATCTTGGCATCATATGAACTAGGTAAACATTATAGAATCTTATTAAGTTTTTCAGAATTTGAAAGTTCTCTACCTATTGCATGCAAGGATGTTACTATCTGGGTGAACCTAGTGTATATTTCATATACATTCTCACTAGGTTTCATGCAAAAAAGTTCATATTCATATAAAAGAATGTTTAGCCTAGACTGTTTAACTTCACTTATTCCCTCATAGGTGATACACAACCTGTCCCAAATCTCTTTCTTGATAGTACATGTAGAAACTCACATATAGTATTCAATTTTTAAAGCAAAAAAGAAATAATTCAGACACTTAGTATTTAACTATGTGATTTTCCTATCCTTATTACTCCCTATAATAAATGGAATATCATTTAAAGTGCATTTATGCAGAGCCCTTGAATGAGCTATTTTAAAATTAAAGTGCATTCTCCTATCACTTGACCAAAATGTAACATATAAGATACCTGGGAATGGGTACTTGCATAGGTCTTAATGGGTATACATTTAGTTCCCCAATTTATATGACCCTTTAAACATCAGATGTAAAAAAGGTCAGATAAATGAATACCTTAAAAAAAAAGATCATGAATAAATGCAAATCTACTACCATTAAGCCTTTATGAATTTTGAGGTATATGTTTCCCTAAGAATTGGATGGCCTCATGGCCTATTTTTTCTATAAATATCCGCTTTGGTTCAAATGCAAACATGTAATTATGTCCAACTATATGCCTTAGTTTTGGTGAGATGGATCATCGGGCTACCTGAAGAGTCACCTACAAGATAGCTCAAACCTTATTGGGGATGGAAGTTTCTAATATGGAGGAGGCAACACCTAGTAGGGTGGTCTATTGAGAAGAAGGATGTGTATCCATGGACTCGAGTGTTCTGACCATTTATTCTCTATTGATGAGAAATCTAGTTGGTAATGGGGAGCTAATTATTGTTGAAATGATAGATCATTTACTCATGTTCTGAGGATAAATGAGGTGGATTTTCTTATTATTCCCATGGAGGGAGGCATGATTGTTGTGTTTGAAGGTATGGAGGTTGAAGGGAGTCATCCTTTTAGTCTTGGGAGTACGTGAGGGAGCATGAGTAAAGTTCTTGAGCAAAGTGTGAGTTTTAATGAGTAGGAGATAATCATTGAGAGGACTGTTGTTGCTATTGCGAGGGTTGTTAAAGAGGTAACAGAGGATTGGGCTTGGATAAGATGCTTGAGTAATTATTTTCCTCTTTTTGTATACTATGTTTACTAATCCCACCTTTCCTCTGGGAAGATTTCATTGGATAAAATTATTGGCAGGTTGATGAGTTTAGAGTTTGTGGCCAAGAGCAAGGGTGTAGGTAAGCATGGTATTGTTGAAGGGGAGGCTGCTATTTTGATTGGCATTGGTGTAGGAGAAGAGATGGTGACCATTTTGAGTCGCATAAGCACAATAGAGGCTGAATTGCTAGCATTTCTTAGTTTGGCTCATAAGGAGGGTTTTCACTAGAATACTCAATATATTGTAAAGTACCTGATTGAATGCAATGATTAGCACTAAGTATGGAGATAAATCCTATACTAGAGCATGCCCGATGTGGTCACCATATATGTTGATTTATTTTTTCCTTTCATGTTGTATTTATCCATGGGCTCGAATGTGTTCGTTTGTGTGTATAAATAAATTTCTAATTTCTTGAGAAAAATTAAACACTATTCAGTGTCGAATAGAATGGTGAGGTGGTCCTGCCATGAATTTTGAGATTGACTACTAGTAATGGGTGCACTATGGCTATGCAAATCTCATAATGATGAGAGGAAATCGTGAGATCTTCATGAATTAATTTTTATTTTACAAGAATTTTATGTGTTGGGTTCTGAACTATAGATAGAAGTAGTAGGACCATGAGGGCAAAAATCTATTTTATCCATTTAGTGTTTCTTGATTCAAAACTTTAAAGAAAGAATGCTTGGATTATGCAATCGTGCTAAACCACTCCATCACGAGAAGAATTTTTTGAGGACTCAACTGACCAATGAGTATTTCTATTACATTGTTAAGGTTATTTTCTTCTACAACGAGGATTTTTCTATTAAAGTAGTGGTATAGGACAAGTGAATCAACTCATCATTGGATGAGGAGCTGTGTTTCTTGTCAACCATCTATCACTGAGATTTCCCTCGTGTAGAGGTGGAAGAACATCAGAATTTTTATAGGGTGGTTCCCACTTAGTTGCTGCCCAACTTCATTGCTATAGTTATAGGCGATTCGCACTCAGTTGCTGCACAACCTCGTTGCTGTAGTGATATCTTTTGCTTCTTGGTTACATGAATGCAACATGCCATGGTTATTTAACCTGTTCAGGCATGTCTTCATGGTGAAGGCATCTCAATAATATTTTATCAAATTTTATACATGGTGGCTAGGACAGTCAGCCTAGCAAACAATGTATTAGATAGTAAAGTGAAATTTGTCATGATCATGAATCTTCCTGTGCTCTTTATAGAGGAGAGGGCGGTGTTATTGTCAATGAAGAACAAACCGTTGTTGGCAACACATCATGTGGCTTTATATAATGGCTTTAGGACATTCTATGGTTAGCGACACATATTGCTCTGGTGGAAGTGTGTATTTATTGGATTTTAATTCTTACTTTATCTTCTTTCAAAAAATATCCTGGGCTGCACATTTCTGATAAGCATGGTGCCCTTAGCTGATGTGGCAGTGGTGGCTATGAGGCTAAGAGAGAAGCCTTTTCTGTCCATAGAGGAGATTCTTCAAGAAGTTTATTAAAAAAATGGATGCAAATGGAAGCTTTCATGTCCAAAGTACCGATGGAGAGAGGCCTAAGGGGAAGAGTGATCCTACCATGCCTTTTTTTTTTTTTGAAGAACTGCAATTACATTAAAAAAAGAAAAAAGAAATACAAAGACCTAAACAATCCCAATAAAAAACTCCTAATAAGGCATAATTAGCACAACCATCCACCAATTTATTACCCTCTCTAGACACAAAATGAAAAATTACATTATGAAAACAATCTAAAAAAGAAAAATCCATTTTATGCACCACATTATTCCGAGTCTTCATTATTGAATTTTTAAGAAGCTTGATCACATTGATATTATCACCTTCAATAATAATACCATTTATTTCATTCATCCATCCTTGAATAAAGTTTTTAAAATAAAAAATAGCAATTAGCTCCAATAAATAGATGTCCCAATGAAGCATCTTCTTTCCCTAAGTCATAAGAAATCTTCCTTTATGATCCCAAAGAACACCCGCAATACTAGCTTTATTAGAATCCATCAAAGAAGCATCCACATTTAGTTTTATCCAATTTGTAGGTGAGGGATACCAAACTTTAGACAACAAAGAATGCTTATTAGTATTCCAGTTCTTGTAAATCAGAATGAAGAAAGGTTGCAATGAATACGATAAAAAATTAGCTGCTAAAGAATTAGAAGAAGGAACCTTTAATCTATGCGTATG
This sequence comes from Dendrobium huoshanense, assembly GCA_016618105.1. NCBI lineage: Eukaryota > Viridiplantae > Streptophyta > Magnoliopsida > Asparagales > Orchidaceae > Dendrobium > Dendrobium huoshanense. The sequence continues at coordinate 45,621,561 of CM028358.1, read as the reverse complement.
ACAATTCCTAGCCTTCCAATTTTGATAAACAGCATTCAAATAAATTTTAACCACACCAGGATTCACATGAGATATCTTCTCCAATTATTTCCAGCAAACAGACATTCCGTTGAGTTTTGGCAATTGGATTCCCCATCTTTCCAGCACATTAAAGATTTCTAGCATTTTACAACATTGTGTAGCAATATGATAATTATCTTCATCTTCATTGCAGTCTCTAGGACACGTACTGTACACCAGAAGTCTTCTATATTTCATTCAACTCTTAGTTTGAAACGCCTTATTCAAAAGCCTTCACCAGAACATTTTAATTTAGGAATTAGCTTAAATTTCTTCATCCAATTGATGTTAAGAACATCATTTTCACAATTATTCACATTCTGGAAAGCCATTGCAACAATTGATTTCCCATTATTATTTGAAACCAGCTCCAAATGGTCATGTTTCAAGTCTTTATCTACAAGAATTTTATCAACTAATTCTATCAAATTATCTGAAAAGAGATTACGCATAGCCTCCTTATTCCACTCGCCATTTACATCCAACAAAGCTGAAACCAATTTTTCATCTGTATCATGAATATTGATAAAAGATGGCCACTTATTCAAACATCTATCCAATATCCAAGTATTATTTAGGATACTAATAGATTCCCCATTTGAAATTCTCCATTTAACAATTTGCTTCAAAAAATTAGCATCGTCTCTCAAAATACACCAAGTCGTAGAAGAATTTCTCATTGTATCTTCTTTCCAAATGTCATTTCCATATTTGGCTTAAATAATCTTGTTAAGCAAAGAATTTTGGTTTTGAATAAAATGCCACACAATTCTAGCTCTTAAAGGTCCTTGTCATTGAACAGCCCCATGAATACCCCATCCTCCTTGATGAAAAGACTTGCAAAGAGTCTCCCAAGTAATGTAATACATACTTGTTCTCCCTTGTTCCTTATGCCATAGAAAATTCCTACAACACTTATCTAAATTATAAAGAATACTCTTAGGAACATCTAAATTATAAAGAATACTCTTAGGAACTAATGAATGAAGAATAGAAGAATAGACTGACTTCACCAAAGCAATTTTTTCAGGTAAAGATAAATTTCATAAACCCCAAGTACTAAGTTTATTCATAGCTTTACTAAGAATAAAATTAAAATCTACAAATTTTATTCTCCTAGTAGCCAACTTAACACGAAGATAAAAGAGTTCCTTGACTTTATGAAAACCCAAAATTCTTCCTACTTTCTTTTGAGCCTTCCGAAAAATAGATTTCCCATATAAAATCTCTGATTTATTCTTATTAATCCTTTGTCTGGTCCATTAACAGTAATCAGCCATAATCTTATTAATAGACTTAGCATTGGATGAAGAAGCTTCAACAACAATCATTACATCATCGGTATATAACAAATGAGAAATTTTGGGAGTATTAGAAATAATTCTAATACCAAGCTCCTATCCTCTTTCCCAAAATAGATTTTGATAATAGTTCTAAACATAAGATAAAAAGTCCCAGAGATAGTGGACATCCTAGTCTAGATCCATATTTAACATGAATCCATTTACTCTTTCTCCCATTAATAATAATTGAAAACTTGGGATGAGTATTTTTTTTTTTTTATGAAAATTGCAATAGCAAATGCATTAAAAGAAAGAATACTTGGGATGAGTAACACATTGAATAATTAACTTAATAAACATATCCAGAAAACCCATAATCAATAGGACCTAATTCAATGTCTCCCAACACATACTATCATAGGCATGTTCCATATCAAGTTTAAGCATCATAAACCTAGGCTAGATTTTGAGATTCTAAATTTATTAATGATCTCATGAGCAAGAAGACAATTAAAAGAAATTGATCTACCTGGAATAAATGCCACTTGTTGTTCTGAAACAACATTTGGAATAAATTCCTTTAATCTATTCCATATCGTACTAGCCACCACTTTGTATATAGTTTGACATAAACTAATTGGTCTGAAATTTTTAACTTCATTAGCATTACTAACCTTTGGGATCAAGACAACCATTGTTTCTTTCAAATCTTCAGGCATACATCCCAATTCAAAGTAAGCTTTCACTGCATTCCTAACCTCCACATGAATAATATTCTAATAGCTCTTAAAAAAGAAGGAATTCACCCCATCGTTTCCCAGAGACTTGTTATTGTCCATCTTCATAATCATAGAAATCAATTCTTGCTTTTGAAAATCTACCATTAGCAACATCTTTTGATCTTCATTCAGCACAATGCACATCTTTAGGTTCGGCCAACCATCCAAAGAGCATCCTATAGTTCTATTTCTTCATAAAGAAATCCTTACAAACTATATGAATATCATTAGGATCGGTAATAGGAATTCCATTCAAATTTTTAATTTGATGAATAAAATTACCATTTCTTCTAGAATTAGCAAAGTTTTGAAAGAATCTTGAATTGCTATCTCCTTCATCCAACCATTGAGCTCTTGAGCATTGCCTCCTCCACGTTGATAATCTAGCAAGAGTCACATTAAGCTCATGAACTTTCATCCTCAAAACAACAAGCTTTTTCGGGCTTAAACCAATGACACTCTCCTCCTCTTGTAGTGATAAAATTTTTTCTTGCAATTCTTCTTTCATTTTATTTAAGTCTTGTAATTTCTTTTTACTCTAGTCAAATAGACTTTTAAGAGTTGTTGCAATCTTTTTATGAAGGATATCTGAATCACATCCATAGTCAACTTTGTGCCAAGCTTTCTTAACCACACCCCAAGAAGAATCATAAGAACACCACACATTTTCAAATTTGATAGATTTCTGAAATTAAACATGCACATTAAGAAGATTGATAAGAATGGGACAATGGTCCGAAGAAACTCTAGTCAAATGATTAATAACTGCAAATGGGATAAGATCCAAAGGTTTAGAATTTAGACAAATTCTATCAAGCCTTTCCCAAATAAGAGCTAATCCCTCTTTGTTATTACACCATATAAATTTGGGTCCCCTCAACCCAATGTCATGAAAATCATTCCTATTTAAAAAGTCCATCTCTTGCGGTCTTTTTGAGAACAAGAATCTTTTACCTCCTTTTTTTTCATTTTTGGAAAATATGAAATTAAAATCTCCCCCAATAATACAAGGATCTGCTACAGATGTATATCCTTCAATCAACTCCCATAACTTCCTTCTTTCACACACATTCTTATTACCATAAATAATAGCAATAGTCCAAGTAATACCCTTAGGATCCATTAATTTCCTAATAATACACTGATTTGATGAAGTAAGAACAGCAAAGGAAGAAAAATTACTCTTTCAAAGAGCAATTATGCCACCAAAAGTACCTTTAGCATCAACATGAAAGAAATCCCAATCACTCCCAACAATTCTACTAACTTTTTTTTTATCCATAGAAGCCAATTTTGTTTCCACAAGGCCAATAAAGAACACTCCATTATCTTTAATCACACTTCTTAGATAGTGTGAAGCTTCTTTTTTCTTAGCTCCCCTACAATTCCAAAACATCAAAGAAGCCATTAAGAAAGTAATGGGGAGTAGCCCCCAGCACTATTCACCTTATCATATCCATTCCTACTTCTAAGACTGCCCTTTAGAGGTCTAAAATTTTTAAAATCCTTCTTACAGTTAGTTGATACTTTAGTATCATCATTCTTCTTTTCAGATGTATTACAAATATGATTATTACAAACATTAAAACCTTTAGGATTGGAAATATATACCTTCGATTCAGTAATACCATATTTATCTTTAATAAAAACATTGATACGTCATTATAAAACTATCTTAATCGGGCATAAATCTAGAGGCAAAAATAAGTTGGAGACTTCAAAAAATATTTTGGGAGCACCCGAACTCCGATTTCAGCGAACGTATAGTCAAACTGAGCATCTCGGAAATACAAACCCAATGACACCAAGATCAACCCAATCCGAGCCCAAATGAGTCCGAATCAAGGGTTCAAAGCGCTGTTGGAAGGTTCAAACTGCAGTCTGAGTTACCAAATGGTCTCCGATTTTAACGAGCTTATACTCAAATCGAACGACTCAACGAGACAAATCCAACAAGCCCAAGATCATTGAATTCCAACATCACTAAAGCCTTCAAATGCCCAACGAACGGTCCATTATCAAATGATTCGATATCGGCCGTCCTTTCAAAACACTCCCAATTCGCCCCTGATCTCACGCCTATTTACGAGCTATGCCACTCTAGAAAAACTATAAATAGAGCCCTCATTCTACACCAAAGGGACTAAAGTGAAGAGAGAGAAGAAGAAGAGGAGAAAGGGGAAAAGGAGATTCCTCACCTCCTCAACCACCGTAGGAGCCCTTCCTGCCGCCTGAAGACGCCGAAACTCTGCCGAATTTTTGAGAAACGCAGGGAATTTGCAGAATTTTGTAAACTTCTTGGGAGAAACAAATTGTATTTGGATTATCCCAAATTGTGGGACGAATCCGCCATTTGTAATCTACAAAAATACTAGTGGAACTTTACAACTGGGCGAGGCCCCGTGATTTTTTTCCTTTTCGGGTTTTCCACGTAAAAACTCTGGTGTTTACATTTTCTTTTCTGATTTGTGTGTTAAATTTACGTGCAACGCTCGGACGTGAATCTACAAACTCTACCGCCGCGTATTTTCTAACACGCAACAGTTTGGCGCCGTCTGTGGGAACACTAACCCACTGCTTCGAGTACTGCTACGATAGTGAATAGGCGCAACAGTCGTTTGGTTGGAGCTTCTCGCTCTAACTCTCGTCAGTCCAGAAACTCGTCTATTAACCATAGATGACTAATGTCTGTATCTTTGCATCCCGGGGGGCAAAATGCTGCCGGCGAAAGGACCTTAGAGCCTTCTTTGGAGGAAAGAATCCGAAAAATGAAAGAATCTCAGAACGAGATTCTTCAAATCCTGCGGGAGAATCGACAACCGGCATTAGCACAACAGGAGGAAGTCTTCCTCCCCTAGAATCCACCACGGGTTGAGGATGTCCAATTTGAACATCATCAAGCAGAAGTTCATCTCCCCCCACCTAGGAGATTTTCTCAGTCTCGACAGGATAATGAACTTGCCGATACGGCACGTTTTACACATCCTCCACCTTCAATTCGACAACCTCGCATCCTCCCAGATCTCCCTGAAGACTCTGCTCAACCTCATGGAGCAGAGCTCCCTCACGACGCCCTACGTCACGAACTGTGAAAATTAGTAAGGGAAGAATTCCCCCAAGGAGATGCGAGACAAACTCTCCGACAGAGAGACTTTCAGGAATCTTCGCCTCTAACTGAGGCCATACTACAACATCCAATTCCGGCTAGATTTAAGCTACCTAGAATCGAGTCTTATGATGGAACGTCCGACCCATACGAGCATATCGACCACTACAGAACCATTATGCACATTCAGCGGGCTTCGGACGCTCTCCTCTGCCAAGTCTTTCCTTCCACTCTCAAAGGACAGGCTCGCACATGGTTCTACTCGCTTCCATCAGGGACGATACCTTCTTTTATGAAATTAGCAAAAGTTTTTGTCAAGCAATTTGTAGCCAACCGAAGGATTGCTAAGGATTCATCCCACCTCTCTAGAATCTGCCAAAATGAAGGAGAATCTTTAAAGGAGTATTTTCAGCGATTCTCCACTGAAGCTCGACAAATCCCAGGAGTAGATCCTGAACTGTTGAGGGGAGTCTTCCTTGGAGGCCTTCGCCCTGGCCCCTTCTATTCGATACTTATGCGCGACACCGTTCCATCATACGCCAATTTAATTCACCAGGTAGAAGCTCAAATCTCGACGGATGAGGCTATAAATGCCCATAGAAAGCAATTTGAACAGTTTACTAGAAAGCGCAAGGGAGCGCCTGGAATAGATAATTCTTCCTCGCAACGAAAGAAGCAAGGGAAGAACAATCTACCCCCGAGGCCTCCATTGCCACGGCGAGAACCTCGACAAGAGAAAGAATACACTCCTCTCAATACGTCTCGAGCAAATGTGCTAATGGCTATTCGAGATCAGGATATAGTAAAGTGGCCACATCCCTTGAAGACGAACACAGGAAATCAGGACCAATACTGTCATTTCCATCATAGTCGTGGTCACTCTACTGAAGCTTGCAGACAACTAAAGGAGGAGATTGAAAGGCTTATCCGCCAAGGTTATCTCTGCCAGTTTATTCAAAATCCTCCTCCCCGAGAGGAAACTCGCCCCGCTGGGGGGCAAGAATGACAGCAGAGGCCACCGGTAAACAACCGAATAGCAGTTGGAGAAATTGAGACAATAGCTGGAGGCCCTCTGCTATCCGATAAAGTCTTTTTGGCTGTGGACAAAATTCCAACTCCAAAGAAGGCTCGTGTAGATCACTCCATCACCTTTGATGATTCCGACTTGGAGGGAGTAAAAATCCCTCACTAAGATCCGCTTGTTATCAATGCAGGCATAGGCGACTCGTGCTACAATGTCAAGAGAATCCTTGTGGACAACGGCAGCTCTGTGGATGTCCTGTTCTACTTTACCTTCCTCAATATAGGTCTCACAAGAGAAAAGCTTCAGCCCACTGCAGGCCCTCTATACGGGTTTGATAATCGACCTGTACGAGCAGAAGGGATAATTAGTCTTCCAGTTGTACTTGGAGAATTCCCTCGGAAATCCACACATTCAGTTCAGTTCATTATTGTAAAGTCTGAATCGGCTTACAACGCTATCTTTGGAAGGCCACTCCAAACAATTTTTTGGAATTGTCACCTCTATCCCTCACCTCAAGCTGAAGTTCCACACTCTAATAGGAGTTAGTGTGGTATGCGGAGATCAGCAAGTAGCACAAACCTGCTATCTCAGGCAGGTCAAAACACACCCGGCCGATACTCTAAACATTAAGGATTTTGATCTCCGGAGCGAGGACATACCTCAGAGAGCCTCTTCAGTAGAAGAACTCACCACTGTATCTATCTCTGAAGAACATCCTCAAAAGACGGTGCAAACTGGATCACTTCTCTTAGAAGACAAGAAGAAAATATTCACAGATTTTCTACGAGAAAATCAGGATATTTTTGCATGGAGTCAGGCGGATATACCCGAGATTGACCCTAAAATAATTGTACATTCCCTTAAGGTCAATCCGGCTAACAAACCAATCATCCAGAAGAAATAGAATTTTGCACCCGACTGTCAACAGGCAATCGAACAAGAGATAGACAAACTTTTGAAAGCCGGATTCATACGAGAAGTGCATCATCCTAATTGGTTGGCAAATGTCATCTTGGTTTGAAAGGGGAGCGGCGCATGGAGAATGTGCATAGATTATACAGATCTCAATAAGGCATGCCCAAAAGACAGCTTTCCCCTTCCACGTATCGACCAGTTAGTCGATACAACTTCTGGTCATCAAATGTTGAGTTTCATGGACGCGTACTCCGGTTACAATCAAATCAAGATGAATCCGACTGATGAAGAAGCAATAGCATTTCAAAAAGACAGAGGACTGTACTGTTATCGGGTAATGCCCTTTAGGCTCAAGAATGCTGGAGCAACTTACCGACGCCTCATGAATAAAGTATTCAAAACCCTTATTGGGCGTAACATGGAAGTATATGTCGACGACATGTTGGTAAAGAGTCTCGAAAAGTATCAACATATCTCCAATTTGGAGCAGTGCTTCCGTCTGCTGAGGCGTTACAATATGCGACTCAACCCCACCAAATGCGCCTTCAGAGTTGTTTCTGAAAAATTTTTGGATTTTATGGTAACCAATAGAGGAATTGAAGCCAATCCTGAAAAGATCAAGGCATTAAGAGATATGGTCCCTTCGAAGAACATCAATTAAGTCCAAAGGCTGAACGGGAGAATTGCAGCATTGTCACGTTTCCTGGGGCGTTCAGGAGACAAATATCTCCCTTTCTTCAAAATACTCAGAGGTGCCCACAACTCTGGTTTCCAATAGACGGACGAATGCCAAAAAGCCTTCGAACAGCTACGAAAGTATTTGGCCTCCTCGCCGCTACTTTCTAAACTGACATCCGGAGAAAAGTTGTATTTATACATAGCTTTTTTGACCCAAGCCATCAGTTCGGTCTTGGTACGGAAAGAAAACGCCACACAACGCCCCATTTAATATGTCAGTAAAATCCTATCTGAGACAGAAGGGCGTTATCCCTTAGCAGATAAGACAACATTGGCGTTAGTTTATTCTGTCAGGAAACTACGTTCTTACTTTCAAGCCCACTCAATAGGAGTTTACACAAATCTTCCGCTAAAAAGTATTCTGCAAAAATAGGAAGCATCGGGTAGGCTCGTCAAGTGGTCCGTAGAACTTGGCGAATTCGACATTCATTATTTTCCTAGACCCGATATGAAATCTCAAGCACTCGCATATTTTGTGGTTGAATACACCGTACCAGCATCTGATGTTCAACCAGATACTTTGCCTTCTCCTCCATGTTGGACGTTGTACATTGATGGATCCTCGGGAGGTTTAGGTGCGGGAGCTAGAATTCTACTAATATCTCCGCAGAAGATTACTCTTGAGTATGGGCTCTGACTCAAGTTCCCGACAATAAATAACATGGCGGAGTATGGGCTCTGACTCAAGTTCCCGTCTATCGATTGTGAAGTGCAGAATCTGGTAGTCCACACTGATTCACAATTAGTTGCATCCCAAGTAGAGGGAGAATTTGAGATTCCCAATCCGCAGCTGGCTCAATATTGCAAGATTGCAAAACTGCTTTTAACCTGAATAGGAGAATATCAGATCATACACATTCTCCGAGATCAAAACGCGAGAGCAGATGCTCTTTCAAAGCTTGCAACATCAACAACAGGAGACATCTACAAGAGGAAGTGCGTTGAGGAGATCCACTTTCCTAGCATTCAAGGTCCATGGGTTATACAATCGATTAACGAAACAAGGGAGGAGTCTTGGATCAATCCCATTTTGTCTTTCTTACGAGATGGGGTACTGCCTGAAGAACCTATGGCTGTAACGAGACTTTGAAGACAAGCAGCAAATTTCACCATTATTGGTGATGAATTATACAAGCGCGCTTTCACCGGGCCATATCTGAAGTGTCTCCCACCTTCAGAAGCTGATTATGCGCTCCGAGAAGTTCATTCTAGAGTCTGTGGCGAGCATCTGGGAGGAAGAGCTTTGGCTTATAAGATCATGAGGCAGGGGTTCTATTGGCCTACAATGAAACAGGACGCACTTGATTTTACACGAAAGTGCGTAAACTGCCAATTGCATTCCAATCTCACCCATACTCCAGCTCTAGAACTTGCATCTCTTCAAAGCCCCTGGCCTTTCGCCCAGTGGGGAATTGGCATAATGAGACCCTTCCCTATAGCCACAGGATAACGAAAATTCATCATTCTGGCTGTAGACTACTTCACAAAATGGGTGGAAGCAGAGCCCTTGGCAAAAATCACTGAAGCAAATGCCAAATAATTCTTATGGAAGAATATAATTTGTCGCTTCGATATTCCAGCAAAGGTCATCACCGACAATGGAACTCAGTTTACTGGAAAAATCTTTACGTTTTTTTGTAAAGACTTTCACATTCAGCTCGTCCACATAGCTGTCGCCCATCCTCAAACAAATGGGCAAACAGAAGTCACAAACCGAACAATTTTGAAAGGGCTGAAGACACGCCTAGGAAAGGCTGGGGGGCAATGGGTTGAAGAACTCCCGAATGTCCTATGGGCTTACCGCACCATAGCCAGAACACCTACAGGAGAAACTCCATTTAACCTCTGTTTCGACACAGAAGCAGTCATACCAGTGGATATAGGGGTCCCGAGCAATAGAGTTCAGACCTTTGACTTCAGTAAAAATGAGGAGAAACTCAGGACAAATCTAGACATCCTCCCCTAGGCAAGAGATGTAGCCTCACTCAAGGCCGCTGCATACCATCAACGGATCGCTCGTCACTACAATCGGAGGATAAAACCTCGAACTATTTCCATTGGAGATTTAGTTCTGCAAAGTCTTGAAGCTGCTGGAAAAGGCCCTCAACATAAAAAGCTCTCCCCCCTATGGGAAGGTCCTTATTTGGTAGCGGCTATGGTCAAACCTGGGACCTTCAAGTTGAAAGATGCAAATGGAAAGATGCTTCCCCGAACTTGGAATGTGGACAACCTTCGCAAATACTATCAATAGAAGATTGATGTTACTATCTGTTATGTGTAATGTCGTTCATGACGTTCGTTTTGCTTTGTAACTGTGCCTTGTATTTTCTTTGAGTTTTTTGTACGTTGTTGTAGAAGAACACTTGTTTTTGTATCTCTAAGTTTAATAGGGAATTGTCGTACTATTTTATATAATACAATAATGTGATGTTTGCTTTGTCATTGCATTGTATCTTCTATTTTGAGCTTTCTCTTATGATTTGAGAAATACACAACTCATATTGTATCTCAATCAATAGACGACTAATCCCAGGGGGATCTAGTCCGACCTCTTCCACACAGGTTAAAATCATCAACCAAATGCTTTAATTAACAACCTCGGATAGGTCAGAGTGTCCCAAAGTGGATATCTCTCGCATTCGTGCAGGTTAGAAAGACTTCCTCAATATTTGAGTTAACATATATAAAAAAGAAAATTGTCTTTTTTATAAACCCACGAATATCAAGCACATCATCAAAAAATAGCAACACACGAACAGCAGGAACATACGAACAATCATCGCAACAAAAGCAAAAGCAATACGGAAAGCATCAAAACAGTTCTACAGAATCTCTTCCAATGCAAAGATCTTTTGCAAATCACTCTCCAATTATTCACCGCCAGAATCTGGAGAATGAACGCCAGAAGCTTGGCTTGGGGTCAACCCCTCGATATCCCCTCCGTTCCTGCATTTCACAGCCCGAACGCCCTTCATAAAGCCTTTAATGAAGCCATTCTGCATAAGCTTTGCTTCTAAGGCCTTCACCTCTATGTCATAAAAATAATTGCGAGCTTCCTGGACTTGATCCTCGATAAAAATCTTAAAAGCATAAGATTTTTTGAACTCTTCTACGACTGCAGATGGTGACAGTTGAGCTACCTTCTCTGACAATTTGTTCAGGAGCTTCTTATTCTCAACCTCGAGGGTTCGCATATTTTTCAGTTGTTGGTTGTTTGTTGCCTCCGCCTCCACCAATTGAATATGCAAACAATCCATCCGCTCATTCTGGGAAGAGGTTGAAGCAATCTTGTTCGCCAATTATGTTCTACATTGATCGAGTTGACTCTCCATTATCTCCATCTCCTTCACTCTGCCGTCGTATTTCTTCTTGTATTCTCCCTGGAGGTATTTGACCTTCACGAACTCGTCGTTCCAGTTATCCAAGATTTTGTTCACCTCAAGGAACTGTTCAAGAAAAAGAATCGAGAAGTGAAAAATATACCCTAAAAAATAAATGCAAATACAATGGAAATGGAGAGAAGGTGAACTCACCAAATCTTCGGTCCGTCGACGACTGATGCACTTGTGTTTCAGTACATCCTCGGGAATATATATCCTGAATGGAGAAAATCGAGGGCTCTTGCTGGCAACTAAAAAACTTCGTTCGACTTTTTCTTCTTAAGCGTATGTGAATATCCCTCGCCCTCGGGTCGCCTAGATTGAGTTATTTGGACTTCCGAGACTTTTGTGGATATCTTCAATTTCTGTGCGTGTGACCTCCCTGCATGAGTGGATAGTCCCACCTTGAATAGATATTCCTCGTCTAAACATCTACTAAGAGAGCGCATCTCATAATGAAGAGCTTCAATATCAGGCAGCTTCAACATACGCAGCAAGTCCTCTGCTCCCAGATGAAGAGGGACAGGTAACTCCTTCAACGTTCCCCACTTCTCTTGGAGACCCCAATCATTTTGCATGAAGAAATAATCGCTAATCCAGTCTTTGGATGGATCCCGAGTATGAACTTCCAACCACTTGGACCTAAAGGAAATTCGACCCTGTGGGTCGGTATAAATACGCCCATCCGAGATAAGAATTCTACAGACAACACCGCTCCATGTTCTCTGAAAAATGCAATTACACCCACTACCACCGACATGGCCCGATAGGAGAATTGAGATAAACTCAATCCACAAGCCGTCAGGATGTTAACCAGTTCGGGCGGCGATAGAAATTGCAACCCCGCTCGCAAACTAAACTCATACACTATCATGTATCCTCGAGGAGCGGAGCAGGCGCGCTCAGATCTCGCCGGCACCTTCATCACCAAGTCATTAGGAAAATGATACTTTTTCCGAAAAGAGATAAAGGAGTCTTCTGTAAAAGTAGAAATCACGTCGTCGGCTTTTTTTGCCTTAGGAGCCTTCTTCGAACCCTCTGAACGCGCAGTAGGATGATCTTCCACAACGGAAACATTTTTGGTAGAAGTGCGATCACCCATTTTGATTGTCTCACGAGAATCCACCAGGAAGAAATCCCGTAGGCTTCTGCACGCGAGGAGGGACGCTATTTGAGTAGAAAAAAATTCTGACTCGTAAATAACGGAAGCCTCAACCGTCAGTAAGCCGGAGGGAGAGGAAGAAATCTCGTAGGCTTCTGCACGCAAGGAGGGTGCTATTCGAGTAGGAAAAATTTCCGACTCGCAAATAACAGAAGCCTCAACCATTAGTAAGCCGGAGGGAGAGGAAGAAATCCTGTAGGCTTCTGCACGCAAGGAGGGGCGCTATTCGAGTAGGAAAAAATTTCGACTCACAAATAACAGAAGCCTCAACCGTCAGTAAGCCGGAGGGAGAGGAAGAAATCCCGTAGGCTTCTACACGCGAGGAGGGGCACTATTCGAGTAGGAAAAAATTCCGACTCGCAAATAACGGAAGCCTCAACCGTTAGTAAGCCGGAAGGAGAGGAAGAAATCCCGTAGGCTTCTGCACGCGAGGAGGGGAGCTATTCGAGTAGCAAAAAATTTCAACTCGCAAATAGCGGAAGCCTCAACCGCCAGAGAGCCAAAGGGAGAAAGAAAGAGAAGTTGCAAATTGTTTAAAGGCCTAGGGGGGCTATTTATAGGTTTTTGAGAGAAAGGGAAGAAGTTATTATAAATTTTGAAATTATCTATTTAAAAAAAATATTACGAATTTTTAGAAAATTTTCGATATTTTTTGGGAATTTTTTGGACCCAAAAATAGCATAAACGCTATTTTTGGACGGATATGGGACCCACAATGGCGGTGCAGCGAAACGATGCGCTCCTCACGCGCGATCTGCCTAAGTGACCCGTGGATCACGACCCTTGTTCCGCGCAAAACCACGCGCGGTAGCTCAGACCACGCTCCGTGCGGTCCGTCAAGACCGCGCTCCATGCGATCGGTGAAACCGCGCTCCGGCGGGTTCCGCGGAAGCCGCCGCCGGTGTGCGGTGGCCGGCCGATTTGGCCGCCTATGCATGTCTGGGCCCGATTCTGAGCCCGGACGGTCTGATTCGGATATTTTTGAGATCCCCGGACACGTTTTTCAACGTTCCAGACTCGATTTCGACACTTTCGGAGCTCAACGGGACCTCTATGATCAATTCCGAGAAACGTTTAATTTCCGGAAACATAATTTTTGGTGTTTTGGCCAATACAAATTTTTTGAAGCATATATTTTCGGACTCCTGGAGCTTTGACATCCAAAAATAGAGGGGCAACTGATACATCATTATAAAACTATCTTAATCGGGCACGAATCTTGAGGCAAAAATAAGTTGGAGACTTCAAAAATTAATTTTGGGAGCACTCGAACTCCGTTTTTAGCAAACTTATAGTCAAACTGAGCATCTCAGAAATACGAACCCAACGACACCAAGATCAACCCAATCCAAGCCCAAATGAGTCCGAATCAAGGGTTCAAAGAGCTGTTGGAAGGTGCAAACCGCAGTTTGAGTTACCAAACAGTCTCCGATTTTGACGAGCTTATACTCAAATCGAACGGCTCGACGAGACAAATCCAAAGAGCCTAAGATCATCAAATTCCAACATAATTAAGGCCTTTAAATGCCCAACGAATGGTCCATGATCAAAGGTTTTGATATTGGCCGTCCATTCAAAACACTCCCAATTTTCCCCTGATCTCACGCCTATTTAAGGGCTATGCCACTCCAAAAAAATATAAATAGAGCCCTCATTCTACACCAAAGGGACTAAAGTGAAGAGAGAGAAGAAGAAGAGGAGAAAGGGGAAAAGGAGATTCCTCACCTCCTCGACCACTGTCGGAGCTTTTCCTGCCGCCTGAAGACGCTGAAACTCTGCCGGATTTTCGGGAAATGCAGGGAATTTGCAGAATTTTGTAAACTTCTTGGGAGAAACAAATTGTATTCGGATTATCCCAACTTGTGGGACGAATCCGCCATTTGTAATCTACAAAAGCATTAGTGGAACTTTACAACTGGGCGAGGCCCCGTGGTTTTTTCCCTTTTTGGGTTTTCCACGTAAAAACTCTGGTGTTTACATTTTCTTTTCTGCTTGTGTGTTAAATTTACATGCAACGCTCGGACGTGAATCTACAAACTCTACCGCCGCGTATTTTCTAACACGCAACAAACATAATGGTCATTCTTTCCAGCTTCATCACTAATAGGCTCCTCTTAGATATTATGAAATTCTTCCTTTTCTTTATCAACAACTACAGGAACACATTCCTCTTTCAATTTAGTTATATACAGTCTTTTTTTGTAATAATCAAAGAATGATCACTCTTTCCAACTTCATCACCGGTGACTTCAACTTGAATAGAAAGAATAACACCATTTTTTTGTCTTCATTAGTAGCAATTGCAGGAACATATTCCCCTTCTTCCAATCTATCCTTATTAATATCACATTTAGTATTCTAAATTCCATCCAGTTACATAAGAAGATTATCATTCTTATAAAAAAATGATCTGTTTATCTGCACCTTCAACATTACCTTATGGAAAATCAACATTAAGCATCTTATCCTCCCTCGGACTCTTCAAAACTAAACTTGTCTTATCATCCACCAAATTGGACTTAGTATTGATTTTCTCAACATATTTAACTCCAAAAATAGCAGCATTATACAATCTATTAGAAATTAATATTTTCTTACCACGATTAACAAGAATACACGGACCATATTCATCTTTATATTCCTCTATTCTTTTAGCAGGAACAACATCATGAATGTTTTCCCTTTTTCAACATTCATATAAGCAGAGTTCAAAGAATCTATTCCATTAGATACAAGATTATCCTTAACAGATAAATCTACATTCTTTGGGTTAATATTCATTCTACATTCTTGCGAATCATGGCCAATTCTCCCACAATGAAAGCACAATGATGAAAGTTTTTCATATTAAATCTTTTGGAAAAAACGACCATAGCATCCTTCAACCCATACACCTTATAGAAGCATTTCATCAATGTTAATATGAACACATATTCTTGAAAACTCTCTTCTACCCCAATCAAACATATTGCCATCAAGAAATAATGGTTTACAAAATTTTGATGCAATTCTAGTAATGTTATTTTCATCATAGCAATATAAAGGAAGATGTGGCAACTGAATCCATACAAGGGAATTTATATTCTTCATAGAAAGAATTGAGAAGCTAGGAGTCCATTCTTCCATACCAATGATGTGTCCGACAACAAACCAAGGTCCTCAGCTCAATATAGCCTCCTTAACATCAATGGAATGGAATGAACATAACATCTGATCCATTCCTAAATTAGTTAGGTGAAAAGCACCTAAATGAGTCCATTGTCTTTAAAGCTGAGTGCTAATGACAAAAAAAGGGATAGAATTTCCAAAGACTTTAACCACAATAAATTTACGAAGTCTATGAATATTAACTTTCTCATCATTTGATTGAATTTTGATAGCCAATCCATCTTCAGTCTTTTCAACATTACCATGAGGATTAACAATCCTTATATGTGGTTTTATCCAAGCATTAACATAATCCATTGACTTGAGAAATTCAATATTATTAATAACTAGCTCAACATCCGTCCTAGAATTAACTGTGATAATCTTCTCTGTAAGTGAATTTGGCATCACATTGTAATTAGATAAAACATCAGACGATGAGAGCACCTGCGTGAAAGTTGGAGAAATAATAGTTTCAAGAGCAATGTTACCCACTTTCAAAAATCTATTAACTTTCATATTTAAACCAGATGAGGATGAAGCTTCAAAATCATTCTTGTGAGCTGCATAATATTTACTAACATATTTGATCGCTGGAAAATCTTCAATTTCTACAATATGATCTTTACCCTTTCCAGGGTAGAAATCACTCTTCTTAAAATCAAGCTTCTTCATCAAGTCAAATTGATCTCTAATAATAAAAGGTGAACCCCATAACCTTCTATGACCTAGACCAGAAGTAGAGGAGGGATTGGTCACCGACGAAGACCGTCGATCATCCCCCACAATAATCAGGAACAAACAAAATTCAAAATCTAATAGGAGTTTCTCTCACAAGAATAAGAGTTTCTTTCACTAGAAGGGAAGGAACCAAGTGCACTTTTCCTACCATGCCTTTTAAGGGAAATAAGGTTGCAAAACCATCTAGAGTGAAGGTGTTTACTTTCTCACATGGGATGATAAGACTGTTATTATGGCTCATAGGAAAGAGCTAGTTGATAATGATGAGACCCTTGAGGTTCTAAGAGTTATTCATCATCTGAGAAGCTCTAGAGGTCCAATGAGAAGGGAGAATTAATAGGTGAGAATCAGGGTGTTGAAGCCGAATCAAGCTAGTTTCTAATAATTGCGTGTTATCCATAATCCTATTAGAATAGTATATTTTAGAGTAGGAGCCATCTAGGCTACACTGTTCATCTATGAACTCACTAGTGGAAGAATAGTAGAAAGTGTACTGCTCTAGCCACCTCTTCATGGGGTTTGGATGCCAAATTGATGTGCTTGGAAGTGGTGAAGAATCATACCGAGTTCTCTCTCTCTAAAGAGAATAAGATCCACTATGAGATGGTGAACAATGTTAATTGGCTAGAGCACAAGATGACGAAACTTGTTCACTATGAATTAGTTTTTTAAACCTAAGCTTATCTCCCACGGCTAACATAGGGGGGGGGGGGGTGAATTAGAAATTAAAAAATTTAACCCTCTTTTCGATCTTAGGAAATGAAAATAAAACTTTAGTGAATTTTTCTAGAAAATGTTTTTCAACCATAATTTTAAAAGTAAAAACACAAAAATAAAAAAGCAGCAGAAAAATAAAGACACGAGGTTTATAGTGGTTTGGTCAAAACCAGACCTATTGTAATATTTCAAACTGCTCCAGTATCGTCCAGGACGACCTGGGATCGTCCTGGACGATCAGTGTATTTTACTTTTAGCTCGGGCTGGATCCGTCCCCGTCGGGTCGGGTCGTGACACCTACATCCACTCCCCGGAGGCACTCTCCGAGTATTGCACTAATACCACTAGTGACTCTCCTTTTGCACTCATAGCAAGGCTGAGAAGCCTTTACAAAC
The DNA here is from genome assembly GCA_016618105.1 of Dendrobium huoshanense. Taxonomy (NCBI): domain Eukaryota; kingdom Viridiplantae; phylum Streptophyta; class Magnoliopsida; order Asparagales; family Orchidaceae; genus Dendrobium; species Dendrobium huoshanense. The sequence continues at coordinate 45,604,114 of CM028358.1, read as the reverse complement.
ACTCTTTCCACCACTACCTGTTTGAATAGTTGCTGTTTGAATGATTTATATTTGTGCAACTTATGTAGTTTTGATGATTCCAAACATTATTGTTCAAATGTATGATTATCTCCTAACAATTTCAGAAGATTTGCACTTGCTCTTGTGTGTACTAACATTTCAGGAAAATCAGACTCCAGACTACGATAACTTCAAATCAAATTCACATGAGATATTTTGTTTATTTGAAGTTTGCCTTTTCTTTGAATTAATTTTGAAAGGGAGTGATTGTAATTGAGTGAATAAAATCTCACACACACAAATAAGGAGATCTTAAAATTCTATACTGATCGTACAGGACGATATTTATCGTACTGGATGATCTGTCAGTTATCTCCTATAGAGCACTTGGAACGAATAGGAACTTGCTTGAAAAAAATTTTTCTAAGTCCTATTCATCCAGGACGAAATTTAGTATCGTCCCGGACGATGGGTTCTCTGTAAAATTTTCGTCCAGACGAATTTTATCATCGTACGAGGCGACCAGTCCTCTGGAAAATTTTCGTCCAGACGAAAATAAATATCGTACCGGACGATCAGCTCTCTGGAAAATTTTCGTCCAGACGAAAACAAATTATCGTCCGCGGTAATTTGTCCTCTGGAAAATTTTCGTCCAGACGAAATCAATAATAGTCCAGGACGATCGGCTCTCTGGAAAATTTTTGTCCAGACAAACATATTTTCGTCCAAACGATTAACCGACTTAGAACAATTTTCAGCAGTTTCTAGAACCGACTTTGTAATAACCGTTCGTACTGGACGAACCTAGTTCGTACAGGACGATCAGTTGTACGAAGTCATTTCGTACACATATACAAATTGGGTCGTTTCAGATCGTTTAAGTAAAATCGTCCAGGACGATCCAGGATCGTACAGGACGATCCACTGCGTACAGAATTGAAAATATGCAGTTTTTGGGCGGCTTTTCATGTCTTTTGTATAAATAGTCCAAATTAGATTGCCACCCAATCTTTTTGTCATTTGATCTTCGTGCCTCTTGAGAGAATAGCCAAGGAGAGAGTGGAAGAGAGCATTCAAGGGAGGATTCCTACCATTGGAGTGAGAAGGCTTCACTTGGATTACTAAGGTAAGAGTCTCTACTTGTGAAATTGGATTTCTTCACTCTTTTCCTTCTTCCTTCTAGATTCTTGTGAGAAGATCAGTCAAGGAGATCCGGTTCTCTGCCGACACTTGGAGAGTGTGAACCAGCCGTAGGTTCTCTGCCTACACTAGGAGAGTGTAAAAGGACGACGGTTCTCTGCCCACACTAGGAGAGTGTAAAAGGATGACGGTTCTCTGCCCACACTAGGAGAGTGTAAAAGGACGAAGGTTCTCTGCCAGCACTGTGGATTGTGTGAAAGGACGACAGTTCTCTGCCACACCGGGTAGTGGTGAAAAGAGTGTGTTGTAAAGGCTTCTCCGTCTTGCTGTGGGTGCTAAAGGAGAGTCACTTTGTGGTATTAGTGCAATACTCAGAGGATGCCTCTGAGGAGTGGATGTAGGTCTGGTTATAGACCGAACCACTATAAATCTGGTGTCATTTACTTTATTGCTTTTACATTTCCGCACTTTAAATTTCAGTTTTAACAACTCTGTGGTTGAAAAACATTTTTCTACAAACTTTAAAAGAAAATTTTATTTCGGTTCAACTTTATCATTAAGAGGGTTTAAAATTTTTAAAACTACCAATTCACCCCCCTCTTGGTAGTCGTGGGACATTTACTTAGGCTTAACAACCTAATTACTGGACTCAACAAGTGGTATCAGAGCATAGTTTCAAAATCATAAGTTTGAACTACTTTTTGATTAACGTAGATGGCTACATTTGGAAACCGAAACACACCTGAGGGTTACTCTATCACTAGACCTCCACTGTTTGGCAGTATTCCTTTTGATTTTTGGAAAACACGCATGTCTACTTTCTTACAGTCACTTGATTATCGCATGTGGATGCTAGTCCAGGAAGGTTACTCAAAACTAACTAGATTAGTTGATGGACTTAGGGTAGATACACCCTATGCAGATTGGACTATAGAAGAACGTGACTTAGCACAATTAAATGCGAAATGTTTAAATAATTTCTTTTGTGCTTTAAAATCTGAAGATTACATGCGAGTTTCCACTTGTAAAAGCGGAAAAGACATATGGGATAGACTTTGTATTACTTATGAAGGGACAAATGAGGTTAAGCAATCAAGACTCAATATCTTGTTACATGACTACGAATTATTTCGCATGAAACCTAATGAATCTATATCTGACATGTACACAAGATTCACTCAAATTGTCACCTCTTTGCATGCACTTGGTAGGGAATTAACTAATGCTGAAATGGTCAATAAGATTCTTCGTTGTTTACCTACTGCATACGATGCTAAAATTACTGCAATTACAGAGTCTAAAGATCTGAACATTTATTCCATTGACAATCTTCTTGATTCACTCATTGCTTACGAGCAAGGAGTAAGTCAAAGAAAGATTGATGCAGGTGAACCAAGAAAGGACAAGAATATTGCACTAAATGTGGAAGAGTCAGAAAGTGAACACTCACAACCTGAGGATGAAGACGATATTGCACTGATGACTAGACAATTCAGAAGCTTTTTAAAGAGAAAGCAGAAGAGACGCCAGCATGGAATAGAGGTAAGTATAACAGAAATGGCAAGGTTTCTAATGAAGTGATTTGTTATGAATGCAGGAAACCAGGTCATATAAAGACTGATTGTCCAAAACTCAAAGTCACTCCTAGCAAGGAGAAGGTAGAGGATAAACCAATGGTAAAGAAGGGAAAGAAGAAGTTTCAAAAGGCTTTTTGGGCGGACTCTGCTTCAGACTCATCTGAGACTGAAAAAGAAGAAGAAGTCACCAACCTTTGCTTGATGGCAGATAAAGCTGAACAATCAGATCAAGAAGAGGTATGTGATTTAACCTATAATGAAATGTTTGAAGTTTCTGAACACATGCATGATGCATGCATATAGGAAAATGAAAAAGATGCATGCTAGTAGTGTTAGAATTGGAAGAGGGTTAATAAGGAACACGAAATCCTAGGAAGAGATCATGCTTAATTGATAGCAACCACATGAAACTACTTGATGAATAAGTGACTTGAATAAAATTTTGAGATTTAAAATCATCCCATGCTGAACTTGAAAAAGAATTTAAGAAATTTAGGATGAATCTGAGAGCAAGACATATAGAATCAATTATACCAATCGAATGTTGGAGGATGTGATTCATTTTACAAACTCACTATAAGAGCTCTCGAGGATAATAGGAACCCTCCTAAACTTGAAGATTTTACAATCCTAAATATTATCCTAAATTCATGAATCCCTTAGAAGACAATCATATGAAAGAAAACATAGGAATATTTTTCCTAATGTTAAATGTAACAATTGTGGATTTTTGGACATATATCTCACACCTGCACTTTAAAGATGAAACCTAATTTGGTGTGGAGAACTAGAGATGCATAAACCTAGACATATCATACATGCATCTGATTATAAATTTCATAAAGGTGAACTCAAACTAGTTTGGGTTCCTAGTCTAACATTTGAGATTTTTGCAGGAATACTCTCACACAAGACACTCGCGAGAGTTATGGTACCTGGACAGTGGATGTTCAAAGCACATGACTGGAGATACTGCTCAATTCATAACGCTGGAAGCTAGGAGTG